>CM051003.1:4221390-4236390 GCA_027704905.1 Muraenolepis orangiensis | reverse complement strand
ACAATCTAACGAGCGCCTGCATGCACACACACACGTACACACACACACACACGCACACACACACACACACACACACACACACACACACACACACACTGAGCGCTTTAACCTTGAAACTCGTGCCAAAAAAAACAAGCCAGACTGCGCCATATATTTCTAGGAGTGAACAGAACAGTGACATTAGGAGTGGGGAACAATGAGGGGAACATGCAGAGACTGAATAAATTCACCAAGGCCTACGTGAGTTGTAAACACATCAGGGACAACACGTAACACGGACAGAAAGACACACAGACACACAGACACACAGACACACACACACTCACCCCCCCCCCCCCTCTGACAGACGACTCACACATATCATATTTGCGAGCAAGAAGGGGATGCTAAATCACCCAATCTTTATCACCTTTCAAGGTTTCCCTCATAAAGCATAATAATCTCTTAGTAAAACATCATAATCTGCCCGTAAAGAGTCGTAAAGCTTCCCAACGACTCTGTCTCCAGAGAGGTGGGGCGGCATGTTTGTGCTGACTGTAGTTTTAAATCACATCCGCACGGGGAGACCCCCACCCACACCCACCTCACAACTACCACACCCATCTAAGAACTACCCCACCCACACCCACATTACAACTACCCCACCCACACCCACCTCACAACTACCACACCCATCTAACAACTACCCCACCCACACCCACATTACAACTACCCCACCCATCTAACAACTACCCCACCCACACCCTCTTCACAACTGCCCCACCCACACCCATCTAACAACTACCCCACCCACACCCACATTACAACTACCCCACCCACACCCACCTAACAACTACCACACCCATCTAACAACTACCCCGCCCACCCACACCCACGTAACAACTGTCCACCCTACACCGACCTCACAACTACCCCACCCACACCCACCTAACAACTTCCACATCCACCTCACAACTACCCCACCCACACCCACCTAACAACTTCCACACCCACCTCCCAACTACCCCACCCACACCCACCTCACAACTACCCCACCCACACCCACCTAACAACTTCCACATCCACCTCACAACTACCCCACCCACACCCACCTCACAACTACCCCACCCACACCCACCTAACAACTTCCACACCCACCTCCCAACTACCCCACCCACACCCACCTCACAACTACCCCACCCACACCCACCTAACAACTTCCACATCCACCTCACAACTACCCCACCCACACCCACCTCACAACTACCCCACCCACACCCACCTAACAACTTCCACATCCACCTCACAACTACCCCACCCACACCCACCTCACAACTACCACACCCACCTCCCAACTACCCCACCCACACCCACCTCACAACTACCCCACCCACACCCACCTGACAACTACCCCACCCACACCCACATAACAAATGCCCACCCCACACCCACCTCACAACTACCCCACCCACTCCCACATAACAAATGCCCACCCCACACCCACACAAACAACCAACAAATCACTATTTAGCGCAAGAATTTAACTCAGACAAGGTGTCAGAATATACACACAAAATAAATATAATATAAATAAGAAACTTTCCTTCTGGTCTCCATGGGCCTGTAAACGTAACCTTGTCTATACATACTTCGGCAGAGCACGAGCAGAGCAGAGTTTTGCTGTTTGCTAATTATTGCCATGCAGTGAAGTAGCAACAACAGACATCTCACCTGAAAAAGAATGACGTCATATCAAGTTCCATTCTGCTTTCTTCTATCCAGATGTATATGAGCTACCCGATGACCTTCTTAGGTTCGTCTACACCTCCAAAACAAATGTTTGCAAATCAGGAAGTTGGCCTATATCGGCTTGGTGCATATTATTATCTCCTTCCCCCCCCCCCCCCAAATACGTTTTCATTCTGTTTTTGCATCAAGTTCTCAGAGAAACAGGAAGCATAACAGGAAGTGTATATGTGAGTGTATCTTAATGTACTTTGTGTGTGGGTTTGCGTGTGCGTGTCTGTGTGTGTGGTTACGTGCTAATAATAACCATACTCAGACTCTGAGTTGGAACGTCTGACTGTCTTTACTGAAGGCTTAGTCAGAACAGGTTAATGTCAATACTGGCGCAACACAGGTACCATCCAAATATCTGTCTGTCTCTCTGACATCTGTCTGTCTCTCTGACATCTGTCTGTCTTATCTGACATCTGACATCTGTCTGTCTTGATATCTGTCTGTCTCTCTGATATCTGTCTGTCTCTCTGATATCCGTCTGTCTCTCTGATATCTGTCTGTCTCTGATATCTGTCTGTCTCTCTGATATCTGTCTGTCTCTCTGATCTCTCTGACATCTGTCTGTCTCTCTGACATCTGTCTGTCTCTCTGACATCTGTCTGTCTCGCTGACATCTGTCTGTCTCTCTGATATCTGTCTGTCTCTCTGATATCCGTCTGTTTCTCTGATATCTGTCTGTCTCTGATATCTGTCTGTCTCTCTGATATCTGTCTACATGTGTAACGTTAGTTGTGACAGCCTACACAACAGTGTGTGTGTGTGTGTGTGTGTGTGTGTGTGTGTGTGTGTGTGTGTGTGTGTGTGTGTGTGTGTGTGTGTGTGTGTGTGTGTAACACACACAGATGCACCTTGTGCTTTCCATTTGTCTTTTTCTCTCGTTGTGCAGCCTTGATAACATGGTGAAAGCAGCTCTGGCCAAGCTCCTCATCCTAACACAACACACAGGCTGGACCTCTGACCGATTATAGCTTGGGACACATGTGTGTGTGTGTGTGTGTGTGTGTGTGTGTGTGTGTGTGTGTGTGTGTGTGTGTGTGTGTGTGTGTGCATGTGAGTGTGTGTGTGTGTGTGTTCTATTTTGTGTGTAATTTGTTTGAAATGACACAGCCATCCATCAGCTATATTGAGTGAAATTCACTGTGAGAATATGCCTCTAGTTGCCTATGAGACCATTTCGATTTTCAACCGCTCCCGGGAAATTTCTGACCAATCAGGGCATCTCTTCCCTGATTGGTTTACACATCTTGCCTGTCAATCACAGAAGCGTAAAATGCAACACTTCTCAGTGGAGGAGAAACGTAGCAGGGAGCAGAGAGGGAAGGGACTTTATTCTGGTTGTTTAGTTTCAAAATTTTACTATCTATTGCTATTTTCTGCTCTCTCTCTTACAGCACCTTTAACTTTCACTACACTCATGTACTTTCACAATTAATTCAGAATTTTTGAGGGATGAAACTGGATCTTTGAATGTTTTTGTTGTCAGCATGTCCCTGGATCTCTTTGTGCTGTGACTGTTTAATATCACTAATGTATGAAAGTAATACCAATGTGCTGGGCTTGTGGAAGGGCTTGTTTGGTTTTGGTGTTCCACAAAAAAACAAACCAAAAGTTTAGTTTAGGACTTTTGAATGTTTTTTTAAATTATATTTTCTGTTCCCCTTATTAAAAAATAAATAAATAAAACCTGAAATATTGAAAATATATTTAGTTGTTTGGGAGCAATGTAATATGGCTCTAATGTTTTCTCTATTCTGCTCTTATTTTTGGACCACTGATGGTAAATCAATACCGTGCAAAATTTCTGAAGCCTCCTGCTTTCCCTGTCAGCCTGGGAGACGGAGCGCCAGTATCACAGTTTCACGTTTTTACTTATTTTAGGCTCAAGGGTGGACTTTGTGGACATATGGACGAGTCTGGACGGGAGAAGAGACATGAGAGAGCATGTGATCCTTGCCTGGCCCCGGGAAGAGACCTGCCCCAGGCCGGAGGCTGTCTGCACGGCAGATTACCGGGGCAACAGGACAGATCCTGGGTCAGCCTAAGAGGTTTGTGATGGTAATCCTGGCACAGCGTTGTTCATGTGCGAGACGGATATGGAAGAGGCCTGTTTCAGAGGCAGCAGCATCGTGTCAGGTAGGCAGATCACCTTCACATTGAGTCTTGGGAGCCAATACCTGTCTGTGTCTGTTTATTTGTCTGTCTAAAATAACTACCCACCCGTTTATCCACCCATGTATTCTTCCTCTGTGTGGACAGACTCACCAGAGGGTCTGGAGGTGTGGATGGAGGTGCAGCTTGAAGAAAATAGTTCACCTGAACCTGGTCGTGGACGCCCAGTGCAATGCAAGCTCCTTGTACCTCCAACCTCCACTGGAACCAGAAGAGGAGGCGGACGACATACAAAAGGTGACCAATCACAGTCGCTGTCTCATTCAGCTGGCCAATCAAACAGCTCGGTCTGCAGCAGAAAAGGCAGCGCTGCCATTGAAATGGACAGGAAGGAGAGGTTGGTGTCGCTATACAACAGAACAATCTTTGAGAAACAGAACATTCTCAGGGACTATTCGTCGATAGACCATGCGTGGGTTAAACATTGAAAGACATGGTTTATGCGTGTGACGAAGAACCATCAGAGATAAGACTGATTCTTCAGTATAATGGGTTAGGAGTACAATGGGTTAGGATTGTACCTTCTTAAAAGTATCCCTGTCCATTAGTCAGCCACTATAGATCAGTTCACATCTGTTTTCTACATAAATAATTTCTTTATTTCTGCAACATTCTTTCGACTTTCAGTTTCTCCTCCTCCCCTTTGGTTGTTCGACCTCCCTCGTCGTATTAACAGCCAGATGTGTCCAGAGCCTTATAATTCGTCTCCATCCACTCGCATCTCCGAGGCTGTATTGATTTTGGCTCGCCTTCCGTCTATTTCTGCTGTATCGCACTCCTCCCACACTACTTGAAGCTTCAACAAAGTAATATTTTTCCAATATCCCGTTGAAACCTTGAGAAGCCCAACGTAAGCTCTGTCTTCATCCACTGCTCTCCTTCGTCTCTCTGCCTCCATCTCAACCACTCTCAGTCGCACGGTTCTCACCTACACCTAAACGTTCAGCCCGTCCAGCTCCCTTCATTCTTTTTAATATTCAAAGTATAGTCCTCTGTGGTCTTTCAAAACGGTGCCTGGGGGACCCAGAAGTGATTTTAACGAGGTGGTTAGAGGAGACACTTCATTGAGTGAAATCTCTCTCGCCCTCTCGGGGGGGACAGACATGAAAGATGTGAAGGTGATCATGGGGTCTGTATTGGGGGAATTCCTAAAGGTCAAACATCCAAATGAGTGTTAAAGTTTGATCATCCCTGCTGTGTGCAAGAGACTTTAATCTTCCCACTCTTATGCATTTCTTTGCCTTCATCTTATTCTGCGCCAAGCTAAATGTCAGCCCCCCCCCCCCCCCACACACACACACACACACTTCCTCTCTCTCTCCCTCCCATACTCTAGGGCGAGAGATGAACAGAGTTAGGTTCTGGAGCAATTTGATCTCATGAGGACATCTTGAGCACATTTTGTACAAGGGGAATCAAACAGATATTTTATCTGAATGTGTGATCTCTCTCTCTCTCTCTCTCTCTCTCTCTCTCTCTCTCTCTCTCTCTCTCTCTCTCTCTCTCTCTCTCTCTCTCTCTCTCTCTCTCTCTCTCTCTCTCTCTCTCTCTCTCTCTCTCTCTCCCTGACGGAGTGTGTCCTGTGGCTGGCTCTGATGGGAGTGGTGCTACTGCTTGTACTCGGATCACTACAGACAATATATATATATATATATATATATATATATCTGAGATGGTTTGGGATTTGTATAGCTTGTTACACTACAGACAGAAAGCTGTCCTGGTTTATCCCCTGCACCTCTTTTCTCTGTCAGGGAAGACCAAGGGGGGGGGGCAGGGACTTTGCGGCTCTCACATCCGAGTGGGAAGACACGGACACACACACACACACGTGCACACACACACGCACATGCACACAGATGCACACACAGATACACACACACACACACACGCATACGCACACGCACACACACGCACATAGATGCACACACACAAATGCACACACAGACACACACACACATACACACACGTACACACACACACACAACCACACACAGATACACACACACACACACATACAGATGCACACACAGAATGTATTTTTAGTGCTTTTCACTTTATTGTGTGTGTGTTTTGTTTTGTTCACAGGATCTTGTCCCTTAGTAGACACTTCCTCAGGTACTTCTTTTTTTTAAGACTCCTCCAGATGGCAACTGAGTTTGAGATGCTATTTACTCTTTTTTATGATTATTTATTTACTCACCATGAGAATATCCAATGATGTGATATTCATGTGCTTAAATGACTCTCTAGTAAATCACAAGGAATACTAATGGATTGTAAAATAGATTAATGATGATCAATTTGAAAATACACACAGAAGACGTTCTAATGTTAGTCACTGAAGTGATATTCTAATTCCGCGTTGCGGAATTGAACATTAGGAACATAGGATTTGGAATAGGAATTGTCCTGCGGTCCCTGGGGTTACCGCACTGGACAGGTATGCATTTGAATTGTACTTACTCACAGTTATTTACATAAAATGTTTTTTTTTTATAATAATAATAATAAATTAAATATAATCCAAAAAGAAAGGAGCCAGTTGAGGTGGTTCGGGCATCTAGTAAGGATGCTTCCTGGTCGCCTCCCGAGGGAGGTTTTCCAGGCACGTCCAACTGGGAAGAGACCACGGTGCAGACCGAGGTACAGGTGGGAAGAGACCACGGAGCAGACCGAGGTACAGGTGGGAAGAGACCACGGGGCAGACCGAGGTACAGGTGGGAAGAGACCACGGGGCAGACCGAGGTACAGGTGGGAAGAGACCACGGGGCAGACCGAGGTACAGGTGGGAAGAGACCACGGGGCAGACCGAGGTACAGGTGGAAAGAGACCACGGAGCAGACCGAGGTACAGGTGGGAAGAGACCACGGGGCAGACCGAGGTACAGGTGGGAAGAGACCACGGGGCAGACCGAGGTACAGGTGGGAAGAGACCACGGGGCAGACCGAGGTACAGGTGGGAAGAGACCACGGGGCAGACCGAGGTACAGGTGGGAAGAGACCACGGGGCAGACCGAGGTACAGGTGGGAGGAGACCACGGGGCAGACCGAGGTACAGGTGGGAGGAGACCACGGGGCAGACCGAGGTACAGGTGGGAAGAGACCACGGGGCAGACCGAGGTACAGGTGGGAAGAGACCACGGTGCAGACCGAGGTACAGGTGGGAAGAGACCACGGAGCAGACCGAGGTACAGGTGGGAAGAGACCACGGGGCAGACCGAGGTACAGGTGGGAAGAGACCACGGGGCAGACCGAGGTACAGGTGGAAAGAGACCACGGGGCAGACCGAGGTACAGGTGGGAGGAGACCACGGGGCAGACCGAGGTACAGGTGGGAAGAGACCACGGGGAAGACCGAGGTACAGGTGGGAAGAGACCACGGAGCAGACCGAGGTACAGGTGGGAAGAGACCACGGGGCAGACCGAGGTACAGGTGGGAAGAGACCACGGGGCAGACCGAGGTACAGGTGGGAAGAGACCACGGGGCAGACCGAGGTACAGGTGGGAGGAGACCACGGGGCAGACCGAGGTACAGGTGGGAAGAGACCACGGGGCAGATCGAGGTACAGGTGGGAAGAGACCACGGGGCAGACCGAGGTACAGGTGGGAAGAGACCACGGGGCAGACCGAGGTACAGGTGGGAAGAGACCACGGGGCAGACTGAGGTACAGGTGGGAAGAGACCACGGGGCAGACCGAGGTACAGGTGGGAAGAGACCACGGGGCAGACCGAGGTACAGGTGGGAGGAGACCACGGGGCAGACCGAGGTACAGGTGGGAAGAGACCACGGGGCAGACCGAGGTACAGGTGGGAAGAGACCACGGGGCAGACCGAGGTACAGGTGGGAGGAGACCACGGGGCAGACCGAGGTACAGGTGGGAAGAGACCACGGGGCAGACCGAGGTACAGGTGGGAAGAGACCACGGGGCAGACCGAGGTACAGGTGGAAAGAGACCACGGGGCAGACCGAGGTACAGGAGGGAAGAGACCACGGGGCAGACCGAGGTACAGGTGGGAAGAGACCACGGGGCAGACCGAGGTACAGGTGGGAGGAGACCACGGGGCAGACCGAGGTACAGGTGGGAAGAGACCACGGGGCAGACCGAGGTACAGGTGGGAAGAGACCACGGGGCAGACCGAGGTACAGGTGGGAAGAGACCACGGGGCAGACCGAGGTACAGGTGGGAAGAGACCACGGGGCAGACCGAGGTACAGGTGGGAAGAGACCACGGGGCAGACCGAGGTACAGGTGGGGTGACTACATCTCCACACTGGCCTGGGAACGCCTCGGGATCCCCCAGTCAGAGCTAGTCCATGTTGCTCAGGGAGAGGGAAGTTTGGAGTCCCCTGCTGAAGCTGCTACCTCCAAGACCCGATTACGGATAAGCGGGAGACGATGGATGGATGTAATTAAAACAGGCAGTGCCAAAAGTCAATCAGGCCACCAGCTGGTCCAGCAGCCATTAGAGGGCCGCACTATAAAGAAGAGTACTTTTTCTTTTCTTTTTGTCTTATTTTCTATAAATAATATACAATAGATAGACAATTCTTCAGAGAGATACACAAATGAAACACAATGTTTCCCTAGCCTAGACCAACATGAAAAAACACCCAATTTAAAAAAAAAAACCTATGTACAAAGTGACTCTGAGAAAGTACAACATGGTCTGCCCATACAGGTCGGAGGACTATTATTAGGTCATTAATACGCTTTATTACTTACGGTTTATTAATACTGTAATGCTATAAGGTTCATTAACATTGTAACGCTATATTACTTACGGTTCATTTATACTGTAACGCTATAAGGTTCATTAACACTGTAACGCTTTATTACTTACGGTTCATTAATACTGTAACGCTAAGCGGTTCATTAATACCGTAAAGCTTTACGGTTCATTAATACTGTAAAGCTTGACGGTTCATTAATACTCCTCGTTTAAACGTACATGTACACAGTTACTCTAAGGACGCCATGGTCTGCCCCTACAAGTTGGAGGACTCTAACCCTGTGGTCAGTTACACACTAACTGAAGACTAACTACATAACTGGTCCCGTACTAACAATCCTAATTGGATCATTGTGTTGTTTACTTTCATATATTGGACAGTACTATCTCCCATTCAAGAGAAGCCAATATGGGAAGGTAAGGAATGTGCACAAACTTCCAATGTTCAATACGCTAGGGTGAATTATGAGTGCATCTCTCCATATTAAACCAAGGCCCCAACAACAACAACACAGAATATTTATTGACTAACCATAAGCTTAATGTGTGTATGCTTTTGTTTGTGGGGAGGCTACCAACACACATTTTGTCCTTGTCATGCTTTATGTGTTTGTGTTTGTGTTTGTGTACCTGACACCTGCAGTGTTGTCCCTGAAACTCTACTTGATGGAATCGTGGAACGGTCATGACCCATCTGGAAGCTGCACTGGTACATTTACACTATCCACTCCTCCAAGTTAAATGTCTATCCTTGATGACATGCGTCATACTTAAACGTACTAACGTGTAAGGATCAGAAATTCCTTCTCATTACTGGCCCCTTTGGCCGGTAAGTGAACTGCAGCCTGCTCGAGCTGACTGCATTCAGAGCACTTAACTGGAGTGCGAAATACGTGGGTTGAGACTATAACAATCATAAACTAATCTAAATTTAGTTATAATCAGAACAAATACAAATAAAAAAGTTACAGACGTTAAAAAGTAAAGTATTTTTTTGCAATTATCCGCGCAAAACTGGCCCAGTTTAAATATAATATAAATCGGCCCACATGCTGTTCTACATATTGGTGGAGAGTCGGGGAAGGTCTAATTATTTTTCAAGTTAAATTACAACCTTTTCATATATTGGCCATTAAACCCAATTTATGCATATACAAATCCTACACATAGTTCCTTTAAGTAACTATATATAGATATCTAGTACTGTAATATATAGTAGACGGATGTAATTGCTATTTTTAACGACTGATAACCCGATGATGACTTGACTGGTGGTACTAAATATTCACACTCACGGTGAGGGTTCAGTTCGGTCATATCTATTTTTGGTGAACTGAATGAACTCACCTTTTTAATGCTCACATTTAATGCTTACATGTTTTAAACGAGACACTCTCTCCCTGTCCCGTTGTTCCACTCACTAGCACACCTCCACCACTGGGGGCACCCTTCCCTGGACTCAGGGAGGAAGGCCACTATTGAAAATATGGCTGCTACTTCCTTTCTCTCAAATGCAAATAAAACTGAAAAACAACGATGTTACAACAACAACAACAACCACAAAATCAGTCCAAACACAGTATTGATTATTTATGCAATATATTTTGGTTTATGTTGCTTTCTCATTCTAATGTCACTTCATTAAACTGTTATAATAAACATTACACCCTATAAACTGGGTCCCAACCCAAGTTAATCTGTCATTGTAACGGCATGTGTAATTTCTGTTTTAATGGCAAACGGCGTAATGCATTGTTTAAGGGTGGGAAAGCGCTGAGATCATGTTTCGATTAAATGACTGCGGGCTCAAAGGACTAATTTAGGATTGGACCCAATTGATTCCCCTTTGGTTTAGCAAAGCAGCAGCAGTGGCACCGCAATACATCACGGTGGACACATATCCTATACACAACAAGAACACCAATGGACAGACGGAACAAAACCTTGTTAATTAGTGATATCGTATGATTGGGATCACACTGAAGTCAAAAGAAACGGACGCACACGCGCACACACACACACACACACACACACACACACACACACACGCACACACGCACACACGCACACACGCTCGCTCGCTCGCTCGCTCGCACACACACACACACACACACACACACACGACTACTTAGTGTTTTGTTCTATTCTAGACCAAAGAAAAAAACTAAATTAGTCATTGCCAGTGCAAAGAAAATTATCTTTACAACTGTACAGGGTCTGTACAGTTGTAAAAAAAATTAAGAAAACATACCTTTTTGGGACCAGAATTGGTCTTTAGAGCCTATAAATAAATAAAAGACAACAAATCTAATCCATCCTACTTTGCGCTCGTCAATGCTAAATGCAAGCAACGGAAACAACACTGACTTCTAATTATTCTATATATCTCCTTTATCGTTACACTGTCAAGCAGATGAAAGGCAGAAGGCCGGGTTTGCATTATACATGACCACTGTAAAATAAATCCATACATCCAGATATCCTCGGGGTTCCCTTGAAATACATCATTATCTTCTCCTTTTTACTTAATTTACACAAAGGTTACAAAGATTACATTAAGACAAACCATACTGCAGTGGGAAGCATTGTATTTAGAGTGTTTTGGATGTGTGTGTATTTCTAGTGTTTTGGATGTGTGTGTATTTAGAGTGTTTTGGATGTGTGTGTATTTAGAGTGTTTTGGATGTGTGTGTATTTCTAGTGTTTTGGATGTGTGTGTATTTAGAGTGTTTTGGATGTGTGTGTATTTAGAGTGTTTTGGATGTGTGTGTATTTCTAGTGTTTTGGATGTGTGTGTATTTAGAGTGTTTTGGATGTGTGTGTATTTAGAGTGTTTTGGATGTGTGTATTTAGAGTGTTTTGAATGTGTGTGTATTCAGAGTGTTTTGGATGTGTGTGTATTTAGAGTGTTTTGGATGTGTGTGTGTTTACAGTGTTTTGGATGTGTGTGTGTGTGTATGTCTAAATATCCTTGCATGCATGTGTAGTATGAGTGTGTGTGTGTGCAGGTGTGTGTGTGTGTGTGTGTATGTGTTTGTGTAGGTCTAAATATCCTTGCACATGTAGTATGAGTGTGTGTGTGTGTGTGTGCAGGTGTGTGTGTGTGCAGGTGTGTGTGTGCGGGTGTGTGCTAGAGAGAGTGTCTTTTATTGTGAGACAGGGTAGGGTTGCATCAGTGTTGTTGGTCCCTGGTCGACGGGTGGCTCTGAGCTGGTTCTGGACCGCTGGGTCTGGATGTGAGACACCTGCAGGACTGGCAGCAGCAGCTGCAGTGCATTCTGGATGTAGGTGGTGCTGTTGGAACCCTGTAGACCGAAGACATTTCATCATCATCATCATCATCATCATCATCTCGTCTAACGTCACATCATCACACGCCTACAGATCCCCGCCTCCAGCAACGTGATTGGTCGAAACCGATTTCAAGCGAAAGAAAGAAGAAATCATCATAATATCCAACGTACAACATCTTCGTCATCCTCATCATCATAATTTCTAATGTATAATCTTCATCTTCATCATCATCATCATCATATTCAAGTCAAAACGACATTGTCGTCCTTAGCATTATCTTCATCATTTTCCTCATCATCATGATATCTAATGCCAAAGCATTGTCATCCTTATCATCATCATCATATCTAATGTCAAACCATCATCATTATCATATCTAATGGCAAACCTTCATCATCATCCTCATCATCATTATCATATCTAATGGCAAACCTTCATCATCATCCTCATCATCATTATCATATCTAATGGAAAACCTTCCTTGTAATCCTTACCCTCATCATCATTATCATCATCATTAACATATCTAATGTCAAACCTTCATCATCATCCTCATCATCATTATCATATCTAATGTCAAACCTTCATCATCATCCTCATCATCATTATCATATCTAATGTCAAACCTTCATCATCCTCCTCATCATCATTATCATATCTAATGTCAAACCTTCATCATCATCCTCATCATCATCATTATCATATCTAATGTCAAACCATCATTATCATTATCATATCTAATGTCAAACCTTCATCATCATCCTCATCCTCATTATCATATCTAATGTCAAACCTTCATCATCATCCTCATCATCATTATCATTTCTAATAGCAAACCTTCATCATCATCATCATTATCATATCTAATGTCAAACCTTCATCATCATCATTATCATTATTATATCTAATGTCAAACCTTCATCATCATCCTCATCATCATTATCATATCTAATGTCAAACCTTCATCATCATCCTCATCATCATATCTAATGTCAAACCTTCATCATCATTATCATATCTAATGTCAAACCTTCATCATCATTATCATATCTAATGTCAAACCTTCATCATCATCATCATTATCATATCTAATGTCAAACCTTCATCATCATTATCATATCTAATGTCAAACCTTCATCATCATCCTCATCCTCATTATCATATCTAATGGCAAACCTTCATCATCATCCTCATCATCATCATTATCATATCTAATGTCAAACCTTCATCATCATCCTCATCCTCATTATCATATCTAATGGCAAACCTTCATCATCATCCTCATCATTATCATATCTAATGTCAAACCTTCATCATCATCCTCATCATCATTATCATATCTAATGGCAAACCTTCATCATCATCCTCATCCTCATCATCATATCTAATGTCAAACCTTCATCATCATCCTCATCATCATTATCATATCTAATGGAAAACCTTCCTTGCAATCCTTACCCTCATCATCATTATCATCATAATCAACATATCTAATGTCAAACCTTCATCATCATCCTCATCGTCATTATCAATATTATATCTAATGTCAAACCTTCATCATCATCCTCATCATCATTATCATATTTAATGTCAAACCTTCATCATCATCCTCATCATCATTATCATATCTAATGTCAAACCTTCATCATCATTATCATATCTAATGTCAAACCTTCATCATCATCCTCATCAGCATTATCATATCTAATGTCAAACCTTCATCATCATCCTCATCATCATTATCATATCTAATGTCAAACCTTCATCATCATCCTCATTATCATATCTAATGGCAAACCTTCATCATCATCCTCATCATCATCATTATCATATCTAATGTCAAACCTCCATCATCATCCTCATCCTCATTATCATATCTAATGGAAAACCTTCATCATCATCCTCATCATCATTATCATATCTAATGTCAAACCTTCATCATCATCCTCATCCTCATTATCATATCTAATGGAAAACCTTCATCATCATCCTCATCCTCATTATCATATCGAATGTCAAACCTTCATCATCATCCTCATTATCATATCTAATGGCAAACCTTCATCATCATCCTCATCATCATCATTATCATATCTAATGTCAAACCTCCATCATCATCCTCATCCTCATTATCATATCTAATGGAAAACCTTCATCATCATCATCATTATCATATCTAATGTCAAACCTTCATCATCAGCCTCATCCTCATTATCATATCTAATGGCAAACCTTCATCATCATCCTCATCCTCATTATCATATCTAATGTCAAACATTCATCATCATCCTCATCATCATTATCATATCTAATGGCAAACCTTCCTTGTAATCCTTACCCTCATCATCATTATCATCATCATTAACATATCTAATGTCAAACCTTCATCATCATCCTCATCATCATTATCATATCTAATGTCAAACCTTCATCATCATCCTCATCATCATTATCATATCTAATGGTAAACCTTCCTTGTAATCCTTACCCTCATCATCATTATCATATCTAAAGTCAAACCTTCATCATCATCCTCATCATCATCATTATCATATCTAATGTCAAACCTTCATCGTAATAAAGTCATCCCATATACACACACATGGTCACCGCTGTGAGTTCTTTCTAATGGACTTCTCCGTGCGTGATGAAAAATCACAAAGCCTACATGTCGACACGGCTCGTTCCGGCTCGTTCCGGCTCGTTCCGGTGACATTCATCCAAAGGACTGGAGTGACATGACACGTTAAGTAGGAGGTGCCGATAAGCCCCTTCTCTCATCCCCCACAATGTGGACCAGAGAAAGCAAGGAGCCAGAGAGATAATCCTCGCCAAATCGCACCAAACATCGCCCCCCCGCTCCTCCTCCTCCTCATCATCATTAACCCACGGACTGCCGACACTCATCGGCGTATCTGCAGAGACGGCGCTCTTCATCAATGAACCGGTCGTCCTCGTACCACCCCTGGTGGCTGACGGCCTCGAACACATCACAAACCATCACCACCTCTGATTAAGGACTGGTTG
>CM051003.1:4206390-4218890 GCA_027704905.1 Muraenolepis orangiensis | reverse complement strand
AGAGAGAGAGAGAGAGATGGAGAGAGAGAGATGGAGAGAGAGAGAGAGAGAGAGATGGAGAGAGATAGAGATAGAGATAGAGATAGAGATAGAGAGAGAGAACCCTCATCTCAGCTCTGAATGTTGTGAATACCAGATGGTGAGATGCTTATTTCTGCATCATAGGAAAGAAAAGTTGGACAGCAGGTCAAGAGGGAGAAATCACCATCCGTGTTCCCTGGAAGACGCTCACCAGCCGTCAAAATCAAAATGTTACCGAAAAGGAATAGATTATAATGAACCAATAGTGTGCCATTTAAGTAAAAGTAGTATTTTTTTCAAGTTAAAATACCAAAGGTTTGAGGATTTTAGCTTCAGGGATGCAAACCTATTGATTATATGAATAACCAAAAAGAAACGATGAATTGATCGATCAATTCATAGTCATGGACAGTTTGCTGAGCCTGGATGGGTGTCCAGTGACCACCTTTATCTGTGGTGGTGGTCAGATGCTTTGTTGCGGGTCACTCACACAGGGGGGTAGAACAGTGTATTTGGGAACTTAGATCACCGTTATCCTTCATCTGACCCTGTCCTGCTCTGTCTGTCGTCTCCTCCCGGTCACCCTGTTTTCCCTCATCCTCTGCCGCACCCTCCTCCTTCGCCTCCTCCTCCTCCTCCTCGCCCTGTCTGATGAAGATGTCCTTGATGGCAATCAGCTCCTTCTTCAGCATTTCCAGCTCCTCTTCCTCCAGGGAAGAGAGGAAGGCTTGGACCTGTGAGGACACAGAAAGTCCATTGTGTCGGGGTAGGCTGTTTCAGTTCTCTTGGCACAATTGCATAAAGATTCTTCTCTTCAATGTTCTACTTGCACTTAACTGTCATACCTTCGCTTCACTCTCATTGGAAAGGATCTCAAGGGCCTCCAGGTGTGAAAGGCCCTGGAAGTCGTCAAACAGGATGCCATAGTGAGCCGTGGGCTCATTGATTAGCTGGCAGCCGAGACGAGCCCGCTCCTTCTCCTTGGCTTCCTTCAACATCTGGCCAATCACAAAGCCAGCAAGCGAGTTAAACCTCAGTCAAAGTCGGACATGGAGTGTTCAAACTACTAATGTTACATTTATATATATATATATATATATATATATATATATATATATATATATATAATATACATACACACTTTCTTTTTTTAATGCAATGTCATCATCATATGGACCACTCAGTTTTTAGGGGGGAAATAAAATCGAATTTTCTTTTTATTGTAATTCCAAGAAAGATGATCACATGAACAGACCATAATAGCATATACCATAATCATTGGTGAGAGTGTGTCTACCTGTGTGGCCTCCTACCTGGCTGAGAGAGACAGTTTTCTGCATCAGAGTTTTGGTCTTCTTGAATCCTGGGTCGCTCTCGGCCAGAACCGTCATCGTCTTCTTCCCAATGAACTCCAAGGCATCCAGACCTCCGCTAATTACTGTCTTACCCTGGAGGGATGGAGAGCCATAGCCATAGCCAGAGCCAGAGCCAGAGCCAGAGAGAGAGAGAGAGAGAGAGAGAGAGAGAGAGAGAGAGAGAGAGAGAGAGAGAGAGAGAGAGAGAGAGAGAGAGAGAGAGAGAGACAGACACACAGACAGACAGACAGACAGACAGAGAGAGGGAGAGAGAGACAGAGAGACAGAGATTATTAATTCAGCTTCCCTGCTCATACCATAAGGGATTTCATTTGACTACCAACACATTTGGTATTCAGAATGTATCAATTGTTAATGTTGTTAATCGTAAATTATCATGAAGGCTTGTACTTTTTTGTTATGTCTGTAAGTCACTTTGGCACGAGTGTTCATCAATCATTCATGCCAATAAAGCTTACTTAATTGAATTGAGGATTGAATTGATTTAAGAGAGCGTCTTGTTATGTGTATATGTGCACATGTTTAACTGTGTATGTGTTATGTGTGTGCATGTGCACACACATGCATGTGTGTGCCTGCATGTGTGTGCCTGCGTGTGTGTGCGTGTGTGTGTGTGTGTGTGCGTGTGTTCGTAGGTGTGTGTATGTGTGTGTGCGTGTGCGTGTGCCTGTGTGTGTGTGTGTGTGTGTGTGTGTGTGTGTGTGTGTGTGTGTGTGTGTGTGTATCCTCTCACAGTGTTCTGCACAGCGTAGGAGAGGGTGGAGAAGACGCCTCTGCTTGCAACAGCGGTGGAGTGTTGAGGACCCTCGTTGACCTCCGCCTGCCCTCCTCCGTCTCCTCCCCTCTGCTCCTCTGCTCTCTCCTCCTCCTCCTGTGCCTCCTCTCCCACGGAGGTTCTGTGGAGGCGCAGAGCCTCTCCAGCCTTTTTGACGGAATTCAGACTCTGACCTGACCCCCACACACACACACACACACACACACACACACACACACACACACACACACACACACACACACACACACACACACACACACACACACACACACACACACACACACACACACACACACACACACACAGAAGATTGGTGAAGAATTATACTGCATTGCATTTCATTAGCTATTCCATATGCAGTCTGCCTGGTCATAAATACACTTGGACCCACAGCAATAAAGATACAATTGTAAACAGCACCACCACAGAATGGTAATACGGGCGGCAGTAGCTCAGTCTGTTGGGACGGTTGGGTCGCTGGGTCCAAGGCCCCCGAAACGGACCGAAGTAAGGAAAAAGGTAAAAAGGTGGCAGTTTCCCTCCAGGGCACTGCCGAGGTGCCCTTGAGCAAGGACACCCTACACTGCTCCCCGGGTGCTGTTCATACAATAGCTGCCCTAATACTAGGATGGGTTAAATGCAGAGAAACACATTTAGCTGTGTGTGTGTGTGTACATTTGTTGTGACCAATAAAGAGGATTTAAATCCTCCAGATTTAGATTTAGATTCAATAAAGAGGGGAGAGAGGAGGAGAGGAGACAACCTACCCACGGTGGAGCTGGCACTGCTCAGGAGAGACTTCCCCCATGACCCCCAACCCCCCCAGCCTTTATCTTTGTCCTGGGGAGAGCTCTGCGCGCACACACACACACACACACACACACCCACACACACACGTGTCATGATACAACACGAGACAGCATGCAACGATGAGAAGAACGCCATCACTTAGCCCTAATCTGGACAAATCAGAAACAGTGTCTACAACATGCTGTATTTCCCCCCAGACAGCGGTATGTTTGGACACCCTATTCATCAAACCACACAATTATTTGATTCACTACACAACGTTACCTCTACGTCCGTCTCCGTGGTGGCGGCGGTGTCTGGGTCCAGACTCACCGGTTGGTCACACACGACCGATTCACCCTCCACACTTTCCTCCCCTTGTTGCGGTTCGGCCGGACCACTCGACTCTGAGCCGTCGCCCTGGGCCACACCGTCCTCGGCGGAGAGGGGCTTCTGGTCCAGCTCGGGGCCATCGGAACCCTCCATGGCCACCGGGAGCTGGGGTGGCGCTTTTACCATAGCCGGTGAGTCTGTGTTTGCGTCCACACATCCGGCGGATTCAACGCCGGGCGCCTCGTCACGGAGGGTGGGGGAGCAGGTGACCTCGTCACGGAGGGTGGGGGAGCAGGTGACCTCGTCACGGAGGGTGGGGGAGGAGGTGACCTCGGCATCATCCAGAGCAGTTTGGGACATTCTGAACTGAAGAAAGATTCAAGATTCATGATGTTTAATTGCCATTTGCGTACAAAAGTACAATGGAAAGCTTACTCCCCATTCCCTCCCGCAGTATGAATTTCCTACAACAATACTATACTGAACTATACTATACTATACTATACTATACAATACTATAGTGTATACAACACTATATACTACCTATGATCTGCTCTACTATATTCTATAAACAACACTTTATACTATAATATGTTGTATACTTTAAACCATACAACACTATACTATACACAATAAAATAACAATAAAGTGACTGATGGATGATATAAACATATGGTGAATTGTGCAAAATGCATTTTAAAGTGCCAGTAGTGCAGCAGCATCATGAATACAGTGTACAGTACAGTGTAGAACAGTGCAGTAGTCCAGCTAAAGTATGATAGACTTTCTGCATTGTGCCGTTGATCATTGGCCTGTTAAGCATCTGCTGGAGAAGGTTTGAATTCAAGAGTCCTGTTGGTTACTGTTGTCTTACAATGGAGATTGTACCAAAGTTCCTGTATGGAAGTTTGTATAGAATACAGAGTTGATTTTCGACATCTAGTGGTTAGATCGTGTAAATGTCCCCTCACTGTTCACTATATTAGCCTACATTTTGGAACAATGTTAGATGTGTATTAAGGTTACTAAACATACACAGTCTTTTATTATAAAAAATTCAATGCATTTCTTTCTCTTTTCAAAAAAATGCCATAAACAATTATTGGTACAGGTCCAGGAAGATTATGGAAAGTGTACGTCATATTTTCAGAAGCAAACTTTTAAGGCAGCTGTGATAATTGACCATTTACGCAAACAGGCCGCCTGACATGAAATAACGGCCAGGCAAATACCCTGTAATGTAGTTACTTGTTGTACTGATTGTATTGTTGACATTGTCATTGACAGTTGACTTGTCGTCAAACAAACAACACATGACATGAAGTAGCATCCTCGTCCTCTTAAACAGGCTTTCATTTCAGATCTCTCTTATTCTCTAAAGAACAACTTCAGCCTACATGACAACAACACTTGAAGACAATAGATATTCCCAGAATACCATATTGTCAGCATCAATGACGTTCCATCAAAACCTATCCTTCAGGCTATATTTAACCGGTTTATTATTTGTTTTTTGTTTAGTTTTCTGAATAATTCTTATTTTTCAATGTGTTATTTTGCAATAGTGCCAATATTTCGTTACACTTGACACGATGACAACACAGGCGTTATAATTCGGATTCTGCGAGTCTAACACAGAAATCACGCAGTCAGTCCCTACTACTACTACACTACTGCACTGTAACTAACTAGAGGAGTGCGTGACAATAACACAGCGGAACGTGACAGGATTCACGGGTGTCGTTCCCAATGTTTGAATTTAACGAATACAACGGCGAAAGGATGCAAAACAAGTAGCTTGGAGAGAGTTTTGTGTTTACGAAAGCGACACAGCGACTCACCCGATCCGTGACAGTTGCCCCAGCGGTGCCTCTTCCGCCCCGCCACGTCGGCAGGCCGTCCGCTCGCCGTGACGTCAGTGGGAATACTTTAGCGGAATCGCGGAAAGTGTCGATAATACTTTTTTTTTTTCCCTTTGCGAATGTGTCGGTTTATGTAATCATTGCTATTACAACACGATATTACACAACAACAATAAAAAAAAAAATGAAAACATTCGTACTCCTCGTAATCATATACAAATTGTATAAAATGGATGATGTCATCCATATTAGGTGTCGGCTCGTTGGTCTAGGGGTATGATTCTCGCTTAGGGTGCGAGAGGTCCCGGGTTCAAATCCCGGACGAGCCCTCGTTTTCAGCTTTTCTTTCTATCTTACACCCTCTTTCTTTCTTTTAACAAGAGTGTGTTTCACGTAATAAATGGAAACGGAAGCCTTTTAGGGCTATTTGGTTCAATAATACATTCATAAACCCTCTTTAGCCTACCCTAAAGCCACCCTCAAACCCACTCTAACTTTCTTGCAGCACAGGCGTGTTTCACATTATTATGGTAGTATGTTTACGGTGTATTTTGTTATGAATATATTTTTGGTTGTGTTTATATATATATATATATATATATATATATATATATATATATATATATATATATACATATATATGGTGCATGGTAATATATAATTTACAGTTTACACTGGCTAAAAGACAGTGTACAAGTTATAAAATAGTTATAAGATTACTTATAGAGTATATATGAGATATGTGCATAATAATAGGTATATATATATATATACAGGTAAGTATACAAGTATTCAACAGGTAGTGGTAGTCAGTGGTATGCAATTATGAAAAACAAGATAAATATATCTAAATGTATATAGAGCAGGTAGTGAGCAGGGATATGCAGTTGTATCAACAGTTTAAGATTAAAATATATGCAGGTACAGTAAAATGTAAAAATGTACACACTATCATACAGGTATGTTATCAATAAATATGTAATCTATAGGTAGAGGTAGGTAGTTATGATTACAGTGAAAGGCAGTCTAAGACATTGATGGTGATGTATTATTAATATTATTATTATAGGATATATTGAGCAGAGATGGGGGGGCAGGGGGGGGGGGGGGGGTGGCAGCAGGAGGGGGGGCTGTCTTCGTGGTACAGAGTTCAGGGAGATGACAGCTGAGGGGAAGAAGCTGTTCCTAAGCCTGCTTGACTTGGAACAAAGGTTCCTATAGCGCCTCCCGGAGGGGAGGAGGGCAAACAGTCCATGGTTGGGGTGAGAGGTGTCTTTGACTGTCTGTGCCTTCCTCAGATACCGTTTGTGGTGGGTAGTGTTTATTGCAGAGAAGGGTAATCCAACGATGCATTGGGTGGTTTTCACCACCCTCTGCAGCGCTTTCCGGTCGGCAACAGTGCGGTTCCCGTACCACACTGTGATGCAGTTGGTGAGGATGCTTTCAATAGCACACCGGTAAAAGTTCACCAGAATCTGAGGTGACAGGTGGGCTTTCCTCAGTCTCCTCAGGAAGAAGAGACGCTGGTGAGCCTTCTTTACCAGTGAGGCAGTATTGAGGGACCAGGAGAGGTCCTCGGAGATGTGGACCCCCAGGAATTTGAAGCTGGAGACAAGCTCGACCTCCGCTCCGTTGATGAGGATGGGGGCGTGTGCGCCAGCTCTGGTCTTCCTGAAGTCCACGATGAGCTCCTTGGTCTTCCTGGTGTTGAGGGCCAGGTTGTTGTCAGTGTCCCTGTAGGCTGCCTCATTGTTGTTTCCGATGAGGCCCACCACCGTTGTGTAACTTGATGAAGGTGTTTGTACCGTGTACAGGAGTGCAGTCATGGGTAAAGAGGGAGTAGAGGAGAGAGCTCAGGACACAGCCCTGGGGGACGCCGGTGTTCAGGGTGAGGGTGGAGGTGAGATTGGCTAATCTGACAGACTGGGGTCTGTTGGTTAGGAAGTATACATAACTCACTCCCTTACATACATATATATATATATATATATATATATAATTCAACAGCCTTCTCTCAGCATCCGTACAAGGACTATCAGGTTCAAGGATAGTTTTTATCTACAGTGCACCTACTGAACTGCTACGAGTGCTGCCACTATCATAACATTGTCATTAACATTACACTGTCATATTTTTGAACTCATTACAGTAACTGCACTGTTCCACACTGTACTGCACTGTATTTATGATGCTGCTACACTACTGGCAGTGTCAAATGCATTTAAATGCGTTTTGCACAATTTAACACATATCCACATCCATCATGAATCCATCCGTCACTTTATTGTTTTTTAAATATATTTTTATTGTGTTGTGTTTTAGTAATTCATACTGCAGGAGGGAATGGGGAGTAAGCAGTCTATTGTACTTAAAGATTATAAAAATCTTGAATCTTGAATCATGCACTCAAATGTAGTGGTTGATCACACACACACACACACACACACACACACACACACACACACACACACACACACACACACACACACACACACACACACACACACACACACACACACACACACACACACACACACACACACACACACACACAAAAGTGAAACACTGAATTCTACAAATATTATCAACAACTTTAATAACGGGTATGAATAATATGCAAAACCGCAAATAGAGCTGTACAGTATATGTTCACAGTTCGACACAGTTCCCTTTGAATTACCAATTTAGATTAAAAGACAAGGTTTAATATAGACATATAGACACAGCTTTATATACACTTATAGTTTTCACTGTTAAGAGTATCAAAATTATCATTTGTTATGAGAGTATCAAAAATCATGCTTAATAAAAACCTGTAATTGCCCTTTCAGTCTACAATTATTTATCAAATATATTACAACATATATAATTTGCAGAGATACAAAAAAGCAAATAGGCACAACATATATAGTGGATCAGCTGAGGTGCTACATTCAATGTGTGTGTGTGTGTGTGTGTGTATGTGTGTGTGTATATGTTTGTGTGTATGTGTTTGTGTGTGTGTGACAATTAACCTATATATCCCCTTACTTGGCATTGGTTTCAAAGTGACACATTGGAACACCACAAAACAGGCCGACCCGGATGGTTTCCAATCAAATGAATTAATGCATTTATCCATAAAGCAAAAGTAATCAAATTCCATGACACAAGGCACATGGAAGGGGGGATGTTTTTCTTTATATAAAGTGCATATTCTCTTGCTTTACTTATTTTTTAACCATTGCAGCCACCGTAGTCAGTGAAAAGGACGACTGGCAAAAAACGTAGAACAAATTCTGATCTAATAATTCCACTTTAAAAAGTACGAAAGAGTACAAAATCACCATTTTGAATTTTTTAAAAATCTTTACAGCTATTTGCAGTCTAACTCTTCACCTGACAATAAAAACAAGAGCAACATTCCCTGCCTTGCACTTGACATATACTAGAGTACTACAGAAGAAAAGACACCACTTTGTCACATTATAAACCAACAATATCAACGGTAAGGCACAACGTATTGCTTCTACCCTTAAACCAATTTTCAAATGTCAATCCTTAATTTACAATAATGCCCCTGTGTAATAATTTCACATTTCTCAAGACAAAGGTTACAAACACTTCATTCTGGGAATGAGTTAGACCTATACTCTTCTACCCAATCATCAAATCCACACCTAATCCTGTTCAATAAGTGCATGTTTTGTGTGTGTGTGTGAGTATATTTTTGTGTGGCCGAGTGCATGTGTGATTGTGAGTGTGTGCATAACCGATTGTAAATAAGCTACCTGTCTGTTCGGACACTTCATGATAGAGGCTCGTATAGAGGCAGGTGAGGTGAGGCAGGTGAGGTGAGGCATGTGGTGATATTTGAGAGTACAGAAGGTGGCCTGGAAGAGGAGGAGGCTACAGAGAGGCGCTGCGCGTAGCCATGCTAATAAGGTATCCGAGTTCTTTGTATAACACAATGCACACTAGTAGGCATAATATGACATATACATTCAGATAGCGATCCACGCATTGGAACGAAAAAACTAAAACAGGGGAACGTTGCACATGTATAAATGTGCAACGTTTCACATTATATTGGTGAGGTGAGAGCATGCGTGTGATTATCTGTGTGTAAAAAAACAGCCCGAGGTCCAAAGTCTAGACAGACTTCTTCTGGGCTTGTTGGACTGCTGAGGAGAAATTATAGAGCTTATATATGTGTGTATAATATAGATTAAAAACTGCTAAGGTGCGCTGTGTGTGGCTACCACAGGAGCAGAGTGAACTGAACTGGAGCTGATGCTGAGGTCGCCGTGACGACCAGGGAGGAGCCGCAGGAACCCAGGCCAGCTGAGCGCCCGACAAGGCCCCTCCATTCAAACAAACCGGACCCTTCACAATGGATCAGAACTCACAAAGTAACACGCCCCCACCACAGGTCCTCAATGCTGAGCGGATGCTGGCTTTGTTGTAAAAAAAAAAAAAAAGACAAAAACAAAACAAAGCAACGTGGTTGAAGTGGTTAGGTAGCAGGTGGTAGTTCAATACGCTGAAGCTCCGATAGATCGGTACATAGAATGTTGGGTTCTTCTTGTACAGGCCCGAGTTGACAAGTGTTCTCAACATGGGCCCTGAGGAACTGTTCCTCTCCCCTGTTGTGGGTAAACACACCCTAAGGCCAGTTCCTGGAGAGTGGCATCGTCCAATGTTGCGGCTACAAACCAGAGTGGTACAGTCCAGTGGTGTTGCAGCCGGGGAAATCTAGAGTGGTCATCACGGTCCGCGGGTGGGCTGCGTTCATGAGTGCCGAATGTTTGATCTTTGTTCTGCCTCACACCAAGAGGTGGCGCTTCTTGTGCAGCGCCAGGTGGTCGGAGCGAGAGAAGCTGCGTTCACAGTCGGGGCACTGGAAGGGTTTGACGCCGGTGTGCTTGCGGAAGTGTCTCGTCAGCTCGTCCGACCGGGCAAACTTCCACGTGCAGCCTTCCCACATGCACTTATAGGGCTTCTCCCCTGCAGGAAGAGACAACAGGCAGGTGAGTATGTTCCTCTGTGACCTCCTGAGACCAGCATCCCTGCACCACAGGGCGGCCTTTTGTCCCCCAGGGCAGCCCACATATTTGCAATCAATTTAAATGACCAAGCCTTAAAAGTGATACAATCAATATTTCTTTGTATTTCTTAATACTCTAAATACTGTATGTTGTTCTCCAATACAGTATTCCTTTACAGTCATCAATTGATTTTTGTCTAATAACAATAAGAAGAATTCTAATAAAATAACAACACAAAATATTAACAATAAGTCAAATTATTATTATTATTATTATTATTATTATTATTGTTTATTGTTATTATGTTGTTTTATTGTGGCCATCCTCCTGCAACCCACTCGGTCTCCTGCCGTGACCCCACCCATGTGGCAGCGACCCACAGGTAGAACACCCCCATCCTAACCCACCGAGAGGCGCTTAGGTGTCGCCATGTGTGCATGTTGCCCTCTGTGCTCACCCGTGTGTGTCCTGCGGTGAGCTTTGAGGTGGGAGCTCTTGGTGTACACCTTGTTGCAGCCGCCAAAGTCGCAACGGTGGATGCGTCTCTTCTTCAGCGTGTCGGGGGAATCGGGCGGCAGGGGGTGCTTGGCCCCCGGGTGGACGATCACAGACGGGTTGTTACCCCTGTGGTGCAGAAGAAGAGGAGGAAGAGGAAGAGGAAGGGGGGGGGGGGTCAACATGAGTGGAACGCAAGGCTTGATGTTGTAGTGAACATTTATATGTCCCCCTGTGTTGTACTTATTGTTATTGTTGTGAGTTCACCATGTTAATCATTTCAAAATAAGTAGAGTTACTTTTTACACTTAGCACACACCACCTCTATTTACCTTTCTGTCTACATAGTAAGACTATGTCACTAAATTTATCCCGATCCAACTCTTCTTGTATATGTCTCTATGAACACTGAATACAACGTACTCCATCGTATTCCAATCGGGGTAAACGGCAGATGTCAAACGTGACCAGTAGGAGGCACTGTTGTCAGCAAATTGCAATACAAAAGGAAGGTAAATATATTTCTATTTAACAATCGACCAGGACTTTGGAGTACGTTGTATTCACACAAATACACTGTATTTATTCCTGTGGCCGCAGGAATGCTAGTATTGTATATAAGAAAACATAGTTGGGATGTGGCATTTCTGTGTTATGTTCTCACTTTGTTCTTATACATGATACATGTGTGCTTCTGTGTGTGTGTGTGTGTGTGTGTGTGTGTGTGTGTGTGTTTATCCTTAAGTAGTTTATACTTTGTAGTTGGAAGCAGGTGTCAAGTGAGGAAATGGTGATGCTTATTATTGTCCAAATGAATATTAAAAAAATCGTAAAACAAACACAAGTATTCAATTACACAGGGGCGTAGAGCACACGCAAACACAGACACAGACACACACGCACACACGCACACACACACACGCACGCACACACACACACAGACACACACACGCACGCACGCACGCACACATAAACACACACAGACTTTGACAGTAATTCCATATTTGGAGTCAAATTCATTCTTCCGAGCCAGTGGCATCATTGAGTAATGACGTTCATGTACTCCTTCAGAAACAACAACGTTGATAAGTTGCAAGCTTTCTCCTCAGCAGCATTGCCACACACACACACACAATTTAGATGACTAATGACTAATGCAGAAACGCAGACAGATATCTATAGCAGACATCTCGGTTGGCAAAGAAATCTCAAAGCTCACTGCAAATGTAGAATGATCAATCAAGTATAATCATTGCTGTGGCATTGCAAAATATAACGACTGTGTTTGTGTGTGTTTGTATTATTGTGTGTGTGTGTGTGTGTGTGTGTGTGTGTGTGTGTGTGTGTGTGTGTGAGATGGTGTGAGATGGGGCTCCAGACAGGATGGTGTTTTACGGTCTTCACCACCAAACCAGAAAAATTAATCTCTGAGCCGTGTATGTATGCAAGGAGACATTTGTGTCTGTCTCTGCAGGTCTGTGTTGACGTGGTGGTGGTTGCAGTGCTCAGTTAAGATACTGTAAGGATCTGGTGCTCACTCGTAGTAGCGGGGGATGCTGGTGGAAGAGGGCGACACCATCTCCTGGCTCCCGTAGGAGTCGTGACCGTGGTCCGGCCGTGGCTCCACTTTGATTGGCTTGATGTGCACGTGGAGGAGGGCCTCGCCTCGCGTATCGGAGGGTTTGGCAGAGAGTCCTGGATGCCAAAAAAAACAAAAAAACAGATGACGATTATCAGACGGAGGCCACGCGAGGACTGCACATTACCAACGTGCTGTAAGGGAGGAATAAACTAACCTTATCTTTTATTTTTGTTTTATTTT
>CM051003.1:4158890-4186390 GCA_027704905.1 Muraenolepis orangiensis | reverse complement strand
CAATGCATGGTGGTGGTGGTGATAATGCGTGGTGGTGGTGATAATGTGTGGTGGTGGTGATAATGCGTGGTGGTGGTGGTTGTGATAATGCGTGGTGGTGGTGGTAGTGGTGATTATGCGTGGTGGTGGTGGTGGTGATAATGCGTGGTGGTGGTGGTGGTGATTATGCGTGGTGGTGGTGGTGGTGGTGGTGATAATGCGTGGTGGTGGTGATAATGTGTGGTGGTGGTGGTGGTGATTATGCGTGGTGGTGGTGGTGGTGATTATGCGTGGTGGTGGTGGTGATAATGCATGGTGGTGGTGGTGGTGATTATGCGTGGTGGTGGTGGTGGTGATAATGCATGGTGGTGGTGGTGGTGATTATGCGTGGTGGTGGTGGTGGTGATAATGCGTGGTGGTGGTGGTGATTATGCGTGGTGGTGGTGGTGATAATGCGTGGTGGTGGTGGTGGTGGTGATTATGCGTGGTGGTGGTGGTGGTGATAATGCATGGTGGTGGTGGTGGTGATAATGCGTGGTGGTGGTGGTGGTGGTGATTATGCGGGGTGGTGGTGGTGATAATGCATGGTGGTGGTGGTGATTATGCGTGGTGGTGGTGGTGGTGGTGGTGATTATGCGTGGTGGTGGTGGTGGTGATAATGCGTGGTGGTGGTGGTGGTGATAATGCGTGGTGGTGGTGGTGATTATGCGTGGTGGTGGTGGTGGTGATAATGCGTGGTGGTGGTGGTGGTGGTGCTAATGCGTGGTGGTGGTGGTGGTGATAATGCGTGGTGGTGGTGGTGGTGGTGGTGATTATGCGTGGTGGTGGTGGTGATAATGCGTGGTGGTGGTGATTATGCGTGGTGGTGGTGGTGGTGATAATGCGTGGTGGTGGTGGTGGTGGTGATTATGCGTGGTGCTGGTGGTGATTATGCGTGGTGCTGGTGGTGGTGGTGTTGATAATGCGTGGTGGTGGTGGTGGTGATAATGCATGGTGGTGGTCGTGGTGGTGGTGATAATGCGTGGTGGTGGTGATAATGCGTGGTGGTGGTGATTGTGCGTGGTAGTGGTGGTGGTGGTGATTATGCGTGGTGGTGGTGGTGGTGATAATGCGTGGTGGTGGTGGTGCTAATGCGTGGTGGTGGTGGTGGTGATAATGCGTGGTGGTGGTGGTGGTGGTGGTGATTATGCGTGGTGGTGGTGGTGATAATGCGTGGTGGTGGTGGTGGTGATTATGCGTGGTGGTGGTGCTGGTGATAATGCGTGGTGGTGGTGGTGGTGGTGATTATGCGTGGTGCTGGTGGTGATTATGCGTGGTGCTGGTGGTGGTGGTGTTGATAATGCGTGGTGGTGGTGGTGGTGATAATGCATGGTGGTGGTCGTGGTGGTGGTGATAATGCGTGGTGGTGGTGGTGATAATGCGTGGTGGTGGTGGTGGTGATAATGCGTGGTGGTGGTGGTGGTGATAATGCATGGTGGTGGTGGTGATAATGCGTGGTGGTGGTGGTGTTGATAATGCGTGGTGGTGGTGATAATGCGTGGTGGTGGTGATTATGTGTGGTGGTGGTGGTGGTGGTGGTGGTGATAATGCGTGGTGGTGGTGGTGATTATGCGTGGTGGTGGTGGTGGTGGTGGTGGTGATAATGCGTGGTGGTGGTGGTGATAATGCGTGGTGGTGGTGGTGGTGGTGATATTGCGTGGTAGTGGTGGTGGTGATAATGCGTGGTGGTGGTGATTATGCGTGGTGGTGGTGGTGGTGGTGATAATGTGTGGTGGTGGTGGTGATAATGCGTGGTGGTGGTGGTGGTGCTAATGCATGGTGGTGATAATGCATGGTGGTGGTGGTGGTGATTATGCGTGGTGGTGGTGGTGGTGATTATGCGTGGTGGTGGTGGTGGTGGTGGTGGTGATAATGCGTGGTGGTGGTGGTGGTGATTATGCGTGGTGGTGGTGGTGGTGGTGGTGATAATGCGTGGTGGTGGTGATTATGTGTGGTGGTGGTTATAATGTGTGGTGGTGGTGGTGATAATGCGTGGTGGTGGTGGTGGTGCTAATGCGTGGTGGTGATAATGCATGGTGGTGGTGGTGATTATGCGTGGTGGTGGTGGTGGTGATTATGCGTGGTGGTGGTGGTGATGGTGGTGATAATGCATGGTGGTGGTGGTGATAATGCATGGTGGTGATAATGCGTGGTGGTGGTGGTGATTATGCGTGGTGGTGGTGGTGGTGGTGGTGGTGATAATGTGTGGTGGTGGTGGTGATTATGCGTGGTGGTGGTGGTGGTGGTGGTGATAATGCGTGGTGGTGGTGGTGATAATGCGTGGTGGTGGTGGTGGTGATTATGCGTGGTGGTGGTGGTGGTGATAATGCGTGGTGGTGGTGGTGGTGGTGATAATGCGTGGTGGTGGTGGTGGTGATTATGCGTGGTGGTGGTGGTGGTGATTATGCGTGGTGGTGGTGGTGGTGATTATGCGTGGTGGTGGTGGTGGTGGTGGTGATAATGCATGGTGGTGGTGGTGATAATGCATGGTGGTGATAATGCGTGGTGGTGGTGGTGATTATGCGTGGTGGTGGTGGTGGTGGTGGTGGTGATAATGTGTGGTGGTGGTGGTGATTATGCGTGGTGGTGGTGGTGGTGGTGGTGATAATGCGTGGTGGTGGTGGTGATAATGCGTGGTGGTGGTGGTGGTGATTATGCGTGGTGGTGGTGGTGGTGATAATGCGTGGTGGTGGTGGTGGTGGTGATAATGCGTGGTGGTGGTGGTGGTGATTATGCGTGGTGGTGGTGGTGGTGATTATGCGTGGTGGTGGTGGTGGTGGTGGTGATAATGCATGGTGGTGGTGGTGATAATGCGTGGTGGTGGTGATCATGCGTGGTGGTGGTGGTGGTGATATTGCGTGGTGGTGGTGGTGATTATGCGTGGTGGTGGTGGTGATAATGCGTGGTGGTGGTGGTGGTGGTGGTGGTGGTGATAATGCGTGGTGGTGATGGTGGTGATAATGCGTGGTGGTGGTGATTATGTGTGGTGGTGGTGATAATGTGTGGTGGTGGTGGTGATAATGCGTGGTGGTGGTGGTGGTGGTGCTAATGCGTGGTGGTGATAATGCATGGTGGTGGTGGTGATTATGCGTGGTGGTGGTGGTGGTGATAATGCATGGTGGTGGTGGTGGTGGTGATAATGCATGGTGGTGGTGGTGGTGATTATGCGTGGTGGTGGTGGTGGTGATTATGCGTGGTGGTGGTGGTGATAATGCGTGGTGGTGGTGGTGGTGGTGATAATGCATGGTGGTGGTGGTGGTGATTATGCATGGTGGTGGTGGTGGTGATAATGCATGGTGGTGGTGGTGGTGATTATGCGTGGTGGTGGTGGTGGTGATTATGCGTGGTGGTGGTGGTGGTGATAATGCGTGGTGGTGGTGGTGGTGATAATGCGTGGTGGTGGTGGTGATAATGCGTGGTGGTGGTGGTGGTGGTGATAATGCGTGGTGGTGGTGGTGGTGATTATGCGTGGTGGTGGTGGTGGTGATTATGCGTGGTGGTGGTGGTGGTGGTGGTGATAATGCATGGTGGTGGTGGTGATAATGCGTGGTGGTGGTGATCATGCGTGGTGGTGGTGGTGGTGATATTGCGTGGTGGTGGTGGTGATTATGCGTGGTGGTGGTGGTGATAATGCGTGGTGGTGGTGTGGTGGTGGTGGTGGTGATAATGCGTGGTGGTGATGGTGGTGATAATGCGTGGTGGTGGTGATTATGTGTGGTGGTGGTGATAATGTGTGGTGGTGGTGGTGATAATGCGTGGTGGTGGTGCTAATGCGTGGTGGTGATAATGCATGGTGGTGGTGGTGATTATGCGTGGTGGTGGTGGTGGTGATTATGCGTGGTGGTGGTGGTGGTGGTGGTGATAATGCATGGTGGTGGTGGTGGTGATTATGCATGGTGGTGGTGATAATGCATGGTGGTGGTGGTGGTGGTGATAATGCATGGTGGTGGTGGTGGTGGTGATAATGCATGGTGGTGGTGGTGGTGATTATGCGTGGTGGTGGTGGTGGTGATTATGCGTGGTGGTGGTGGTGATAATGCGTGGTGGTGGTGGTGGTGGTGATAATGCATGGTGGTGGTGGTGGTGATTATGCATGGTGGTGGTGGTGGTGATAATGCATGGTGGTGGTGGTGGTGATTATGCGTGGTGGTGGTGGTGGTGATTATGCGTGGTGGTGGTGGTGGTGATAATGCGTGGTGGTGGTGGTGGTGATAATGCGTGGTGGTGGTGGTGATTATGCGTGGTGGTGGTGGTGGTGGTGGTGATAATGCGTGGTGGTGGTGGTGGTGGTGGTGGTGATTATGCGTGGTGGTGGTGGTGGTGGTGGTGATAATGCGTGGTGGTGGTGGTGGTGATAATGCGTGGTGGTGGTGGTGGTGGTGGTGATAATGCGTGGTGGTGGTGGTGATAATGCATGGTGGTGGTGGTGGTGGTGATAATGCATGGTGGTGGTGGTTATGCGTGGTGGTGGTGGTGGTGATAATGCGTGGTGGTGATAATGCATGGTGGTGGTGGTGATAATGCATGGTGGTGGTGGTGGTGATAATGCGTGGTGGTGGTGATTATGCGTGGTGGTGGTGGTGGTGGTGATTATGCGTGGTGGTCGTGGTGGTGATAATGCGTGGTGGTGGTGGTGGTGGTGCTAATGCGTTGTGGTGGTGGTGGTGATAATGCATGGTGGTGGTGGTGGTGGTGATTATGCGTGGTGGTGGTGGTGATAATGTGTGGTGGTGGTGGTGGTGATTATGCGTGGTGGTGGTGGTGGTGATAATGCGTGGAGGTGGTGGTGGTGAAAATGCATGGTGGTGGTGGTGGTGGTGTTGATTATGCGTGGTGGTGGTGGTGATAATGCGTGGTGGTGGTGGTGGTGATTATGCGTGGTGGTGGTGGTGGTGATAATGCGTGGTGGTGGTGGTGGTGGTGATTATGCGTGGTGCTGGTGGTGATTATGCGTGGTGCTGGTGGTGGTGGTGTTGATAATGCGTGGTGGTGGTGGTGGTGATAATGCGTGGTGGTGGTCATGGTGGTGGTGATAATGCGTGGTGGTGATAATGCGTGGTGGTGGTGGTGGTGATAATGCGTGGTGGTGGTGGTGATAATGCGTGGTGGTGGTGGCGATAATGCGTGGTGGTGGTGGTGGTGATAATGCGTGGTGGTGGTGATTATGCGTGGTGGTGGTGGTGGTGGTGATAATGCGTGGTGGTGGTGGTGGTGGTGATAATGCGTGGTGGTGGTGGTGATTATGCGTGGTGGTGGTGGTGGTGATAATGCGTGGTGGTGGTGGTGGTGATAATGCGTGGTGGTGGTGGTGGTGGTGATAATGCGTGGTGGTGGTGGTGATTATGCGTGGTGGTGGTGGTGGTGATAATGCATGGTGGTGGTGGTGGTGATTATGCGTGGTGGTGGTGGTGGTGATAATGCGTGGTGGTGGTGGTGATTATGCGTGGTGGTGGTGGTGATAATGCGTGGTGGTGGTGGTGGTGATTATGCGTGGTGGTGGTGGTGGTGATAATGCGTGGTGGTGGTGGTGGTGATAATGCGTGGTGGTGGTGGTGGTGGTGATAATGCGTGGTGGTGGTGGTGATAATGCATGGTGGTGGTGGTGGTGATTATGCGTGGTGGTGGTGGTGGTGGTGATAATGCATGGTGGTGGTGGTTATGCGTGGTGGTGGTGGTGGTGATAATGCGTGGTGGTGATAATGCATGGTGGTGGTGGTGATAATGCATGGTGGTGGTGGTGGTGATAATGCGTGGTGGTGGTGATTATGCGTGGTGGTGGTGGTGGTGGTGATTATGCGTGGTGGTCGTGGTGGTGATAATGCGTGGTGGTGGTGGTGGTGGTGCTAATGCGTTGTGGTGGTGGTGGTGATAATGCATGGTGGTGGTGGTGGTGGTGATTATGCGTGGTGGTGGTGGTGATAATGTGTGGTGGTGGTGGTGGTGATTATGCGTGGTGGTGGTGGTGGTGATAATGCGTGGAGGTGGTGGTGGTGAAAATGCATGGTGGTGGTGGTGGTGGTGTTGATTATGCGTGGTGGTGGTGGTGATAATGCGTGGTGGTGGTGGTGGTGATTATGCGTGGTGGTGGTGGTGGTGATAATGCGTGGTGGTGGTGGTGGTGGTGATTATGCGTGGTGCTGGTGGTGATTATGCGTGGTGCTGGTGGTGGTGGTGTTGATAATGCGTGGTGGTGGTGGTGGTGATAATGCGTGGTGGTGGTCATGGTGGTGGTGATAATGCGTGGTGGTGATAATGCGTGGTGGTTGTGGTGGTGATAATGCGTGGTGGTGGTGGTGATAATGCGTGGTGGTGGTGGCGATAATGCGTGGTGGTGGTGGTGGTGATAATGCGTGGTGGTGGTGATTATGCGTGGTGGTGGTGGTGGTGGTGATAATGCGTGGTGGTGGTGGTGGTGGTGATAATGCGTGGTGGTGGTGGTGATTATGCGTGGTGGTGGTGGTGGTGATAATGCGTGGTGGTGGTGGTGGTGATAATGCGTGGTGGTGGTGGTGGTGGTGATAATGCGTGGTGGTGGTGGTGATTATGCGTGGTGGTGGTGGTGGTGATAATGCATGGTGGTGGTGGTGGTGATTATGCGTGGTGGTGGTGGTGGTGATAATGCGTGGTGGTGGTGGTGATTATGCGTGGTGGTGGTGGTGATAATGCGTGGTGGTGGTGGTGGTGGTGGTGATAATGCGTGGTGGTGGTGGTGGTGATTATGCGTGGTGGTGGTGGTGGTGATAATGCGTGGTGGTGGTGGTGGTGATTATGCGTGGTGGTGGTGGTGATAATGCGTGGTGGTGGTGGTGGTGCTAATGCGTGGTGGTGGTGGTGATAATGCGTGGTGGTGGTGATTATGCGTGGTGGTGGTGGTGGTGGTGATAATGCGTGGTGGTGGTGGTGATTATGCGTGGTGGTGGTGGTGATTATGCGTGGTGGTGGTGGTGGTGGTGGTGGTGATAATGCGTGGTGGTGGTGGTGGTGATTATGCGTGGTGGTGGTGGTGGTGATAATGCGTGGTGGTGGTGGTGGTGATTATGCGTGGTGGTGGTGGTGATAATGCGTGGTGGTGGTGGTGGTGCTAATGCGTGGTGGTGGTGGTGATAATGCGTGGTGGTGGTGATTATGCGTGGTGGTGGTGGTGGTGGTGATAATGCGTGGTGGTGGTGGCGATAATGCGTGGTGGTGGTGGTGGTGATAATGCGTGGTGGTGGTGATTATGTGTGGTGGTGGTGGTGGTGGTGGTGGTGGTGATAATGCGTGGTGGTGGTGGTGGTGGTGATAATGCGTGGTGGTGGTGGTGGTGGTGGTGATAATGCGTGGTGGTGGTGGTGGTGATAATGCATGGTGGTGGTGGTGGTGATAATGCGTGGTGGTGGTGGTGGTGGTGATAATGCGTGGTGGTGGTGGTGATTATGCGTGGTGGTGGTGGTGGTGATAATGCATGGTGGTGGTGGTGGTGATTATGCGTGGTGGTGGTGGTGGTGGTGGTGGTGGTGATAATGCGTGGTGGTGGTGGTGATTATGCGTGGTGGTGGTGGTGATAATGCGTGGTGGTGGTGGTGGTGATTATGCGTGGTGGTGGTGGTGGTGGTGGTGATAATGCGTGGTGGTGGTGGTGATAATGCGTGGTGGTGGTGGTGGTGATTATGCGTGGTGGTGGTGGTGGTGGTGGTGATAATGCGTGGTGGTGGTGATTATGTGTGGTGGTGGTGATAATGTGTGGTGGTGATAATGCGTGGTGGTGGTGGTGGTGCTAATGCGTGGTGGTGATAATGCATGGTGGTGGTGGTGATTATGCGTGGTGGTGGTGGTGGTGATTATGCGTGGTGGTGGTGGTGGTGGTGGTGATAATGCATGGTGGTGGTGGTGGTGATTATGCATGGTGGTGGTGATAATGCATGGTGGTGGTGGTGGTGGTGATAATGCATGGTGGTGGTGGTGGTGGTGATAATGCATGGTGGTGGTGGTGGTGATAATGCATGGTGGTGGTGGTGATATGCATGGTGGTGATAATGCGTGGTGGTGGTGGTGATTATGCGTGGTGGTGGTGGTGGTGGTGGTGGTGATAATGTGTGGTGGTGGTGGTGATTATGCGTGGTGGTGGTGGTGGTGGTGGTGATAATGCGTGGTGGTGGTGGTGATAATGCGTGGTGGTGGTGGTGGTGATTATGCGTGGTGGTGGTGGTGGTGATAATGCGTGGTGGTGGTGGTGGTGGTGATAATGCGTGGTGGTGGTGGTGGTGATTATGCGTGGTGGTGGTGGTGGTGATTATGCGTGGTGGTGGTGGTGGTGGTGGTGATAATGCATGGTGGTGGTGGTGATAATGCGTGGTGGTGGTGATCATGCGTGGTGGTGGTGGTGGTGATATTGCGTGGTGGTGGTGGTGATTATGCGTGGTGGTGGTGGTGATAATGCGTGGTGGTGGTGGTGGTGGTGGTGTGGTGATAATGCGTGGTGGTGATGGTGGTGATAATGCGTGGTGGTGGTGATTATGTGTGGTGGTGGTGATAATGTGTGGTGGTGGTGGTGATAATGCGTGGTGGTGGTGGTGGTGGTGCTAATGCGTGGTGGTGATAATGCATGGTGGTGGTGGTGATTATGCGTGGTGGTGGTGGTGGTGATAATGCATGGTGGTGGTGGTGGTGATTATGCATGGTGGTGGTGGTGATTATGCGTGGTGGTGGTGGTGGTGGTGGTGATAATGCATGGTGGTGGTGGTGGTGATTATGCATGGTGGTGGTGGTGATAATGCATGGTGGTGGTGGTGGTGGTGATAATGCATGGTGGTGGTGGTGGTGGTGATAATGCATGGTGGTGGTGGTGGTGATTATGCGTGGTGGTGGTGGTGGTGATTATGCGTGGTGGTGGTGGTGGTGATAATGCGTGGTGGTGGTGGTGGTGGTGATAATGCATGGTGGTGGTGGTGGTGATTATGCGTGGTGGTGGTGGTGGTGATAATGCGTGGTGGTGGTGGTGGTGATTATGCGTGGTGGTGGTGGTGGTGATTATGCGTGGTGGTGGTGGTGGTGATAATGCGTGGTGGTGGTGGTGGTGATTATGCGTGGTGGTGGTGGTGATTATGCGTGGTGGTGGTGGTGGTGGTGGTGATAATGCGTGGTGGTGGTGGTGGTGGTGGTGGTGATTATGCGTGGTGGTGGTGGTGGTGGTGGTGATAATGCGTGGTGGTGGTGGTGGTGATAATGCGTGGTGGTGGTGGTGGTGGTGGTGATAATGCTGTGGTGGTGGTGGTGATAATGCATGGTGGTGGTGGTGGTGGTGATAATGCATGGTGGTGGTGGTGTATGCGTGGTGGTGGTGGTGGTGATAATGCGTGGTGGTGATAATGCGTGGTGGTGGTGGTGATAATGCATGGTGGTGGTGGTGGTGATAATGCGTGGGTGGTGGTGATTATGCGTGGTGGTGGTGGTGGTGATTATGCGTGGTGGTGGTGGTGGTGATAATGCGTGGTGGTGGTGGTGGTGGTGATAATGCGTGGTGGTGGTGGTGGTGATAATGCGTGGTGGTGGTGGTGGTGATTATGCGTGGTGGTGGTGGTGATAATGCGTGGTGGTGGTGGTGGTGATTATGCGTGGTGGTGGTGGTGGTGATAATGCGTGGTGGTGGTGGTGGTGATAATGCATGGTGGTGGTGGTGGTGGTGTGATTATGCGTGGTGGTGGTGGTGATAATGCGTGGTGGTGGTGGTGGTGATTATGCGTGGTGGTGGTGGTGGTGATAATGCGTGGTGGTGGTGGTGGTGGTGATTATGCGTGGTGCTGGTGGTGATTATGCGTGGTGGTGGTGGTGGTGGTGATAATGCGTGGTGGTGGTGGTGGTGATAATGCGTGGTGGTGGTCTGGTGGTGGTGATAATGCGTGGTGGTGATAATGCGTGGTGGTGGTGGTGGTGATAATGCGTGGTGGTGGTGGTGATAATGCGTGGTGGTGGTGGCGATAATGCGTGGTGGTGGTGGTGGTGATAATGCGTGGTGGTGGTGATTATGCGTGGTGGTGGTGGTGGTGGTGATAATGCGTGGTGGTGGTGGTGGTGGTGATAATGCGTGGTGGTGGTGGTGATTATGCGTGGTGGTGGTGGTGGTGATAATGCGTGGTGGTGGTGGTGGTGATAATGCGTGGTGGTGGTGGTGGTGGTGATAATGCGTGGTGGTGGTGGTGATTATGCGTGGTGGTGGTGGTGGTGATAATGCATGGTGGTGGTGGTGGTGATTATGCGTGGTGGTGGTGGTGGTGATAATGCGTGGTGGTGGTGGTGATTATGCGTGGTGGTGGTGGTGATAATGCGTGGTGGTGGTGGTGGTGATTATGCGTGGTGGTGGTGGTGGTGATAATGCGTGGTGGTGGTGGTGGTGATAATGCGTGGTGGTGGTGGTGGTGGTGATAATGCGTGGTGGTGGTGGTGATAATGCATGGTGGTGGTGGTGGTGATTATGCGTGGTGGTGGTGGTGGTGGTGATAATGCATGGTGGTGGTGGTTATGCGTGGTGGTGGTGGTGGTGATAATGCGTGGTGGTGATAATGCATGGTGGTGGTGGTGATAATGCATGGTGGTGGTGGTGGTGATAATGCGTGGTGGTGGTGATTATGCGTGGTGGTGGTGGTGGTGGTGATTATGCGTGGTGGTCGTGGTGGTGATAATGCGTGGTGGTGGTGGTGGTGGTGCTAATGCGTTGTGGTGGTGGTGGTGATAATGCATGGTGGTGGTGGTGGTGGTGATTATGCGTGGTGGTGGTGGTGATAATGTGTGGTGGTGGTGGTGGTGATTATGCGTGGTGGTGGTGGTGGTGATAATGCGTGGAGGTGGTGGTGGTGAAAATGCATGGTGGTGGTGGTGGTGGTGTTGATTATGCGTGGTGGTGGTGGTGATAATGCGTGGTGGTGGTGGTGGTGATTATGCGTGGTGGTGGTGGTGGTGATAATGCGTGGTGGTGGTGGTGGTGGTGATTATGCGTGGTGCTGGTGGTGATTATGCGTGGTGCTGGTGGTGTTGATAATGCGTGGTGGTGGTGGTGGTGATAATGCGTGGTGGTGGTCATGGTGGTGGTGATAATGCGTGGTGGTGATAATGCGTGGTGGTTGTGGTGGTGATAATGCGTGGTGGTGGTGGTGATAATGCGTGGTGGTGGTGGCGATAATGCGTGGTGGTGGTGGTGGTGATAATGCGTGGTGGTGGTGATTATGCGTGGTGGTGGTGGTGGTGGTGATAATGCGTGGTGGTGGTGGTGGTGGTGATAATGCGTGGTGGTGGTGGTGATTATGCGTGGTGGTGGTGGTGGTGATAATGCGTGGTGGTGGTGGTGGTGATAATGCGTGGTGGTGGTGGTGGTGGTGATAATGCGTGGTGGTGGTGGTGATTATGCGTGGTGGTGGTGGTGGTGATAATGCATGGTGGTGGTGGTGGTGATTATGCGTGGTGGTGGTGGTGGTGATAATGCGTGGTGGTGGTGGTGATTATGCGTGGTGGTGGTGGTGATAATGCGTGGTGGTGGTGGTGGTGGTGGTGATAATGCGTGGTGGTGGTGGTGGTGATTATGCGTGGTGGTGGTGGTGGTGATAATGCGTGGTGGTGGTGGTGGTGATTATGCGTGGTGGTGGTGGTGATAATGCGTGGTGGTGGTGGTGGTGCTAATGCGTGGTGGTGGTGGTGATAATGCGTGGTGGTGGTGATTATGCGTGGTGGTGGTGGTGGTGGTGATAATGCGTGGTGGTGGTGGTGATTATGCGTGGTGGTGGTGGTGATTATGCGTGGTGGTGGTGGTGGTGGTGGTGGTGATAATGCGTGGTGGTGGTGGTGGTGATTATGCGTGGTGGTGGTGGTGGTGATAATGCGTGGTGGTGGTGGTGGTGATTATGCGTGGTGGTGGTGGTGATAATGCGTGGTGGTGGTGGTGGTGCTAATGCGTGGTGGTGGTGGTGATAATGCGTGGTGGTGGTGATTATGCGTGGTGGTGGTGGTGGTGGTGATAATGCGTGGTGGTGGTGGCGATAATGCGTGGTGGTGGTGGTGGTGATAATGCGTGGTGGTGGTGATTATGTGTGGTGGTGGTGGTGGTGGTGGTGGTGGTGATAATGCGTGGTGGTGGTGGTGGTGGTGATAATGCGTGGTGGTGGTGGTGGTGGTGGTGATAATGCGTGGTGGTGGTGGTGGTGATAATGCATGGTGGTGGTGGTGGTGATAATGCGTGGTGGTGGTGGTGGTGGTGATAATGCGTGGTGGTGGTGGTGATTATGCGTGGTGGTGGTGGTGGTGATAATGCATGGTGGTGGTGGTGGTGATTATGCGTGGTGGTGGTGGTGGTGGTGGTGGTGGTGATAATGCGTGGTGGTGGTGGTGATTATGCGTGGTGGTGGTGGTGATAATGCGTGGTGGTGGTGGTGGTGATTATGCGTGGTGGTGGTGGTGGTGGTGGTGATAATGCGTGGTGGTGGTGGTGATAATGCGTGGTGGTGGTGGTGGTGATTATGCGTGGTGGTGGTGGTGGTGGTGGTGATAATGCGTGGTGGTGGTGATTATGTGTGGTGGTGGTGATAATGTGTGGTGGTGATAATGCGTGGTGGTGGTGGTGGTGCTAATGCGTGGTGGTGATAATGCATGGTGGTGGTGGTGATTATGCGTGGTGGTGGTGGTGGTGATTATGCGTGGTGGTGGTGGTGGTGGTGGTGATAATGCATGGTGGTGGTGGTGGTGATTATGCATGGTGGTGGTGATAATGCATGGTGGTGGTGGTGGTGGTGATAATGCATGGTGGTGGTGGTGGTGGTGATAATGCATGGTGGTGGTGGTGGTGATAATGCGTGGTGGTGGTGGTGGTGATTATGCGTGGTGGTGGTGGTGGTGGTGATAATGCATGGTGGTGGTGGTGGTGGTGATAATGCATGGTGGTGGTGGTGGTGATAATGCGTGGTGGTGGTGGTGGTGATTATGCGTGGTGGTAGTGGTGGTGGTGGTGATAATGCGTGGTGGTGGTGGTGGTGCTAATGCGTGGTGGTGGTGGTGATAATGCGTGGTGGTGGTGGTGATTATGCGTGGTGGTGGTGGTGGTGGTGGTGGTGATAATGTGTGGTGGTGGTGGTGATTATGCGTGGTGGTGGTGGTGGTGGTGGTGATAATGCGTGGTGGTGGTGGTGATAATGCGTGGTGGTGGTGGTGGTGATTATGCGTGGTGGTGGTGGTGGTGATAATGCGTGGTGGTGGTGGTGGTGGTGATAATGCGTGGTGGTGGTGGTGGTGATTATGCGTGGTGGTGGTGGTGGTGATTATGCATGGTGGTGGTGGTGGTGGTGGTGATAATGCATGGTGGTGGTGGTGATAATGCGTGGTGGTGGTGATTATGCGTGGTGGTGGTGGTGGTGATATTGCGTGGTGGTGGTGGTGATTATGCGTGGTGGTGGTGGTGGTGATAATGCGTGGTGGTGGTGGTGGTGGTGGTGATAATGCGTGGTGGTGGTGGTGATAATGCGTGGTGGTGGTGATTATGTGTGGTGGTGGTGATAATGTGTGGTGGTGGTGGTGATAATGCGTGGTGGTGGTGGTGGTGCTAATGCGTGGTGGTGATAATGCATGGTGGTGGTGGTGATTATGCGTGGTGGTGGTGGTGGTGATTATGCGTGGTGGTGGTGGTGGTGGTGGTGGTGATAATGCATGGTGGTGGTGGTGGTGATTATGCATGGTGGTGGTGATAATGCATGGTGGTGGTGGTGGTGGTGATAATGCATGGTGGTGGTGGTGGTGGTGATAATGCATTGTGGTGGTGGTGGTGATTATGCGTGGTGGTGGTGGTGGTGATTATGCGTGGTGGTGGTGGTGGTGATAATGCGTGGTGGTGGTGGTGGTGGTGATTATGCATGGTGGTGGTGGTGGTGGTGGTGATAATGCGTGGTGGTGGTGGTGGTGGTGATAATGCGTGGTGGTGGTGGTGATTATGCGTGGTGGTGGTGGTGGTGATAATGCGTGGTGGTGGTGGTGATTATGCGTGGTGGTGGTGGTGGTGGTGGTGATAATGCGTGGTGGTGGTGGTGGTGGTGGTGATAATGCGTGGTGGTGGTGGTGGTGATTATGCGTGGTGGTGGTGGTGGTGGTGGTGATAATGCGTGGTGGTGGTGATAATGTGTGGTGGTGGTGGTGGTGATAATGCGTGGTGGTGGTGGTGGTGATTATGCGTGGTGGTGGTGGTGGTGGTGGTGATAATGCGTGGTGGTGGTGATAATGTGTGGTGGTGGTGGTGGTGATAATGCGTGGTGGTGGTGGTGGTGATTATGCGTGGTGGTGGTGGTGATAATGCGTGGTGGTGGTGGTGGTGATTATGCGTGGTGGTGGTGGTGGTGATAATGCGTGGTGGTGGTGGTGATTATGCGTGGTGGTGGTGGTGGTGATAATGCGTGGTGGTGGTGGTGATTATGCGTGGTGGTGGTGGTGGTGATAATGCATGGTGGTGGTGGTGGTGATAATGCGTGGTGGTGGTGGTGGTGATAATGCGTGGTGGTGGTGGTGGTGATTATGCGTGGTGGTGGTGGTGGTGATTATGCGTGGTGGTGGTGGTGATAATGCGTGGTGGTGGTGGTGGTGATTATGCGTGGTGGTGGTGGTGATTATGCGTGGTGGTGGTGGTGGTGATAATGTGTGGTGGTGGTGGTGATTATGCGTGGTGGTGGTGGTGGTGGTGATAATGCGTGGTGGTGGTGGTGATTATGCGTGGTGGTGGTGGTGGTGATAATGTGTGGTGGTGGTGGTGATTATGCGTGGTGGTGGTGGTGGTGATAATGCGTGGTGGTGGTGATGGTGATTATGCGTGGTGGTGGTGGTGGTGGTGATAATGCGTGGTGGTGGTGGTGATTATGCGTGGTGGTGGTGGTGGTGATAATGTGTGGTGGTGGTGGTGATTATGCGTGGTGGTGGTGGTGGTGGTGATTATGCGTGGTGGTGGGGCAGTGGTGGGTGGGGGTCTATGAATTGTCTCCACACCCTGCAGGGAGCAAAGCTTCCTCTCCTGGGTTCAGAAATAACCCACAGACAACAAGAGCAGCCCGCCTTGTCTCACACACTCACTCACTCACTCTCTCTCTCTCTCTCTCTCTCTCTCTCTCTCTCTCTCTCTCTCTCTCTCTCTCTCTCTCTCTCTCTCTCTCTCTCTCTCTCTCTCTCTCTCTCCCTCTCTCTCCACCTCACGCACACAGACCACCTCTCTCATTACATATCTGAGCAACTGGCAAGTTAAAACACCGGTTACACCCAAGCTTCAAGGAAGGGAGTGCACACACACACACACACACACACACACACACACACACACACACACACACACACACACACACACACACACACACACACACACACACACACACACACACACACACACACAACACACACACACACACACCACACACACACACACACCACACACACACACACACACACACACACACACACACACACACACACACACACACACACACACACACACACACACACACACACACACACACACACACACACACACACACACACACACACACACACACACACACACACACACACACACACACACACACACACACACAGGAGGGAGAGAGAGATATAGACAGAGAGGGAGGGAGAGACTCGCAGAGCGATACAGATAAAGATATTGAGATAGAGAGAGAGAAAGAGAGTGAGACAGAGACAGAGACAGAGAGAGAGAGAGAGAGAGAGAGAGAGAGAGAGAGAGAGAGAGAGAGAGAGAGAGAGAGAGAGAGAGAGAGAGAGAGAGAGAGAGAGAGAGAGAGAGAGAGAGAGAGAGAGAGAGAGAGAGAGAGAGAGAGAGAGAGAGAGACATGGATAACAGGGCGAGGTTTCATGGACACTTGATGTGCTGACAGGACAGGGGTGGTCACACCCATTCTGCGGCGCCTGACCTTTTATAGCCAACACACACACACACACACACACACACACACACACACACACACACACACACACACACACACACACAGTAATACTATCCCTGATCACAGGTTTCCTGAGGATGTTGTCGTTTCTCTCCAGCCTGCTGTCCACTTCACAGAGTTGTGACTTAGCAGGACAGACTCTCTCTCTCTCTCTCTCTGTCTCTCTGTCTCTCTCTCTCTCTGTCTCTGTCTCTCTCTCTCTCTCTGTCTCTCTGTCTCTCTGTCTCTCTCTCTCTGTGTCTCTCTCTCTCTCTCTCTCTCTCTCTCTCTCTCTCTCTCTCTCTCTCTCTCTCTCTCTCTCTCTCTCTCTCTCTCTCTCTCTCTCTCTCTCTCTCTCTCTCTCTCTTCTTCACTCATCAAAGTTTATGAACCTAAAATATGGTTTGACCATCTTTTTTATAGACCTCTCTCTCTGTCTCACTGTGTATGTGTGTCTCTCTCTCTTTCCCCCCCCCCTCTCTCTCTCTCTCTCTCTCTCTCTCTCTCTCTCTCTCTCTCTCTCTCTCTCTCTCTCTCTCTCTCTCTCTCTCTCTCTCTCTCTTGCTCTCTCTCTCTCTTAAATCTCTCTATTTCCCTTCATCCTACTCTTTTTTATAGACCTTGGCCAATAATTAAAGTCTTCACTCATCAAAGTTTATGAACCTAAGATATGGTTTGACCATAATTACTGATAATTTTCAATGGCTAAATCGGAAATAATAATAATAATAATTAGTAAAATAAAATAGTCATGCATTGGTGTTGAGGTTGTAATAAAATAGATTAGATTAGATTCAAATGTAATCTAATCTAGAATACATTTCTTCAGTAACGTGTAGCCACTAGCCATGTAGGCTAGAGTTCACCAGTAGAAACTGTAGAAATTATTATATTTTGGTGTACAGGCTGGGTATGCCTAAGAGTTCAAAGACCCTCAGCTTAACCTTAACAGAGTTAGCCAATGTGTGGCTAATTACCTTTCCAGGTAACTTAGATGATGAAAGCTAACGTGAGTGACTGTTGTTGATTGATCAGCAATCGCTTATATCGATTTGTTTCCACTCCCATGTAATAACGGAGACTTTTTTTTTAGCAAAATCTGATTTATTCCCACAATTACAGTTCCAGTTCCAAATGTTGGGTTGACGTTAAAGTCACCAATTGTAATGCGTCTCCTGGATGAAGGGAAATGTTTTGAGCATATTTGAATATTGCATTTTATATATTAAATATATTTGAACAATATCTATCCCAATAGATATTATAATTACGGCCCTGGCGTCATTAATGAACCAATGTACTGCCAATAAAGGCATAACATAGTCCCATAGTAATAAGAGTGCTACATTCTCCTTCTCCGACATCCACTGCTTCTGTGTTCACACAAGTGAGTGATGGAATGCGCCAACCGTCGTGCAATTCAACCCTCAATTCAACGTCCAACAAATATGTGTATAAATTCAAAGACATTGACGCTCCACTGTGCAGTTGTAAAGCTGTCATATTTGTTATCGTGGTAATTAAAGTGATTACCTAACTGCCAATAAAAGATATCTGTGCATGTGTTCAGTTCAAGTGGCGGCACACTTTGACAACAGACGGTTGCTGAGAAATTAGTTGGCAGTTAATCAGCTCAAAGGGATCTGAGTTGACAGCTCTTATTTAAATGTAACCGTGTTACACTTTTCACAACTTTTGAGATTCAAAATACTAACTTGTTTGGTGTGGAAGCAGGTCAATGAATATGACCTTCGATTTACAGTCGAATTACAGTGGAATGAATGTCACACTGGAAACGTTATGCAATGGAAGATGTACCTGTACAGGTGTGGGAAGAATAGGTTGAACAATGTCATAAAACATGCACGCATGTAGCCTTCATGCACAGGCATTCAAGCACACACACACACACACACACACACACACACACACGCGCACACACGCACACACACACACACGCACACACACACACACACACGCACACACACACACACACACACACACACACACACACACACACACACACACACACACACACGCACACAAACACACATGCACACACACACACACACCAACACACATGCACACACACACACACACACACACACACACACTCCATACATTCCATACTAACTAAATGATTGATGTAAAAACTACTTCAAGCACACACACACACACACACACACACACACACACACACACACGCGCACACACGCACACACACACACACGCACACACACACACACACACGCACACACACACACACACACACACACACACACACACACACACACACACACACGCACACAAACACACATGCACACACACACACACACCAACACACATGCACACACACACACACACACACACACACACTCCATACATTCCATACTAACTAAATGATTGATGTAAAAACTACAGTGTGGTAACCTCAAATCAATTTTACAGCACAACCATCAAAGGTTGATGTGCCTTCATGAAGGCCCACTGATTCATTGGAAACAATAATTTGTGTCCGTCAATCATCATATTGCTCTATAACAATGCCAAAGGGCTGTTACTGGCCTCCTTGGACCATTTATTAATACATCGTTTCCTTTGCACTTTCGACACCTTTGATCACAGAGTCATTAATGATTATTTGTGTGTTGTACATACCACGTCATAGATAGGTGCGCTGTATTTCAATGTGCGTTATCTGACAAGAATAATGGGCCATCTATTTCACAAGAGTATGAATACGCAATACGCTGATAACAAGAAAACACTACAGACGCTCAAAGTCTGGGGGCTTCCTCAAGTCACGGCAACAATGCCATTACCACGGAAAGTGGAGGTTGGTTTTTCAGTGGATTTGTCAACTTCGAAGGTTAAGAAAACAAATTAAGCACCCATGCACCTGGCTAAAAGCGCTGCTCATGTTGAATTATGGACAGTAATATTACAAGTGAGTACACAGAGGTCAACGTTTGTGGTCGATGAGAAACAAACCTTCACGCTCACAGAATTTCGGGAGATGACCCAAATGACCTTCGTCGTTTGAAGATGGACCGGAGGTTATGTTTTCGCCCCTGTTTGTTTGTCTGTAAGCAAGTTAACTCAAAAGGTCATGTACTGAATTGACGGTTAGATTACTTATGGGCCACGGAACAGTTGATTCGATTTTGATCCAAATTTGGATCATTGGGACATTTGGGTGTGGCGGTTGTATTCAGATTCAGATTCAGATTCAGATTACTTTATGCACTCTGAATCTAAATCTAAATCTGGAGGATTAGACCTTCTTTATTGGTCACATACATGTAAACACACAGTAAAATTTGTTTCTCTTTCCTTCCGGTTCCCAAGCCAAGTCCCAACAGACTGAGCTACCCTTCCGCCCAACGACGGTACTCTCCTGAGTGCCATCAAGTTTCATAATTAATTACATTTAATTGATTGATAAAGGTGTTTATCGGAATACTTAACCTGAATGTACAACTTTACAATGATTCGTTATTTAACTAATGGGTCGTTACTTTTCATCTGAAACTGGTTTACACACTTGTCCTTTCTGCATGAAAATCCAACGAGTCATCATTAGGTTGGAGACCTAGGTTGAATCATTAGGTTGAATCCCGAACATGTCCGTGATTCGGCTTTCGCTTCCTCAATCGCATTTCTTTACATTACTTTGACATCTCTCCTTATGTCCCGCCTTCTGGTGTGCCACCATTGGCCGGTCATGTAGTCTACAACTGAAGCCCTTCACGCAAACATTGGTCAAGCTGCATCTCAATCATTACCCTCAGTACCATGGTCCGTCCGAAGGTGTTCTATAAATTATGACATTGAGTGGCACCCACACCCGGAACCGAAGATCCCGAAGAGCTGGCTTGTGTCACAGTTCATTCAGGTTTAAGCTGAAACATATCCCAACCTGCTACTGGAAACAGGGAGCGTGGAAGCAAAGCATAACCTAAATAAATACAACTTAAATAACAAAAACAAAAACAAAAAACACCTCAATAAAACAAACACACGTGCAGCACAAAGAACACACTCTCGCACTCACTCCCTCCCTCTCTCTCACAGAGAGGGAGTGCGTGGCTGGTGACGGCTGATGTCTGTAGGCTGAACGGGAGAAATAAATAACAGGTGATGTGTAAAAAGCTGACACAGTCACGCTTGTCTTCCTTAATGGAGGGAAGAATGGGCCAAGTATTAGACATAAGTGGGCAAAGCACATCATCCAAAAGTTATTCGTGACATCCCGACATTCGCGAAGATGTAATAAATCACAGTGAAGAGCATGTGGAACCAGCCCAGTGTAGACAGAGATAAAGCTTTGGCGCCCAAAGACATGACGTTAATTTTAATTACGCTGTGCATAGATCCATGAATGAGTGAATTCATTAGTAAATTACCTAGGGAGGTTGTCATGAAGTCTGTGAATGTGATGTATAAATCTAGATCACAGGGCATGCAGACACATTTTCAAATGGGCTTCTGAAGCTTTTTTGAATGGAGATAAGATGGACTTTATTAGTCCCGGGTGGGAAATTTAAATGTGGGAATCTTTTTGTTTTGTTTTCAATTATACATTTTAGATTACACTCTGTGATAGTGACTAAAGACGGGCAATGATGAAAAACACAAGTCTCCCATGACTCAAACAGTCCAGCGTAGTCTAGCGTATCTTCTTATCATCCTGCGAACACGGAGCAGATAGCAACATAGCTGGGCCAAAACAGGCTTTTCCTCAAAAACAGCTACTAGCTAAACAGTGTGTGGGGCTCGGTGGTGGCCCTTCTCACTCCTCACAGTGGCAGCATGGCCTTTGAAAGTGTGTTGTTGCTGCACCCATAAACGCACACACCCACACACCTTACACAACCAGCGGTGCGAACTGTACTCACTGTTACCGTCAGGCAGGCGATACCGCAGCATCAAGTGCAGTACAAATAGACATGAGACAGCTACCACAGTCAGGCCATCAGGCTGCTGAATAAGGGCGTATAGCATATAACAATGTATATTTTATTACATTGATTTATATATACATATTGCTCTTTTTCTGTGCCGATATATTGCATTTTATAAATTGCATTTTTATCTATTTTTATTCTATTTTTATCTATTTTTATCTTATTTTTGTAACTGCTGTCTGTCGTCGGGTATTGCACATAAGATTTTCACACCACTGTTTTATACTTGTGTAAACTGTGAAGTGACAATAAACTTGACTTGACTTGACTTGACCCACACACACACACACACACACACACACACACACACACACACACACACACACACACACACACACACACACACACACACACACACACACACACACACACACACACACACAAACACACACACACACACACACACACATGCGTGCACAAACTAACTCAAGAATAGCCACCAAGAAGGGGAAATTGGATTACAAAAACAAACTGGAATTACAGTTCAGAGGCTCTGACATCAGATGTATGTGGCAAGGTCTGAGGGTCCTCTCCAACTACAAGGGGAGCTCAGGGGCAGTCACCAATAACGACCCTAACCTACCTACTTGACGAGCTGAACACATTTTACGCTCGCTTTGAAAGGGGGAACTCTGAGCCGACAAACTAATTGGACATTCAGCCACAGGACTACTTACTGCAACAGTCCCAGTCCGAGATCTGCAGATCCTTCAGGAGGGTGAAGGCAGAGAAGGCAGCCGGCTGCAGACTGAGTTCCATCCCGTGTCTTCAGGACCTGCGCTGACCAGCTGGCTCCTGTGTTCACAGTCATCTACAATGCATCACTGCAACAGTCTGTCGTCCCAGTGTGCTTCAAAGAGACAACCATTGTGCCGTTACCCAAAAAGACCAAGGTAACAGGCCTCAATGATTTTTGTTCAGGGGCTTTAACACTCATAGCCATGAAGCGCCTGGAGAAACTGGTTATGTCACACATGAACTTTACCATCCCCAACTCCCTGGACCCACTCCAGTTTGCATACAGACCAAACAGGCCTGTAGACGACGCCATTTCCCTGGCACTACACACGGCCGTGCAACACCTAGACAGGAGGGACACCTACGTCAGACTGCTGTTCATTGACTACAGCTCGGCGTCCAAGACCATTGTTCCCTCCAAGCTGGTCTTGAAACTGAGGGACCTAGGTCTGGGTGCCCCCATCTGTAACTGAATAATGGACTGGAAAGATTGGAAACAACATCTCATCCACTCTGGTTCTCAACACCGGAGCACCCCAAGGCTGCTGCCTCAGTCCCCAGCTGTACTCACTGTACACACATGACTGTACTGCCACGCACAGCAATAATCAGATTATCAAGTTTGCAGACGACACCTGTCATCGGCCTGATAAGCGATGGCGACGAGACGAAGTACAGAGATGAGGTAGTCCTGCTGACGCGATGGTGCAAGGACCACAGCTTTGCATTGAATGTCAACAAGACTAAGGAGCTCATTGTGGACTTCAGGAGCCACCGGGGTACCCACTCCACCATCAGCCTGGATGGGACACCAGTGGAAATCGTCAGTTACTTCCGTTTCCTGGCAACACAGATCTCAGACATCCTGGCGTGGATCTGCAACACGGAGGTCATGCTGAAGAAGGCACACCAGTGCCTCTATGACCTGCGGTGATTCAGGAGAAGCGACATAGACAAACAGAGGCTGGTGAACTTCTACCAGGGGGTTGTATGGATGGCGGAAAAGATCATCGGGTATGCACTTCAGAGCATGCATGCATTTCAGAGATCTTTAGGACCAGATGTCGAAATAAGGCCATCTCCATCACAAAGGGACCACCCTGGGCACCATCTCTTCTCCCTCCTGCGGTCCAGTCACCGGTTCCACAGCACCCTAACAAGGACTACCAGGTTCAAGGATAGTTTTTTATCCACAGGCAGTGTGCCTACTGAACTGCTAGGAGTGCTGCCACTATCATACAATTGTCAACCGTAAAACATTACACTTTCATACTTTTGCTGGACTTTCTGGACTCATTACAGTTACTGCACTGTTCTTCACTATACTGCACTGTATTCATGCTGCTGCTGCACTACTGGCACTTTAAAATGTTTTTTTGCACAATTCACTCACTTTTTTATTTTTATTAGGTACAGTATTGTTTTAGTATAGTATTGTTTAGCATAAAGTATGGTACATAGTATAGCATATAGTGCTGTTTTATAATATCTAAAGTAAAGCATATCATAGGTAGTTTATAGTGTTGTTTATTAGTATAGTATTATATTGTTGTAGGAATTCCATTGTACCGGTAGCAGATGGCAATTCAACATCTTAAATCTTTAACAAACCGGTACCGCAGCATCTGAACCGACAGTTTTTACCCACAGTGCGCCTACTGAACAGTTAGGAGTGCTGCCACTATCATTACTGGACTCATTAGCTATTGAACTGCTCTGCACTGTATTGACGATTGTATTGATCACTACTGCCACTTTAAAATGCTTTTTGCGCCATTAACCATATGTATATATCATCCATCAGTCACTTTATTGTTCTTTATTGTGTATAGTATTGTTATAGTATAGTGTTCTATATAGTAGAGCATATGAAAGGTAGTATATAGTATTGTTTATAGTGTATTGTATCGTATATAGTATATGAATTAATGATATTTATTCATGCCCCAGAAATGGATTGGACACCGATACTAAACAACATACAGTACATTGATACCATTAATACCATAGTGTTATTTATAGGATAGTATTGTTTAGTATTGCATTGTATAGTTTAGTATTAGTATTTAGTATTGTAGTAGGAAATTCATACTGCGGGAATGAATGAGGAGTAAGCGTTCCATATGTACTGGCAAATAAATACATCTTGAATCTTTAATGTTGAACCTCACAGACACACGGGCTTGAATGAAAGACAAGAGCATGAATTTAACCGTACTGAAAACTTTGGACATTTATTTTTTTCAAAGCGTACAATAATAATTTCAATAACATTAAACAATTCAAACAACCAATTTCAAACGAAACCAACAAAAACCTGTGCAAGGAGTCTTTACAGTGTAAATCGCATGCACGTACACATGCACGCACAACACAACACAACACAACACAACCCCACGCGTTCGCCGAATACGGCAGACAGGAATACCATGTACAGATTAGCATTTCTCAGGACAATATGACATGATATTCGTAGAATTTGGGCCAAAAATGTATATTGTGCGGGCACCCAGTTAGTATGTGTGTTTACCCTGGGCTCCACCGCTGGCTTACAGGAACTGGACTCATCCCCACGTCCCGTTTGTTTGATGTCAATAAGTGCATGTGGCTGTGTGTGCGCGGCGAGGATTGGCCGGCTTCCATCTCGATACCCGATCCGTCAACACTGGCGCTTTGTTCTATTTCAGGGGACATTCTCAGTTTCTATTTCTATTTCAGGGGACATTCTTTTGTTCTATTTCAGGTGACATTCTTTGGGGACTCGGCAAACATTCACGGAGGCTGTTGCCCAACGCACACACGGTCGCGGGACAACCTCCCAAACAGCCTTGTGACGTCGTGACGTCGGCGCAGGAGCCCGGGTGGTCACTCCGGGTCGTCACTCCGGGTCGTCACTCCGGGTCCTTAGTGTTCCCTTCGTCGTTTAGTTCCACGTTTGTGCACGTGTGTGTGGTTATGTGTGTGTGTGTGTGAGAGAGAGACAGAGAGAGAGAGAGAGAGAGAGAGAGAGGGGGGTGGTCAGGGTTAAGCGGGCTACAGCCCTCTCGGAAGAGCCAGGGGGTGATGGAGGGGGTCCTGTTCTGTATCACGCCGCTGTGGGTCGGGGGAGCGAGCCCGGGGGAAGGGGTGTCCGTCGGGGGAGGTGAGTATGCCCAGGCTGGTGAGGAGGGTGTGCAGCTGGGAGACGGCGCCCTGCAGCTGATGCTTCTCCTCCTCTAGGACGGAGACCTGCTCCTTCAGCTGGCTCTCCAACCGCGACATGCCCTCCACACGGCCCTCCAGACCCCGTACCCGGGCCTGGGACACCTTAAGGGGGGGGTGGGGAAGTTGGGTTGTACAGGTACAAAAAAAATAATCAAAATCATATAGATATTGTGGACCAAATACCTCGATATTGATATTGTGACACTATTGTATGTTGACTATTGGTGCTTTGTTTCATATCTACACAATATTAATGATGAATTAATAAGGACTTAGTGGGTAAAGGCAAATAATAGAAAAGCTAGCAAAGTCTGACAAGTTCAGAAAATTGCATCACTTTACTGTAATTCAGCTTTTAAAACCAAACCAGGAAAAGACAACTTACCATGATATCACGACATCCAAAATCTAAAAAGATTCTCATTTCACAATATCGATATAATATATATTGCCAAGCTTCAAGTGTGAGACAGTAAATAGGTAAACCAGTTAATGAGTGTGCCTGCCAGCCTGTCTGGCCTGTCAGCGTACCTGCAGTTCCTCGAGCAGGTCAAGGTTCTGCTGCTTGAGGCTCTGATTGGTTCTCTCCAGCTGCGCAACTCTCTGGGATTGGCTGAGGGTCCGGGGCGTGTCCACCAACTCGTCTTGTAGGACATGGTACTCCACTTCATAGGCCTGAAGCTGCTTGGATACATCCATCTCACATACCTGCCACGCACACACACATCACCGAGGAGCACAGATGCATGTGGTCAATTAAAATAAATCTGAAGAAATTAAATTACGATTTGCTTGATTCTTGGCGTGGTGATTCTTTGCATGACGATGATTTTAAGGATTTTTGTAAAAAAAATCAAAATAAAATAAAACATGTACATTCAACATACACATCATTTAACGGTCACTTTGCGGCACTTTTTTTGTGTTTGTTTTTTGTATATATTATTTTTATTTTTATGGTATTGTTTTGGAGATATACTGTGGGAGGGAATGGGGAGTAAGCGTTCCAATGTACAAATGGCCAATACAAATATCTTGTATCTTGTATCTTGATTCTGAATATTGGTGGGGGAGGTGGGGAGGATATACAGAAGCAGCCAAGTCCAGTGGTGAGTGAAGCAGTATAACAACAGAAAGAGGGTGTGCTTCGTCAGGGACACGGTCAGGAACGAGGGGCTTCCTCCGCAAGTTCCCCCGAGTTCCGCAAGCATGCGTCACTGAAGTGCCAATTATCAGGGTAAAGTGGACTGTCTGCGTGTCAATTGGCTTCACCGTTTGTCGCAGCCCTTGTAGGTGGCTTTGGACAATGACTCTCGTTAATGACTCTCACAACTTTGAAAGGACCTGTGAGCTTTAACCGAACAGACAGACAGACAGACGGGGGGGGGGGGGGGGACATTGCTTAGGATGACAAAATAAAACCATGCCGGCAGTATCAATAATATGATCGCACGACAATGAAGTCGTTCCTGAATGAAACCGCCGTACACACACTTAGAAGCACACTCTAACGGGTATGTGGACATGTGATTGCCAACATCCTTTCATGAGACCTCATTAAAAAGATGCCTGGCAACCCCACAATAACGGCGATGCATAGGTTGGGGTAAACAAGCTACCTGGATTACACACACACACACACACACACACACGCACAACTGGATCTAGTCTTGTGCTGAGTGACTAAGGGTGTGGCTCACAGATGAAACTGCCACACCTGGATGTCAAACTGCATTTGACACTGCCTAGTTTCAACTCTACCACCGTGGCACGTTCAGTGTCTTCCCCACAGCGTGCTGTACACACAATTGTTGGCGGTGATAGATAACGGCAGTTATCTGTCGGACAGTTTTTTTGCTCCGATTGCCTACCATTTCAATAGTAGTTCAGTAGTTTCAGTAGTATTAAACTCACTTTTTGTTTTCACACACACACACACACACACACACACACACACACACACACACACACACACACACACACACACACACACACACACACACACACACACACACACACACACACCACACACACACACACACACACACACACACACACACACACACACACACACACACACACACACACACACACACACACACACACACACACACACACACACACACACACCCACCTGGTAAATGGTCTTCTCCATCTGGACCAGGCCGAGGTTGGGCAGGGTGGTCTTGATGAAGTCCACTATGGACTCCAGGCTATCGTGCTGCAGGATGAGCGGCTTGTGGCTCCCAAGCAGGCTCAGGGCCACCTTGAAGATCACCTCTGACCCCTGCAAGAACAGCATGTCTGGGGGCAGGTGTGGGGGGGGGGGGGGGAGAGAGGATGAAGAGAGAGGAGAAAGGATGAAATACAGACCGTGGGGGGCAGGGTGAACGAGACGCATTCACATGCGTCACGGTCAAACCGGGACACAGGTTGAAGCAACGACTATTCAATTTGAAAACACTCCCCAAACTCTCAAAAGCACAGCTTATGGTGTTGACTCTGGGCTTTTGGTTAGCTCCTGTGACGGACGCCACTACGTCAGTGAGTGGGCTTACACACATACGTCACGCCGGTGCCAGTCAAGAGGGCAGAAGAAAACATGGGTGTGTCTGAGTGTGTACTCTGTGCACAGTGGACAGGTATGGGA
>CM051003.1:4051390-4156390 GCA_027704905.1 Muraenolepis orangiensis | reverse complement strand
GCCATATGCACTACTGTGCATGTGTACTATGCGTACACTATACAACACAAGTGTACACAATAAATAGAGAAGATTCCGAGATAGCGAGGAGGGCCTTCTTAAAACAGTACACCCTTGTGCAGGGGGGGGGGGGGGGGGGGGTTGGGTGCATCGTACTCTTTTCAAGAAAATGACAACATAATGAGGACAGTAGATCAGTGAAGGTGTGTTTCAGTCAAGTCAAGTCAAGTCAAGTCAAGTTTATTGTCACACCAAAGTTATACAAGTATAAGCAATGGGCAAAAATCGTATGTGCAATACCCGACGACAGACAGAGGTTATAAAAAAATTAAAAAAAGAATAGAATAAAAAAAAAAAGGGAAAAAAGTACAAACTGTATAAAGTTAAATATATACAAATATAAAAGTGCATATATAAAATGCAATATATTAGCACAAAAAAAGAGCAATATATATATATATATATATATATATAAATCAATGTAATAAAATAGACATTGTTATATACTATACACCCTTGTTCAGCAGCCTGATGGCCTGACTGTGGAAGCTGTCTCTAAGTCTATTTGTGCGGCACTTGATACTGCGGTATTGGGTTGGGTGTGGTGGTAGGGGGGGGGGATGGGGGGGTGGGGGGATGGGGGGTGTTCAAGCCACCTACGCTGCGTGTCACCGCAAGGCACCTCGCTATAGACGACAACAACGCCGGATGCATATGAGCATGTATGGAATGAGCTGCAGGGTGATCCAGAGGAATGCCGGTGTTGTTGGAAAGTGTGTGGCTGTGACCCCACCCTGGAGGTGAGTGGGTCTATGGTGGTGAGTGAGCCCCTGGTGGTGTTTTCTGCAATACTAGAAAATCGAAAATTCTGAGACTAGATCTTTGCACGATATCGCTATATCTTGATATGGCATAAGGGGTGTTTATTCCTTTAGGGGCTATTTAGGGGCATTACAGTGAAGTCACTTTTTTTAGAACTTACCAGACGGTTCTAGCTGTACAATTATTTGCCTTTACCCACTTATTCATTAGATCCACATAATGTCATCACAATACGGATAGAGGTATGTGGTCAGAAATATTGTGATATTTGATTTTCTCCATAATCGCCCAGCCCTAACTTAGTCCCTACAAAGCCTTTTCTTTCACTGGCCCTTAAGGGGTCATCAACAACAACACAGTCACTTTATTCAGAGAGAACCTTTTAAGAGTTGTTTCACATAAGAAACAAATTAAAAAGATTAAAAGATCCATTCTGAATTGTCCCCCCTTTAAGCTAGTTCTCGTACGTCAGCATGTAAATCCAAATGAACTATAAATCAACCTGTTGAACACACAAATCAATCAAACTGGCTTGCATCCTTTGACTCAGATTGTATCAGTAGACCTTATGTCTGTAGAGCCTGTTTAGCCAACTTGTTCAACCGGGAAATAATCATTTAGAAGAACCTACAATTAGCACACCGTATAGAGTGTTGCCTTTGTCTGCCAATACAGTGTTGCCCCTCCCTGTTTATTGGAGTGGGAGTAAAGTGATTGACAGACGAAACAGACAGTGGCGACAGTGAGGCTGACAGTGAAGCTCCAATGGGGTGTGGTGTGGTGTGGTGTGGTGTGTGTGTGTGTGTGTGTGTGTGTGTGTGTGTGTGTGTGTGTGTGTGTGTGTGTGTGTGTGTGTGTGTGTGTGTGTGTGTGTGTGTGTGTGTGTGTGTGTGTGTGTGTGTGTGTGTGTGTGTGTCAATATATATTGTTCATGTATGGTAAAGGTACAATTTGTCAGCTTTGTTGCTTTTAGTTTTTTTTTAGTTTTGCTACAATGTGGCTAGTATATGAAAAAGAACATTGATCAATTCCCCTTTATCGTACCACCTTTCAGTGTTGTTCTCTCTGTTGTTCTCTGGTCAAGTAGCACCAGATCATACATTTGTTACACCTTTCTACGGCATAGACAGCCCCGTTGTGTGAAAAGCCTGACTCTCCAGAGGAAGGGTTCTTACATGATTAACCTTGAACAATTAAAATGCACTGACTATCAAAATATATTGTGCTTGTGTGTGAGTGTGAGTGTGAGTGTGAGTGTGAGTGCTTGTGTGTGTGTGTGTGTGTGCATATAGAACCTGTGGTGTCTGTGTGTGACGTAAGTGTGTAAATCAGTGATGTTTGGGGTGGTGCTAAGGTGAGAGAACTGTATCGTCCAATACAAAAGTTAGGCTTTTCATATCCTTCCAGTGTTTCATTATGGCACAAGGGTGTGTGTGTGTGTGTGCGTGCGTGCGTGTGGTGTGGTGTGGGTGTGTGTGTGTGTGGTGTGGGTGTGGTGTGGGTGTTACCCAAGTCTATGAGGATGGCATGCTGCTGGGAGGTGAGCTGCTTGAGCAGCTCCTTGTAGGGTGCTTGGTTGGCGGGCGGACGCGAAGGGACAGTCTGCCTCAGCACATACTGCTCTGAGAGGAACTTCCAGATCTCCCCTCGATGCTGCCTGGGAACCCCTGTACACGAACACAAGTAGAACCCCGTCGTAGGTGAGGAACACGTCATGAGGGAATGAGGGGTCACCACACACCACGTTCACATCATCAACGGTGGTTAGTGTGAATGGAATCGGATATTTGGATTTCAGATCTCTGGGGTTCCGCTGTACACCTTTACAAGCATGTAGCGCCATGCAGGGGGTGGCAGTAGCCTAGTATGTTGGGAAATGGCTTGGGAACCGGAGGGTCACCGGTTCAAGTCCCCAAAACGGACCAAGTACTGAGTGAGAACTGGTACTGGGTGCCAGTTTGCCTCCTGGGCGCTGCCGAGGTGCCCTTGAGCAAGACACCAGACCCCCTACACACTGCTACTACCCGGGTGCTGTACATACAAGAGCTGCCCACTACTCCTAATACTAGGATGGGTTAAATGCAGAGAAACTAATTTCTGTGTGTGTGTGTGTGCATGTATGTGACCAATATAGAGGATTCAAATCCTCCAGATTTAGATTTTAGATTTAGATGTATATAATGTCCGGGGCTAAAGAGAGCTGTATTGATCCTGAAAGTCTCCAACAACAACAGTGGCCCGGGGGGGTTAAGATACCTTGCGTGACAGCCGCATGAATGGTCTCCGCGTCGAACTTGACCTTTGACCTGCAACGTGTTCCCAGAATCTTCTCCCAGACCAGCGTGACGTCCTTCAGGCACGGCGTGATCTCCTCGTAGTCCAGCTTTAGCCGCTTGTTCTGAAGGTCACTCTCGGAGGCTGCGCGCGCACACACGCACAATAGTATTCAGACACACACACACACACACACACACACACACACACACACACACACACACACACACACACACACACACACACACACACACACACACACACACACACACACACACACACACACACACACACACACACCACACACACACACACACACACACACACACACACACACACACACACACACAATAATATTCAGAGAAAGACAAACACACACACACACAGAAGTTATTGTGATAAACCGATTATACAACATAAATACACACACAGTTTGTTGCAATGGGTTGAGGTGAGGAAACGCCCAAGCTGCCACCTAATCTCTTCCTCTGGACTACTCCCTTCCTCTTCCCTCCATCTCTTTCAACCACAACTTCTCTATTCTTTATCATTTTTTTGGGTTTTTCACTACCTGCACAATTCTCGGCTACTTTTTTTTGTTGTTGATTGAAACTACTGTATTTGTATCACCCGGCGTTCTCACCCGCCGTCACTCTTCCCGCTCTCTATCTCTCTCTCTCCCTCCCTCCGAGAGCTTGCCCCGGCCGTGACCCTTGACCCCTCCGGGCTAGGGAAAAGGGGCAACTTAATCTCCGACATGATCCAATAGCGGCGTTGTGTTTGCCAAGAAGCATTCGCCGCCAAAAATAGGCGGTAATGCGCTGAGTCAGAGCCCCGCTAACAAAGAGAGTGTGTGTGTGTGTGTGTGAGCGTGTGTGTGTGTCATCTTGTGTGTGTGTGTGTGTGTGTGTGTGTGTGTGTGCATGCGTGCGTGTGTGTCATCTTGTGTGTGTGTGTGTGTGTGTGTGTGTGTGTGTGTGTGTGTGTGTGTGTGTGTGTGTGTGCATGTGTGCGTGTGTGTGTGTGTGGGAGGGGAGCTGGGAGTGGAGGGAAGGATGTGTTGACACGGATGAGGGAACAATACACAGTGGAAGAGACACACAGGCTCCGCTTGGCTCCGACACAACGTCTCATCTCGTTACCTCTCTGTCTCTCTCTCTCTGTCTCTGTGGTTCTCACCTCCACGTAAGCCACATTTTCGCCGATATCTCCGCCCAGAGTAACCTTGCAGACGCAATTGTGGAAGGATACCAAAAAACAAACAGAAACGATAGATACGAAAATGGAGAGTACGACTCTTTGTTTACAAAAGGGCTTTTTTCTCTCTTATTTTTTTGTTACCCTCCCTTTCCAGTTAAAGTTTTGTTCTCCTTCTTTCCATTCTGTCATTCATCTAGGAGTGTTATTTTTTCTTTTTTTTCCTCTCTGAAACACCCCAGCTACGATACCGCAGAGCAGGACGGGGCACTCTGGAATCTTGCTCTTGCTCTCACACACACACACACACACACACACACACACACACACACACACACACACACACACACACACACACCACACACACACACACACACACACACACACACACACACACACACACACACACACACACACACACACACACACACACACACACACACACACACACACACACACACACACACACACACACACACGGAAATTGAGAGGTGAGCAGAGAGAGAGAGGGAGAGAGAGAGATAGCATGGATGGGACATGTCCTGGCTCCACCCAGACAAACAGAGAACTCACTGAAAAGACCATACCCATCCCACCACCCCCCCTTCACAAAGAAGGAATTACAACAAAACACCATGAAACTACAAGTGAACCATTACTGGGGTTTGTGTGTGTGCGTGTGCGTGCGTGCGTGCATAGAGGTCTAGTTTATAGAGGCAAAGTGACGTTACGTCAATATTGACCTACATTCGGTAGACCAACACCCTGTAAGTCACAGCGATTGTGTGTGTGTGTGTGTGTGTGTGTGTGCTTCCGAAGGCGTAGGTGTGGAGGGGATTTCAGCACAGGTTATGTCTGTATTGTTGTGTGTGTGCGCCAACTAGGTCAAAACAACCATAGAACCACACACACACACACACACACACACACACACACACACACACACACACACACACACACACACACACACACACACACACACACACACACACACACACACACACACCACACACACACACACACACACACACACACACACACACACACACACACACACACACACACAGGTGTATAATTAACAAGTGCCTATTAACAAAAGGGTAAAACACTAAACACATATAAACACATCTTTATTCTGGTTGGGTCTGGGTGTGTCGCTCTTTAAAAACAGGAGAGGACAGGCCCTTCTCCACACCAGCCACAGATAGAGCGCCACTGGCTTGTCACTGCGCTCTGTCCCGTGCCCCACCCATCCGCCAGCGGCCACCGCATTGAAAACAGACACGGCGGGCCTGAGCCACGGCGGGGTGTCGCCAGCTCAGCCGTGGGTGTGTGGTGGGTTAAGGCGTCCTTTGTCTTCCAATTTGTGGGGACGGGGGCCCACACTGTGGTTGTTTGAGGCGTGCGTGCGTGCGTGCGTGCGTGCGTGCATGCATGTGCCCATGAACACACTTTTACAATGTGTTGGCTGAGACAGGTGGATCCCAACCTGGGGGTCGGGACCCCACTTGGGGTCCCCTGATTTGGGGCATATGGGGTGATAAGGAGCTTGCCGACATAAGCTATAGCTACTTGATTATCCATTTATTTTTGTTAAAATTACTCATTACACATAGACGTCCTGTGTATAAAAAAAACTGACTGTTTTACTGATTCACAGCCACGAAGCAAAGTACTTGGTGTTTAGTAGCGGGATGCAATTACGTTCGCCGGGACATTGATATTACCGGCAGATGTTGATTGGGACAAAACAACGTGTGGAGGCAGATGCAGGAAAGTATAAAATTGGGGTTGCAGACATTGGACTTAGATGCTCCAATGAGGGTGTCTGATGTTGTCGTTATTGCACTAGTGTTAACGCGAGACTCTCGCGACCTACAACCCTCTTAGGGGCTAGAGGGTCATAGGTCGGTGCAGGTTTTTTTTTTACCCTGTAGCTTCTGGTTCTCCGAATCCATGCGGAGGAGCAAGATCTGCTGCAAGATGGCCTTCTTCCACAGCTCCCTCAGCTCTTCGCCGCTCTTCCTCCTCCTCTGGGCCCCGCACAGGGCGCCCGGCAGGTCCGAGTCTCGCCCCGCAGCGCCGCCTCCCGCGGCACCACCGCCGTGCACCTGCACCCCGCACACACAGCCCGCGTCCAGACCACCCTCCCCCCGGTCTGAGGAAAGAGAGACACAAACAGGGGGGGGGGGATAGAGAGATTAGAGAGACAAGTTGAGATGTATAGGAAAAGAGCCCAAACACAAAACAGTGTGATTCAGGACCAGCAAGTTGATGAGATTAGAACATTGATTTCCACGTGGCCGAGGAGAACAGAAAGGGTGTTGCAACTTCAAACTTCTTTGTCGGCCCGTCACTCACCAACTGAAGGAAAACCGTGAAACGCACACAGGCAAACTTGAATGCATGCACAAACAGGCACGTAGACACACACACACACACTTAAATGTGTGTGTGTGTGTGTGTGTGTAACTTCACCTCAAACTATAGGGTGGATCCCAACCCTCAAAATACCCTGTTTTGTTTGCAAGGTCCAAGATAGCACTTGAATGATGTTCTTTAAAAAAAATGAAAAAAATGAATCAAGGCACAGGTTGCACACATGCACACTCACTGAATGACAATGGTGCTGCCCAAGCCTACACAAGTTTAGATTGATAAATAACCATTGTGTCCTTTTCAGGCATGTTGAAACCGGTAGACACTATACAAACACACACACACACACACACACTTGTCTTTTAGGCTGCTTCCATGCAACAGAACGTCCCTTCAAGAAGAGTGACCTCTGAGGGGAAACACACACACATCACCATATGGCACCATCCACGCCCTGAGCAAACACTTAGACTTGGCCAGGGCCAACGCCCAGCTTGCCTGTAAACCCACAGACATGCGCGCACACACACACACACACACACACACACAAACATACAAACGGTAAATAAATGCTGGTGCTTTCCTGTGGCGTTTTCTGTGTGGGGTCTGTCAACATGACCTCAGGAGGACACACACACACACACACACACAGAACACACCCAATAAGTCACACATACAAGCACACACACTCAGCAACGTGTAATCCCATACACACCCAGCAACTGTGTGCAGGGTTAAACATCACAAATCACAAATGATATTACCCTGGCTTGCCAAACTGTTTCTGCAAGTCCTGACCTTCATGGCGGTTGACATGCCAAAACAAACAGCGATGTGAATGCTATCTTACTTTAGAGAAACTAAAACGAAAGGACGTATTCCACGGTACTCACGTCATGGCATTGTTATCCAATCAAGCAATGCGAGCCCTTTCATTGTACATTCAGGTGACTACAAACAGACCGGACTAGCTCAGCCACAATATTTGAACTGGAGCTCAGACCCTAAACTAACAAATGTGGCTATATATTTATTATTTTATTCAAAAGTCACATTCGATAAAAACATACGCATTACAGACGAGCAATCCGGCCAAACATGCCGATCAATGGATTTGATCGGAAGCGATTCATGTGTAGGAGTCCGGGACAAGGCGATATCCGAGTACAATAATGTCAGACTGCTTCAAGGCTACAATGGGCTGCTCACACACACATGAATAAGTCCATTTCCAAATGAAAGTTCCATTGAGGTTGAGCCGACGTCTATACATGCGGTACGTCTATACATGCGGTGTCCTAGCATAACCCTAACCTAAAGAAAAAAATACAGGGCTGCTTTCGGATTGCTGTTTCCAGGCTTTGACGTCCAATTCCCCTCAAAGAAGGTTTGCTTTAGCATGCAGACAGAGCGTGTCTAAGCTTCCACCAGCCATCCCCTCACTGCTCTGTTGTCAACACCTGCTCCGTGTGTGTCAAACAACACACACACACACACACACACACACACACACACACACACACACACACACACACACACACACACACCACACACACACACACACACACACACACACACACACACACACACACACACACACACACACACACACACACACACACACACACACACACACACACACACACACACACACACACACACACACACACACACACACCTTACATGTGCAATTGTCAAAAAATGGAAGCAATACATGCAGCAGCATGCGCTGTACGCAAACAACAGGATGACACCTATAGCCAGACACCTGAGTCGGGGAAATGGGGACCCACCTCCTATAGGTGTGCACTACAGACATAGAATTAGTACAAGTACACAGCATATAGGTTGGCTTCGGCTCCTCACACGTCGTGACCAGACATGATAGTATTAATAGATAGTAGTAAGTAGTCATTTCTTAACAACGCAGATAGAAGACATATCTATTAAAGTATGAATATAAAGTATAAATTGTTAATAGCAAGGTAACATAGCCATGCCAAACTCAATCCATTTTCATGGGGAAATTAAACCCTTTGTTTACAGTATCCCAAAGTAAAATTTATTTTTTCTTCAGGATATGAAAATAGAAGTTACTATGCTAGCAGAAACTACCATCTCCACCCATAAACGACCTGCCCCTTGTTAAAGAGAACTTTAACAAGCAGCTTAGCACTAAATGTTTCACACATCCCGCCAAAATAAGAAAAGAGGAGAGCTTTGACCATAATAGTTTTGCCATTGGGGGTGAACATTTCCAAAGCAGAAACTAATTGTAAAAGGTATTTGGAACTAGGATATCAGGTTTTTTTCCCACGAGTCAACGAGTAAAGACTAATTTGGTGTAGAGTTGACTTAAATATATATGTCATAAGGTATTTTCAAACATACAAAATAATACAAATTTGGCTAAAAGCCAGGTCCCAATTATTAAGGCTTGTAATTTTTTTTGATCGGGCCATAAATAGGGATGCTCCTCATGGCAAATTGACCTCACGGTAAACTGAATGTTTTGTGAATGACTCGTCTACAAAAAAGAAAATATAAATCTATCAAAACTGAGAACATTACAATCTAAGAGGCCAAACATGGTAGGGAAATATAAAGTGAACCCCTATTACCCTTATTGGTAAATTTGATTTAAAAAAAAATTCAAACCTTCAAGTGTACTCAAGTTTGGCCCGAAAGGTTTGGTGTAAAAACTAAACCAGTTCTGTGGTCCTGAACTCTACCTCAATCTGTTGTTGTTTACAAAGTGGTGGGCAGAGGTCAGGGAAACTAATGGTCAATGACATCAGAGAGAGTTCTGTCTCTTACATGTCTCACCATGTGGTAAAAGTCGGCCTCTGGCAAGTAAGCACTCTGCATTCTGCTCAACAATTGAAAGGGCGCCACCTTGTGGACGGTTTATATTGTTACAGCAGAGCCAGCGCATCTCACATTTACAGCGTTCAAAATGACAAACATATTATCAGTATTTAAAAAAATACAGAATATATCTATATCTATAGATATATATGTATCTATCTATATCGATATATATATCTATATCTATATCTATAGATATATATCTATACATACACACAGTATATATATACATACACATACATACATATACACATATATATATATATATACACACACACACACACACACACACACAGTATACATATATATATATAATTATTTTGCTAAGCCAAGTATATCTTAGCTTAGCTACACTAGCAAGCCAAGATCAATTTGCTAAATTGGCTTAGCTCTAATAATATGATTTTGCATCATAGTGAAACCATTTGTGGATCTGTGTGTGCGTGTGCGTGTGCGCGTGTGTGTGTGTGTGTGTGGTCTTACCGAGCGAATCAGAGTTCTTCTGTGGTGTTGCAACGCGCAGGAAGATCTGCTGTCTCCATGAGTGGCGGGGGCCGCCAAGAGGACTCTCCCCGACCACACGCATCACCCCTGGGCTAGACAGGGCTGCCACATCGCTAGATGAACACACACACACACACACACACACACACACACACACACACACACACACACACACACACACACACACACACACACACCACACACACACACACACACACACACACACACACACACACACACACACACACACACACACACACACACACACACACACCTTAATTTAAATGAATAGAGTAGGCCATACAGCAACAGGTGGAGCGGGTGAAAGCACAGTCAAACCACCTGCGAGGCCAGCTCTGTGTGTTTCCCTAGGCTGAGGGTCGTGTGTGTGTGTGTGTTTACCTGCTCTTGAGCTCTGGACTATCGTTCTCCTGAACGGGGGCCAGGAACTGGAATTTGAGGAAGTTGGGAACAGAGGACGATGAGTGGAGACGGGCACGCAGCCCTCCAAGAGGACTGGGGGGGGGGGCGACGGATGGAGAGAGAATAGAGGAGAGGAAGAAGAAAGAGAAAGAGGAGGAGGAGCAGGAGGAGATGGAGAAACAAGAAGAAGAAGAAGAAGAGGAGGTGGTGGAGAAAAAAAAAAAAAAAAAAGAAGGGGGAGAAGATGAGGAAGGAGGAAGAGGAAGGAGGAGATGGAGAAAGAAGGAGGAGAAGGAGAGAGAAAAAGAAGGCGGGAGAAGAAGACGGGAGAAGAAGAGTAGAAGAAGAAAAAACAAGAACAATACAAGAGAGAAGGAAACAGGGAAAGGCTCAGTAACAGTATGGAAGACAAAGCTGCAGAGCGAGCGTATGGACTGACAAACGAAGGACGAAACAGAGGAGACAGCAGGGAGAGCCAGGACTCACGCCAGAGTGCTCACCTTCTCCTGTTGAGCCCCCCTGCCGATGAGGGGGACAAGGGGTGCTGAGGCAGAGGAAAGGAGAGAGATGAGGAGCAGAGAGGAGCGGGAGGAGGAAGACACGAATCAGCCGGAGAAAGCCTGAGTCCACGAGGGAGGAAGGGAGAGAGAGAGAGAGGCAGAGAGAGAGAGAGAGAGAGAGAGAGAGAGAGAGAGAGAAAGACGGAGAAAGAGAGAAAAATAGAGATAATGGACAGCAGAGAGGGGGTATTGAAGAAAAACAGACCGATAGAAAATGACATCGTAAGAAAAGGTAAAGGAAAAGAAAATATTCTGCCAAGGCTGACCAAACAAAGAAATGATGATGCAGGGGGGGGGGGGGTCAAAGGGTGAAAAGGAAATAAAGCTGATGCATGCTGAGAGTAGAGGTGGACAGGAAACGGGCCGTCCTCAGACAGGAAGTGTGTGCACGCGCATGTGTGTGTACACACAACTTCGGTGTAAAGCTATCGCAAACATAACACATTTTTGGTGCATATGAGACCAGCGCTCTCTGACTCCCCCTCTGTCTCTCCACACACACACACACACACACACACACACACACACACACACACACACACACACACACACACACACACACACACACACACACACACACACACACACACACACACACACACACACACACACACACACACACACACACACACACACACACACACACACACACACACACACACGCTCACACACACGCTCACACACACGCTCACACACACACACTCACTCACTCACGCTCACACACTCACTTGCTCTGGTGCGGCGAGTCCGTGCTGACAGAGTAGTGTCGGACGAGTTTGGGCTTGGACACCGGTGTGAGGTCCTGGGGGACCAGGGGGTCTGTGTGACAGGGCGAGGTGTCTGAGGAGGAGGGGGTCGGGGGGTGGCTGTAGGTACTGGCCCGCCGGCGGAAACCCTCCTGCTGGTGTTGGTGTTGGTGTTGGTGGTGCTGCTGCTGCTGCTGCTGCTGGGCTCCGTTGGACAAGGAGAAGAGGGGAGAGGAGGAGCAGGGAGAAGAGGAGCAGGGCGAGGAGGAGGGCGAGGGGTCCAGGGATTTCAGGTCTCCTGCGGAGTTGTGGCCCCTGCAACGACAAAGATCATGGCACCGACACGTGGCGGGAGGAAAAAGAACATCTAACTTATTTGAACAAGTGCTGAACAATGCAGTGGTACTGTACTGAACAATGCTGCTGTACTGTAACTGTAGAAAGAGCCAGCCAAACAACCCTTCATAATGACATGTTGCATTAGGGAGTGCCCAACAAGCACACGACACCCATTGATGACAGATTTAAGGATATGAACTATAGCCGTTTTCACCATCCGCAATATATGTACATCATCAACATAGAAGACATTGAGTCTGTGTGTAATCTATGGATGTGTTTCTATGTCTACATGGATGTGTCTACATGTGCATGTACCTGGCGGAGCTGTGTGTGTGTGTGTGTTTACCTGAGGGACTTGTGACTAGTTGACAGAAACATGGTCGAAAAAAAAACTTGTAAAAAAGTGTATTATACGAGCCATGTGACATGCTTAATGTAATATTTTTATAGCTAAATACTATTTTAAATGAGGCTGACATTGTTATGACGTGTACTAGGCCTATTGCAGTCAGCTTTTTTGTAGCCAATGTGTTTGCATCGCACCATTTGAACTGTTAGGTTGGGGGGCAAAACAGTAAGGAGTTGTCTAGCTTTAGAAGTTAAAATCTAAATAAAACTTTGAACTGAGGGAGCTGGTAGGTCATAGGGGTGAGGGTGTGTATGTGTATGTGTATGTGTGTGCGCGCGTGTGTGTGTGTGTGTGTGTGTGTGTGTGAGGGAGCTGGTAGGTTGTAGGGGTAATGATACGTGTGTACCTGAGGTAGCTGGTAGGTCATAGGGGTGAGGATGTGTGTGTCTGTGTACCTGAGGGAACTGCTAGGTCATAGGGGTGAGGATGTGTGTGTGTGTGTGTAGGAGGAGACAGACACACTTAAGCCTCATCTGAGCCACTCAAGCCCTTGTTTTCTTATGTAAAGTGCCGCTTCAAGTTACAATGCAATTGAGCTTTTCCCACCCACCGACCTTCTAAACAATGGAACACAGGTAATGTCATGACATACTGTACTGTCAACATTTCAGTCCTCATTCTCCCACCATCTGTTCTTCCAATAACAGATGGTGGGATGTTAGTTTCTCCTCCCCTTTATTATGCGTTGCACTTTATGGTCGTAACTATGTTACATTGAATTAAATAAAAAAAGTATATTCGGTATTAATGAAAGTAATGTCCCTTTGCAATGTGACTGTTCTTGACTGTTCGTGACTGTTAGGATCTAGGCCTGATGTTATGTTTATGGCCACCGTGGCTGGTGGATTAAAACAATACAATGATTTACATGTTTGAGTTTTTACGTGTGTATATGTACCTGAGGGAGCCGGTAAGTCTTAGGGGTGAGGATATGCGTGTGTACCTGAGGGAGCCGGTAGGTCTTAGGGGTGAGGATGTGTGTGTGTATATGTACCTGAGGGAGCCGGTAAGTCTTAGGGGTGAGGATATGCGTGTGTACCTGAGGGAGCCGGTAGGTCTTAGGGGTGAGGATGTGTGTGTGTATATGTACCTGAGGGAGCCGGTAAGTCTTAGGGGTGAGGATATGCGTGTGTACCTGAGGGAGCCGGTAGGTCTTAGGGGTGAGGATGTGTGTGTGTGTGTGTACCTGAGGGAGCTGGTAGGTCATAGGGGTGAGCATATGTGTGTGTACCTGAGGGAGCTGGTAGGTCTTAGGGGTGAGCATATGTGTGTGTACCTGAGGGAGCTGGTAGGTCTTAGGGGTGAGGATGTGTGTGTGTACCTGAAGGAGCCGGTAGGTCGTAGGGGTGAGGATGTGTGTGTGTGTGTGTGTGTACCTGAGGGAGCTGGTAGGTCTTAGGGGTGAGGATGTGTGTGTGTACCTGAAGGAGCCGGTAGGTCATAGGGGTGAGGATGTGTGTGTGTACCTGAAGGAGCCGGTAGGTCGTAGGGGTGAGGATGTGTGTGTGTGTGTGTACCTGAGGGAGCCGGTAGGTCTTAGGGGTGAGGATGTGTGTGTACCTGAAGGAGCCGGTAGGTCATAGGGGTGAGGATGTGTGTGTGTGTGTAACTGAGGGAGCTGGTCGGTCATAGGGGTGAGGATGTGTGTGTGTGTGTGTGTGTACCTGAGGGAGCTGGTAGGTTGTCGGGGTGAGGATATGTGCAGGGGGTCCTCTATGTAACACTGTTCTGGTGTGATGTTGTTGATTGTGGAGCTGGAGGAGAAGCCATCGCTGCCCGTGCTGTTCTCCCGCTGAGCCGGCTTCCTGCTAGCCTGGGGGGCGACACAGTATCAACAGGTAGTGAGTAGGGGTATGCAGTTGTGGATAAATATATATACATATATATACACAGCAGGTAGTGAGCAGGGGTATGTGCAGTTATATCAACAGTTGTGGATTAATATATATATATATAGTAAGTACAGTAAAAATGTACATGGCTATCAATCAGGTATGTAAACAATAAATATGTCAAACTATAGGTAGAGGTAGGGAGTTATGATTACAGTGCACGGTAGTTGAAGAGGGGGGGGGGTGCAAGGGCCGGCGGTCATCGTGGTACAGAGTTCAGATAGATGACAGCGGAGGGGAAGAACAAAGGTTCCTGTAGCGCCTCTGGGAGGGAAGGAGGGCAAACAGTCCATGGTTGGGGTAAAAGGTGTCTTTGAGAATGTTACGTGCCTTCCTCAGACACCGTTTGTGTTGGGTAGTCTTTATTGCAGTGGTAATCCAACAATGTGGATTGGGTGGTTTTCACCACCCTCTGCAGCGCTTTACGGTCTGAGACAGTGCAGTTGCCGTACCATACTGTGATGCAGTTGGTGAGTATTCTTTCAATGGCTGGTGAGCCTTCTTGACCAGTGAGGCAGTGTGACGGTCCAAGAGAGGTCCTCGGAGATGTGGACCCACAGGAATTTGAAGCTGGAGACACGCTCGACTCCCGCCCTGTTGACTGTTGGACGCCCTGTTGGATGGGGGCGTGCGCGCCAGCTCTGGTCTTTCTGAAAATCCACGATGAGCTCCTTCTTTTTCTTGGTGTTGAGAGCCAGGTTGTTGTCTGCGCACCATGCCACCAGGTGCTGGACCTCCTCCCTGTAGGCTGCCTCATTGATGTTTTTGATAAGGCCCGTTGCTTCGTCTGCAAACTTGATGATGGTGTTTGTACCATGTACAAGAGTGCAGTCGTGGGTGAAGAGGGAGTAGAGGAGAGGGCTTAGCACACAGCCCTGCACGACGCCGTTGTCAGGTGGGAGAGAGCAGAGTGAAGGGTTGAGGAGATAGCATCTTCTGTGCTCCTGTTCTCATGGTAGGCAAATTGGTATTAATTCAGTGAGGGTGAAAGGCCAAATTTGAGGTGAGCCAGGCCTGGCGTCCAAGAGCACTTCACGATGATGGGGGTGAGTACAACAGGGCAAAAGTCGTTGCGGCTCACTGCAAAGGAGTGTTTTGGCCCTGGCACAATGGAGGTGGTTTTAAAGCATGTGGCAATATAGCTCAGGAGGTAGAGCGGTCGCTTCACAACCGGAAGGTTGCTGGTTCAATCCCCAGCTCCTCCTAGCAAAAACTGTCGAGGTGTCCTTGAGCAAGACACCCTAACTCTAACTGGTCCTGACGTGCTGGCTGTCTCCTTGCATGGCTGACAGTGAATGTGTGTATGAATGGGTGAATGTGAGGCTTGACTTGTAAAGCGCTTTGAATAAAAGCGCTTTGAATAAAAGCGCTTTGAATAAAAGCGCTTTACAAGCATCTATTACCATTACGCTGGGACAACTGCCTGGGCTAGTGACATATTGAAAAATGTCAGTTAGGACCTCGGTCAGCTGCTCAGCGCAGTTCATGAGCAAGCGCCCGGGGATGCCATTAGGACCAGCTGCATTATGCGCGTATAGTACCAAGTACTAGTACTAAGAAATAGGATAAACATTGTGTCTCATAACATAGTGTGTTCTTTTGACTGATTGAGTCAACACTTTTTTTGGTTTGAACTGGAAATTGCATTTCTAAATAACATACAAATGAGTATGCAACCCAGACTCACAGACCTTCCAGATGCCCTCCAGGGACTCTGTGAGGGATCGCTTAGCTCTGGTTTTAAACTCCTCCAGGCGCTGGCGACTGCTGCTCTGCTGCTGTTGTTGTTGTACCTCTGCGGGGGTGGGATCATCACAGACCTTCAAAAGGGAGACAGAGACACGCTTGAGCCCTTGTTTTCCTATGTGAAGGCATGCCGCTTCAAGTTACGTTCTGGTTCAAGTTACGTTATGTTGAAATGCTATTGAACTTCGCCCGCCCACCAACCTTGGAACAATAGAACACAGGTAATCTCACAAAATAGGATTCTGTCAACATATCAGTCGTCATCCTCCCACCAATAACTTCCAATAACATATGGTGGGATGTTAGTTTCCCTTTCAGATTCAGATTCAGATTACTTTATTAATCCCGAGGGAAATTAAGGTACAACAGTTGACACAGGGGGAATAAATGCACACACAAAAATACTAATACCTAAGCTAAAAAACAAAAACAACAACTAACTAAATAAAACTAGTATAAACAAAAATAGTTAAAATAATTCTAAATGAAATCTAAATGTATTGATAGATGAAGATACATTTACAGTATTATTACAGTAATACGTAGGTATATACAATACACAACAATACGTATAGTGCAAATTGGCAGTAATAATATATTAATAAATAACTCAGATGAATACTGAAAAAGTGACATGTGAAAAGTGAAAAGTGAATTTGAATTTGAAATAGAATTTACAGTGCAAAGTTACAGTGAGATGATTTACAGTGCGTTGACCAAAAAATAATAATAATAAGTACGTTGGCCTCAGGTCACTGAGTCTCCACTGTCCCTCTCACGACCCGAGGTAGATGAATTAAAGAGTCTGATGGCCACAGGAAGAAAGGACTTCCTATGGCGTTCTGTGGTGCACCTGGGTGGAATGAGTCTGTTGCTAAAGGTGCTTCTATATGAGGTCAGCACCTGATGGAGAGGGTGAGAGTTGTTGTCAAGGATACTACGCAGCTTGCGCAGCATCCTTCTCTCAGACACCACCAACAAGGAGTCCAGCTGGACCCCCAAGACAGCGCCAGCCTTCCTGACAATCCTGCTGATCTTGTTGGCGTCTGCTGATCTCAACCTGCTTCCCCAGCACACGACACCGGAGAAGATGGCACTGGCTACCACCGACTGGTAGAACACATTCAGCATCTTGTTGCAAACGTTGAAGGACCGGAGCCTCCGCAGGAAGTAGAGACGGCTCTGGCCCTTCTTGTAAACAGCCTCAGAGTTCTTGGCCCAGACCTTTATTATGTATTGCACTATGGTTGTAACTATGTCACATTGAATTAAATAATTTGGTAAATGAATCAAGCATATTCTTTATTAATGAAAGTAATATCCCATTGTAATGTGACTCTTCTCCTATCACTGCTATGCAGAAACCCAAATCGCAACACGCATCTCTAAATGCCTGGCCGACATCAGCAGATGGACAGCCGCCAACCACCTGAAGCTCAACCTTGACAAGACTGAGCTCCTCTTCATACCGGGGAAAGACTGCCCTCAGATGGACCTACTGGTCACCATCGAGAACACCCAAGTCTCCCCCTCAACCACAACAAGAGACCTTGGTGTGGTGGTAGATGACCAGCTGTCCTGCAATGCCAACGTCACCGCGGTGGCCCGATCTTGCAGAATTGCCCTCTACAACATCCGCAGGATCCGGCCCTTCCTCACACGTGAAGCGGCGCAGATCCTGGTCCAAGCGCTCGTCATCACCCGCCTCGACTACTGCAACTCTCTCCTGCCGGGACTCCCCGCCTCTGCAACCAAGCCCCTCCAACGCATCCAGAACGCAGCAGCACGCCTGGTATTCAACCTACCAAAATTCTCCCACGTGACCCCTCTCTTCCGCGATCTCCACTGGCTTCCGGTAAATGCTCGCATCAAGTTCAAGACTCTGGTGCTGACCTTTAGGGCAGTCAATGGAACTGCCCCAGCCTACCTCCAGGCGTTGGTCAAACCCTACATCCCAGCCAGAGCGCTCCGCTCAACTTCTGCCAGGCGACGTGTTCGACCTTCACTGATGACAACCAAACATCGCTCGTCCAAGACCCAGCTCTTCACGGCTCTGGCTCCACAGTGGTGGAATGAACTCCCGTCTCATGTCAGGACGGCAGAGTCCCTCGCCAGCTTCCGCAAGAGACTCAAGACCCACCTGTTCAGAGTCCACCTGGACTCTCCTTGAACCCTCCTTCTCCTTTGTGAACCCCTAAACTTGCTTAAGTCCTGACATTAATAGCTCTTAGCATGTTGTATATGTTAGCAAGTGTATATCCTTAATGTTGATAACACGCTCTTATCACAGCTACTTAAGCAGGTGACCTAGCAGTACGAAATTGTGTTATTCATCTTGTTAATATGAATACTTGTGAACTGCTCTATTTTTATGTTCGCGTACCTCAGTGTTATGCTATTGTCTGCTTCAACTAATGTACACCTTGTAAGTCGCTTTGGATAAAAGCGTCTGCCAAATGTCCTAAATGTAAATGTAAATGTGACTGTTGAACCCATCCTAGTTCACTAGGATCTAGGCCTGATGTTAACCTTTATGGCCACCGTGGCTGGTGGATTAAAACAATACAATGATGTCCATGTTTCCCTTCTGGGTTTAAGTTCTACATGACTGTTGACATATTCAACATAGTTTAATTTACTATTGGCGAAAACGCTAAAGCGAACTAATTTCTGCAGGACAGGTACCATTAATTTGCTTCCACTTCCACCAGTGAGTAAAAGGGAGTGAGAGAGAAAGAGGCAATAGGTCGTGCCGGCGATCAAGTACCATCTATGTGATGATGTACTAGATGGTAACATATCAACAAGGCACATGGAGGTGTTGAGATTGTGCTCCGCATCCGGACAGAGCTCAAAACACGGTGTGTCATTTTATCGTATCATGAAGAGAAGCTATATCTTTGCAATATCTTCTGGTCAATTCACGAGAGCGGTCAACTGCTACACACTTTAAATTTACAAACTTTTCGCACTCCAGTTGGATGAAGTCACGTGACTCAGGCTCACCCACCTGCTTCCTCTCCCCAGGCTGAGTGTGTTGGTGATCCTTCTGCCTGTCCTCATACAGGCTCCTCAGACTGGCCATCACCAGCTCATTCTCCTCCTGCTCAGACTTGGCCCTCTGGAAGACAAGATCATTGTGTATAAAAACAACCAGACAGACACAAAGATGCAAAATTGTATTGTATGTAACGTGTGACGCTAAATATAAACATAGTCACTAAAAATATAAAAATGTTTGTGTCTTCAGTAACAACATGTGTGTATAGCCTGTTGGTAATGCGATTAAGTTAAAAGGGAAGGGAAGCGCACCCTTATCAAATATAATATAATATAATGACCTGAATGAGATTACACTAGAATTGGATTTGCACTGGACTTCAACCCCAGAACCACCAGGGGGCAGTCTTAACATTGGGTGAGGTGTAGGCAGGACATCCAAGACTGCTATAATAACACCATGTACCAACCACCATACATTATATCCATGACATTGAGAACCTGAAGAGGAAAACGTAATTAACATAATTAATGAAGTGTTGCCAATTCTTAAGTGAAGTTAAGGCTGAGCGACACAGTCACGGTTATAAGCATTGTTAGTTCAAAATGCCCAACCGATGGGATTCCTAGGTGTGCATGGCTATACAAAAAAAATCATTCTTTGAGAAAAACACATATGGCTTGGAAGCAGAGCATTACATTGACAAAAACAAAAATTAAAATAAATAAGAAAGAAAGAAGAAAAGAAAGAGAAAAAGGTCTGAAATGGGGTGTTATGTTTGAGACGGACACGAATCGTGATGTGTGCGTCAGTGCCAGTCCCACGTGGACAACATGTGACCCCTCTGTGACTTAATCCTGAGTGAAGCCGGTGAGAAAATACTGATAATTCTATTTATTTTTTATTGTAGCGCTGCCTTCGCATTAGACATACCTCTGGGGATGATAAGATGATAAGACGGTTGTGACTCACACTGGAGCACACTCTTAACAAACACTGATATATGTGAAGACACACACGCGGACACACACACACACACACACACACACACACACACACACACACACACACACACACACACACACACACACACACACACACACACACACACACACACACACACACACACACACACACACACACACACACACACACACACACACACACACACACACCATTTTATTCTCAAAGACGTTGGCTTGATCTTCATTGTCCAGGGTGGCCAAGTGTTTCTGGAGCTCCAGCTTGGTTTTAGACGGCTGCAGACCTGAAACATTAACCCGTGTTCAAAAGGGTTTCGCACAAAGGCCAGTGGGCTGCATACTTCAGACACATTCTTCTCGGCTGTGGCCGAGGCCGACAAATTTATTTGTTGAAAAACTGGTTTAATACTCAACGCTGGTTTCGATCAGCAGGGTCTCCATGGAGACAGGGAATCAGAATTTCAATCAATTCGGGTCATATTTGGATGATCTTTAAGTTGTGCAAGGAGCATTGTGTCCATGACTTTTAATAGTTTAGAGATTTTATATATATACACACAATTAAGATTTTATTATATAAATGTAAATGTAAATTTAAATCATGTTTAAAAGTATGCTAGCGCCCATCGATCTACATTATTCCCATTATTTTCGTCACATGGTTATGGGAAAACCCATCATCCAAGGAGTCCAACCCGACGATAAGCGCTCCAAGTGCCCGTTAACCAGCCGTATCTATGAATAGTTGGGGCGCCTTACCCTCTATCCTCTCACACAGACGGTGGAGCTGCTGCATGGGACAGCTGTCACACTGCTGACTCTGGGTCCTGACACTCTGCTGCTGGGCGGCCACAGAGAACGCCTGCTTCAGGGTGAGCATGATCTCGTCTACCTGCGGAGACAAAAGAGAAGGAAATGACACCTGGAACAGCCCGCTGTTCCATTTCAACAGACTGGGATTTAAAGTTCAGAAAAGCTACAATATCTACTGCATAGACAGCCCCCACTTTATGAAAAGCCCTACTTTCCAACGAGAAAGTACTTCTTCAAGCCCAACAAATATATCAGTAGCAAGAGCCAGCAACATACTGTACGTGGGATACACTGCTGATTATGAAACCCTCAAGCAGTGCATGTTGTATGGAACATTTAAATGTGGAATGTAAATGCTTGCCGGCTTTCTGTAGCTTCCAGATATTTGCATTTTAATGACACCTTTAGATAACTGAACTAAAACGAGTACGGTTCGGGGCAAGACTAGGAGCCATCGTCATTCAAAAATAAACTTGTTAAAATACGGAAAAATGCCCCTTTGGGAAAATGTCACGCTATTCTCATATGCCGTACACAAAGTGATCCCTTTAATTGAATGACGGCAACACACTGGGAATAATTCACCCCACCCAGGCGCTGAATGTGCCCTCGTCTCTCACCAGAGATTCATCCGTACACTGGAAGACGTAGCACACAAATTGGCAACTCGCTCCGTCCACCGTCTCTCTGCAGATGAAGCCGAAGTGATCCACGTGATGAATTCCCTGTGGGGAGAGACGCACACAAGCTACTCAGTAACACACACACACACACACACACACACACACACACACACACACACACACACACACACACCCCCACCCCACCCCCCCCACCCCTGTGCTTGATACCTGTGAGCAGAAGGAGATCTCTTTGAAGCTCTTCTCGATGGCAACCTTTTTGGTGTCCGGACTCACTAGGAAGATCTGGGCCCTCCCGACCTGGAGGAGAGCAGAGAACACGACGGTCTTTGGGTGGTTTGGTGGAGTCGACCCATTTCCTCGCCACCCTTTGGTGCACACATCCCAACCATGTGCAAACATGGTTGTTGGTGGTGAGGCTGACCAAAAGCTCCAAATAATGAATCAACTCTGTAATGCCTGTACATGCTGTACATATTTAAAACAAATCAATGAATACTTTAGGTCCGACTTACAGTACATCAAATGATTAAATTTACGCTTGTTGGTGGGTAATCCAGGTCCCAAATAATGAAACATCCTAGAGCCAACACAATAGTGTGTTATGAATTATGAACTTGACGGATACACACAGGACTAACATTGAACATTAAGCCAGGGGGAGCAGTGTAGGTGTCGGGTGCCTTGCTCAGGGGGCACCTCGGCAGTGCCCAGTGTTTCAGGGACTTGATCCGGCGACCTTCCGGTTCCCAAGTCCCAACAGATTGAGCTACAAATCCAATGCCAAAGGTTCTTCAGACACCATGGTCCAAAGTCCAAACTCCAACCCAACTTACCCAACGTAAAAGTAGAGTGAAAAGGGTTCTGTTTTTATGTAAAATACCCAGTTTCAGTTCTTCTTATTCTCCTGCACACATGATTCCGACGACATCGTCACTTCCTCTTTAGATACAATTCCCAGTCACACACGCACACTATATAGTATGTGACGTCCAAAAGATCATAGAGATGCTGATGACGTAATGTATAATATCTTAAGCGGTCGAGAGCAGATAACAATGGACAGGCGGTGACCGGCGGTTAGGGTCACACATGTCTTCCTATGCCAACTGCTGACCATTTCCTACTTTGGGAGGGGAAACAGGAAGACCAAATGAAGGTCATTGAGGTCAGGAGGTGACATCATTCTGATCAGTAGCAGCTTGCACATGGCATTAGAGACAGTCGGTCTCCTGACACAGTGGTCTGTTTCAGTGGGGTGGTTTTGGTGAGTAACTAATTTGCTGGCCATCAAGGAAATGACTGAATAATAATGTTAACACAAAAATTAAAAAGAATAATCGAGAACTAATTGAATAATCAAGTTCAATTATTCTATAAACATATGCACACAAACAAAGTTGAAAGAACTGGAATCAAAGACTGGAAAGAAAATTAGATGTTTGACAAAGACATTCTACAAATCAATAAATCTCCCTGCCCTGGATATGTGTATACGTCTCCCAGACGTGTACCTTACCATAAAAAGCATGGTCCTGTTCTCCTGGAGGCTGGTGGGCCTGACCCCGGTGGAGTGGCAGTGTGCGTCATCGGCGTGGCACAGGGTGATCTCCGGCGAGAGGCCGTTCTCGTCCAGGGCCTGCAGACACGGGAACCCGGGGTCTTTTGTGTACATCAGGGGCCGTCTGGCCACCGTGGGACTCTCCGCCAACCCATCGCTGTCACCCGCCAATCCGTTAGCGTGGAAGGACAGCGACCTCCTCGGCCTGCCCACCAGTACCCTGCCAGCACTGGGGCCGTCCCCCGAGCCACGTGATTGGCCAAACTTTTCTATGCACTCGTCTATGAGGGCGGGCGGCGCCTTCTTGTGTGCGACAGTCACGCGGCCACAGAACAGCACCTCAAACTTCTTGGCGAAGGCTGTGGGGGACATGGGAGGGCCAGACACAGAGAAGGTCGCTGGAATCGTCGCAGGGCCCGCCGCCACCACCTCTGTTGACGTCATGGTCGTGGAGGAGACGGTAGAAAAGGCCGGGCAGCTTCGAGCAGTGGCCAAGCCCCTGGAGGAGGTGGGCGGGTATACGTCGGTGGTGGGCGTGACGTCGTCACTGCGTGCAGCGCTTTTGCCAGCCTGCCGCAGTGTGCTGATGATCTCGGGGACCTGGAGGAGAGATGAGAGGGAAGAGTTGCGTTCAGGGTATTACCTACTCTGGTCTAGTAGTAGTAGTAGTATGAGAATGTATAATGTTAACATATATACTGTATATTTCATATTCACGTACAAACTTATATTAAGTATATAGGTGTGGGCGGAGCAATGCACTCTACCGAGTGCCCTCTAGTTAACACTGGGATGATTTCAAAACCCTCACAAGATAAGAAACACCAAACATGAACACCTCACAAGAAGAACCCCGAGGGGGGTCAACATTTAAAAAATAAAATAGAAATGTTCACATCTCTGCCCTTCAGTCCTTTCCTGGTTCAAGGGCAGTTATTTTTGTACATATCATGCATCAGTCACTTTATTGTTCATTTTAATTTTGTACAGTATTTTTATTTTATAGTATAGTGTTCAATACAATTCATACTGCCGGAGAGAATGGGGAGTAAGCATTCCATTGTAATTGTTGTGCATATGACAAATAAAAAAAATCTTGAATCGTGAATCTTTTACACAAAAGTTCATCTCAAACGTGGCCCGGGCCCATCAGACCAGCACGGCACAATTTGAATCGTGGGGAAAAGAACAGGTTGTGTATAACCATTGACACTTCTGATTAATAGCACTAATAAACAACATGTATCGTCTGTAGGTACACCGTCAGCGTTACAGTGACATGTAAACATAAGTGTGCTAGGTGGAGAAACTGCAGACGCCAGCTGCAGCACACAAAACAAAACAAAAAATAATGGAGAGACGGGAGAGTGGAACAAAGGTGGCTGGACTGGAAAAACACGACTGGGCTAAGGGGGTGTGTGAGTGTGAATCTGTGTTTGTTTGTGAGCAGAGGAAAGCTTAGTTATCTTCCAATCAGACAACATACCACAAGAACACCACATTGAGTTAATAAAGGGTCTGTGATATACATACTTTTAATTGGGATTGGCAGTGGAGTGAAGACAGCCAGTGCTAGACTATGTACTGAACTGGGAACATGCCTAGCGTTTATTCCTTTCTACAATGAAGCAATGCGGTTTCAACAAGAGCATGGGGCGGCAGTATAGCTCAGGAGGTAGAGCGGTCGTCTGACAACCGGAAGGTTGCTGGTTTGATCCCCTGGCTCCTCCTAGCCAAGTGTCGAGGTGTCCCGAGCAAGACACACTAACCCTAACTAACCCTAACTGCTGGTGGTCTCATTGCATGGCTGACTCCACCGTCGGTGTATGAATGGGTGAGTATGAGGCTTGACTCGGCCACACTGGTTAGAAGAGAGCTGATATAGAGCTAGATATAGAGCACTATATAAATACAGTCCATTTGGCATCTCTTTCATCTTTAATCTTTCAAATTAAATATCTGTATACAACATCAAAAAAAGATTTTTTTTGTACTTTTTTGTTAATAAGCATAGGTGTCCTATGATGGAAAAATATTGCACTACCTTGGCCTGAATCAGATCTGAATCAAAAGTATTCAACAATGCTGTGGAAATAAATATGAATTATAATTATGTGTTATGTAATTCCACTGGATTCTGTTGGGATTCGTTCCCATTAAAAGCAGGACAATAAATAAAAGGTGTGTTACGGAAGGCCAGCTGTAAGCATGTGCAATATTAAAAGGGTGCCGCGGTGCCTACTGCTCTCTTATTGGCTAACCTGTTGTTATGAGGTCGTGTTGTGTAACACTGGAAGCAAGTAGGACACGTGAGGTTCTCTCACTGCAGGTAATTAAAAAGTTTCAGTTTACTGCCCTGCTCTTTTATTTTAGTCCATTAAGACTTTTCCTTCCTCTCACCCGGTCCGTTTCTGGATTTATAGTTGTCAGTTAACTACAAGTGAGTTATACACACACACTCCGTATGTATGTATGTATGTATGTATGTATACACACACATATATATATGTATATGTATATGTATATGTGTGTGTGTGTGTGTGTGTGTGTGTGTGTGTGTGTGTGTGTGTGTGTGTGTGTGTGTGTGTGTGTGTGTGTGTGTGTTCGCGCGTGCACGCAAGCACGCAATCTATTCCTGTTGGAAAGATGGGGTTGAGGGCCCTGGCCTTTTCTCTGAACACCAGTAAGTGACGCATCTGGACTTGACATAAATCCTAACTGCAGACATCAACAACGTAGAAGTCACGCATGACACATAGACATAGACGCTCCGAACCAACCAGAAGGCAACAAGTCATAAAGCAGCACAAAAGCATGCAGGGGAATGTTTACCACGGTGTCCCATTGTTGGAAAATAACGTACGACGGGGATGGTGAGGTATTCTGGAGTGGTTTATACCACAGTTACCAACAGTTATTAGACGTTAGTTACTTTAATCTATAATGTATATCATTTTTGCACGCCTGCGACAGTTTAAAATAATCATCAGTTCATCAGTCCAATACTATTCTAAATCTAAATAATTAAATCCTCTTTATTGGTCACATGTATGTAATCCCACAGTGAAATTAGTTTCTCTGCATTTAACCCATCCTAGTATTAGGAGCAGTGGGTAGAAATGTTATATACAGCACCCGGGGAGCAGTGTAGGTGAGCCTTGGGCCTTGCTCAAGAGCACCGGCAGTGCTCTGTTTCGGGGGACTTGAACCAGCGACCTTCCAGTTCATAAACCAAGTCTCCAACAGACTGAGCTTTCCTGCTTCCCAGGCTATACCCCCAGAGCTATCCTCGCTGCCGGTAGTGTGTTGTATATTCAACGCAATACCTTCACTCATCTGAATGCTTCTCAATCAGCTGCGTCATATAGACCACAGTCGTGATGACAACCACAGCATGAAACAGCATCGTCTTTAGCCAGCTCCCAACTAATCATTATGAAACAGGAAATGACATGGGTGGAAATCAACCCCTTCCAGGGTGACAACAGAGAGAGAGAGAGAGAGACAGTTTCAATGTGTATGTGTATATGTGCGCAAATGCGGAATTCGGAAAACCTTTCCAGACACGTCTTTACGGTTAATAGCCAATTACGTGCTTCCAGATCCCAGCTTACAGCAACAGGATTGGTCTAAATAAATACTTTCACCCAGATTTGAGCTCGTCAGCCGTTAGACTGCCAATTAACCGGGTCAAAAGTCTGATCAGCGAGGTAATACTGGTGTGTTTCCGAAGACTGGGAAAACATATTTTTCCATTTGTCATCACACAAGAACCGACATGATACAAGGTGGAGGCCTTCAGCCTGAAATATACCAAGAGTTAACCGAGCAATGTGACGCAGCCTTCACTCAGCCCCACCACCACCACCTACTGTCAGCCACTGCCAACAACAGGAAGAGCAAGAGGGAAGGGGGACGGGCAGAGAGGTAGGCCAGACACCCACAGGAACGGATCATGCAGGGACATGCTCTGTCATCTGGGGCTTTGGTTCACCAGTCGACAGGCAGGCAGGCAGGCAGGCAGACAGACAGACAGACAATGGGATGTGCACACATAGTTTAGATTAGAGGCGGTTTACCATTTCCATTAGCTCACCACTTTCAATCCCACTACCCCCCCCCAAACACACACACACACACACACACACACACACACACACACACACACACACACACACACACACACACACACACACACACACACACACACACACACACACACACACACACACACACACACACACACACACACACCACACACACACACACACACACACACACACACACACACACACACACACACACACACACACACACACACACACACACACACACACACACGTTGTACAAAGAAGTGAAAACTTTGCTTGTTTTCATCCAAACCAAGCTAATATTTTCTGTTAATCAGCCAGGGCTAGCCAGCATCAGAAAGGACATGAGGAACTTACATCTCCAATGAATTTAATAAGCCATGTGGGTTAACTCAATGCAGCACTTTCTTCTACCATATTGGCCAGGCCTAGTGGATTTTCCATGGCCTTGTACTTACTCTATCCAACTAAAAAGTATATCACCTCATTTCATTCTGTATTTTGTGCGCTGTATTAACAGGCTTAGTGGTTTCAGTCCCTGGATGTGGACAATGTATATGAAATCAAATCCACCAACGACATACGACCATGTTCCTAATATACATGCCCATGACTGCATACTAGTCAGTACGGCTGTTGCTCCCAACATAGACATGGCTTCCAATCCCCGGTGGTCTAGAAGCAATATTGAGCCCATTCTGGATGTGTGCCAAACCAAGTCACCCAATGGAAAAAAAAAAAAAAAAAAAGAAGCAAACCAGGAAGTAGGGTCGGTGAGCAGGAGCTAGTGGTTGAGTCACACCAGCGACGTCATTTCAGTGTGAGCGAAACGACTGGCTCTGCAGAGGCTCAGATAGGGGAGTGTGCCAGGTCTTTGCTCAGTCTTGCCTGGGTATGAGGCGTGTTCAGCCCAGCTCTACCTGGCTGAAAACTGATCGAACATCGAGGCCCTTTTGTGCTGATGTATTGCACCAACTGCCAAGACCAACCAAGTGGAGGAGGACGTTGCCACATACCCGTTTCCAAACAACATAAGAATGTTGCCATTACAGTATGGTTCCGTCTATAGATAACACGTCTCCAAAATGTTATGCTAGCATTCACGTCGATAGCAAGTGTTGGTTATGATTGCGACCTCTGTTCAAAGAATGTCTAAAGATACGATGCATCCGTGTAGATTGTTCAGAGGCCGTGTTTCTAGAACAGACAAGTATATTGTTTGGATACGTGCATACAAACCATTAACAATCTTATCAAGACAACTTCGTAACCTCAAAAGCTTGAAGTCTGCTTACAGAGCGAGACAAAGACTCTTCTCCCCACTACAACCTGCGTAGCGTCTACAGTTAAAGGCCATATAGAGGAACACATGAATAACAGGAACACAGAAAAGTGTGAAGATTCCGGTGTGTATATATATTAACAGAGGTTAATATATAGAAGTTCCTTCAGGGACCTCGGATGTAAAAAAATAAAAACTTTGTGTCACAACCTGCACATTGGGAGAACAAGTGAGTGGTACTCGTAATCCTGCGCGTGGCTTGTTTTCCCCAACACACCTGTAATCCCATCGCTCCATGCTGACAATACGCCAGAGCTTAGCACCAGAAGATAGCCTTACTATGCTCTTCGGTGGTAGAGGAGGCCGGGGGGGGGGGAACTGCGACTGCGATAGCCCGCGATAATTAGGCAGATAGCTGCAATTAGGCCTATTTTTAGGTTTTCGGGGCCTCCGATCTGGGTCAGCTCAATATTTAGAGTCGTAGTCCTGGTCTTTTGTTTTGATATAGCACAACAGACAAAAGGGGTTAGTTCATACGGTGTCTAGTTCATACTTTGATCTGCACCACACAGGTCGACAAAAGCGGAGATACTAAAAAAAATACGTTTTTCACACTCTTAGTTCCTTTCATCCTTCTCAAAGCTTCTTTATTCAGCACCATTGTACACACCGTCTCCATCCACCCAGTAGCTCTCAGTTTGGTCAGTGTCACAACAGTGCATCCTCTCCCTCTCTGCTGTCTGGTGTAAATCATGCCGGTGCGTGCAGAAAGGCCCGGTCTGCGTTCCGTCTACTGACACGCACCTCTTTCTGTTTACCGCGAGTGTCCCTCCGCTTCCTCCTACCTGCTTGGCTTTAGTAGAAGAGGACATTTAACTTTAGTGATAACATCCAAGAGTAGTCCAATGTTTCTCAACGCTGTCCAGTGTATACCGGGCACTGACAAAGGATGCTCATTTGTACCCTTATTGGCATGACAAAATAACACAACATTACACAACCCACTCAAATGTACTCTAACGTGGGTTCTGATGAACTCAAATTGCACACAAGAACCAATGCTGGTGGAAGGAGAGGAACAGAATTTGAGTGCCGTGGTGCCAAACTCGGGTGGAAGCCACTGAAGAACTTGGCCAGCATCAGGTACCAGCCTGCCCTCTATCCAGTAACACACACATATATATATATATATATATATATATATATATATATATATATATATATATATATATATATATATATATATATATATATATATATATATATATATATATATATATATATATATATATACATATACATATACACACACACACACACACACACACGCCATCAACCCTAATGACACCAGGTCCCATACAAACATCCACATGAACACACAACGTGTCTCTCTGTTTCCAGAATGAAATGAAGGCTTGAGCCCATGCGAGAACGTTGGCAAAGCATCACTGCTCCAACGGTAACCTACTCACTAAAAGACAGGGAGTACATTGTCTTGTCCAAAGTGAACCAACGTACGGCTGAGGTTGGCCTCAAGAGGAAGTCAGCAAGGCCCACGGCAGAGGCCTCTAACAGGGAGGAGGGGGCTGGGGTTGGTTGGTAAAGAGCACTGTATGAGCGCCGTGTCTGGCTGCCTGCAGGTATTAAAAGGGGGCTTCTGTTGCGTTGACCTCTGAAGAAAAAGGAGGAGAAAGTTACACAAGAAACACACGTTACCTGGAAACGTCACCAGCAAAACAAACTGTGTGAGTGTGTGTGTGTGTGTGTGTTGGACCATTAGTTAGAGGCTTCTCAGGGCCCTACTTATTATCTACCCAGCAGTGCAGTGAACTCCTTGAATATCATTCTGCAGCAGGCCCCCTTCCCTCCTCTCCTAATCAAAAGATAGTCAAGTATAAATAAAAGTATACAAAAACAAACTCCCTTTGACAGACCTTGCTGAGAGCATTAGAAGGTGGCTTTGTGTTTTCCCCTTTTCATAAAGTCTTAAAACATATATCAAATAAAGCAGCAGGCTCTGGGGACAACAACAAAAAACGTGATAAACACCTATTCTGGAAAAGAGGAAGCTGACAACAGTGGAATGAATACTAGACACATGTATTAGTGCTTTATGAAGAAGCCACACAGTAAATTAACCCAGTGTCAATGTAGTTGTTGTTGGTACACTGGCATACACAGGCCTGGAAATAACTTATATTCTGCAGCTGTGGGTGGCAAGATTTATTTAGCTGATATAGGCATTGATAAAACAAGGACATACAATATAAATCACTTTATTATTTATTACGTATCATAGATAAGCAGCCCTCAGTGGACTGCTGTCCGTGTAATACAAAGGTCTGGTCAGGTTTGATTCAACAGTGTTTAAAACACTGTTTTTTAATAGGGGAATTCAAACCGTTTGCCAAGAATTAAAGAGCAAATATTGTATAAGTGTAAAGATAATACTCATTAAAAAAAAAATTATAGTCAAGCATTAACATGGCTGTGATTGTTTTTCACCAATCTTAAGACCATTTTTTTTATAGCAAGCAAAGCGAAAGAAAAATTGACACACTAGTACCAATATATATAGCAGGGAGACACCAGTTACAGTCGATTCCCTAAATGGACATTAATAACCGTAGAATCCATGACTGAACAAACCGCGTGACCGTGCTGACTCAAGTTTTGGACCACTCTCAAAAAGGACGCTAGTGAGTGCATCCAATGATACATCCACTAGCTCCTACGGAGAGGGGGGGGGAGGACAGCCCTACAACAACAACCAGAAGTCTGCTGAAAGTCCCCATTCAGCACTTCCCATAGTCAGTCATGTGGCTCAGTGGAGCAGAGCCCAGGATCAAAGTTCCCTGTGCTCAGAAGGGAGACCTACCACCAGGACTGGAGTGACCCGAGAAAGGCCAAGGAATGTCTAAATTCCAATAAAAGCATTAGGGAGGGGGGGGGGTTGGGCAGCATGGGAATTGGAAACACAGACTGCCTGCCTAGTATGCCTCCTCGCCGACACTCAGAAGGGTGGTGGAAACGGGTAGCAGCCACAAAAGTCCAAGACGCTGACATCACACCGAGAGCCGAGGAACTACTTAACGGCACAAAGAGAAGTGAGGCGGGAGATGACGAGATCCATGAAATGTGAGCTTAGGGACACAATGAGGGACCTTGTTGTGGGGCTGAGCAATACCGAATCCAATAGGAAGAGGGTTGTTCAGGACTAATCACTGTGAATCACAGAGGTAGGCAAAGGGCCAGAAGGAGAGGGGTGGCTGGAGTATAACTTTGAACAGACAGGTGAGAAGTTAATGTTCATAAAAAATGAATACAATAAAAGCTTGACAGATAGAAAAAAATAATAATAATGAAAAACTTGTTACGCCCATGCCGACTTAAATGGGGCTTAGGTGTAGTATATGACACCGGACTGCTTTAGTATAGCCTGGCTAGTGAGATTACTTGTAGGTTGTACAGTAAAATGTCAACCATTTACCTGGCCTGCTTTTAGTACAGCATGACAGTCACATGAACAGAGGTGGGAGGCCAGATATGGAAGGGGGGAGCATTGTGAGAGTGAGTTACAAGACCCAGCACCAAGAAAAGTAGGCCAGTTTCAAGGTCATTACCTGCTCCAGACTTTAAAACAACAACAAACAATTTGTCATTTTAATTGGGGACCACCAATAAGGAAATTAAACATGGTTTATGAGACCAGGCTTGAACCAACAACCGTACACATCTGATACTGTGGCATGAAGGAGACTATAACTAGAACCCTATTACATGAGTAATGCACAAACCCCACCTCTCATTCCACCAGAGGACTTCTCACTAGCACAATGGTGGTGACACTTCAATGAGTCACACACACACACACACACACACACACACACACACACACACACACACACACACACACACACACACACACACACACACACACACACACACACACACACACACACACACACACACACACACACACACACACACACACACACACACACACTACTTCGGCTACAGCAAATGATTGAAACAGGTACATATCGTTTGTTTAAAATACCAGGTCTAGAGGCAGCAAAGTAATCTTCAAAACGTAATATCCAACCCCATTTGTGAGGACACCCTCCTGTACAGCATTTCGTAAATTAACTCTGCATTGACATTGAACGGGTGAGAGAAGATTGATGCACCCAAATGGACACACCATTGACAAATGTTCTGTCCAAACAAAGTAAACTGCTGTGGAGTTAGCCTATGCCGTTAACATCAGGCATTGACACACACACACACACACACACACACACACACACACACACACACACACACACACACACACACACACACACACACACACACACACACACACACACACACACACACACACACACACACACACACCAAGAGTATGACTTAGAATATGCGTTACACTCTTGTACCAAATCCAAGTGCCCATTTGCTTAATTCTATGGTTTTGACAGATCACTCACTGGCACCTGTCTCTGGTGTTGCTTTAAGCCCTGGTTATTCTCCGATGCATGTGTTGATAGTCATGATGATGTCACCTGCCCGCAGAGGCTTAATAACTTTAGCTACAAGACACCCAGTCCACACATGGACACTACTAGTGTAGTTGCAGTACTGTTCTACACAAGTACCACAGTATTTGTCATTGTTACTTATTACGTTATTAGGCGACTCTGGAGCATTCACCACCATCTGCGCCCATTTACAAAAACAAGCCGCTCAACTTGTGGTTACGAACGTTTAAAGGGAAACGGTTAACGTGGTCGGGTAGCTTAGGTAGTTAGTAGTAAGTCAGTAGTTAAGTTAAGTAAAACGTGAAATGATAAGATACTTAACGTGTCGTTACTTTAGCTAGCGCTAACTGGTGTTCAAGCATCAACCGTCTCATACCGTAAGTCACCGTTTAAGTGTTAAACATCAAATCAAAACACACATCGAAGTACATCACTTACATCTTTTTGCCCAGGCTTGGCGGTGAACAGACTGAATCTTTGTAGCCGTGCCCTCATCCCCTCCGCCATAAAAACCTCCGTGATGGGTTTTCAAACGGCGTGCAACTTTTTCAAACCAATGGGAAGTTGTTGGTTCGACTTCCTAAAGCCGCAGTTGTGTGTCAAAATCCGCCGAAGTTAACACTGGGTTGGGACGACTACTACTAGTAGTACTACACAATGGTCCCGGGATCTTTTCAGACCACGGCTAAATAGCTGAAACGGTATCTTATCCGACATATTGTAAACATAGTGTTTCCTGGCGCTGGTTGTGTCATAAGCGACTGGGACGATTAGGACGGTTGCCCACAGAGCGCTCCGCTGACCCGAGCTACTAGGAGGCGCTTGGCCATTAGGCGTACCCGAGTGGGAGGGATTGTTTGGATACAGAGAGATAACAGACACAATACTATACCACCACCATATAATACTAAACATGGACTGATGCCTGACACACTAAACGTGTTTTAATATGGTAAACCGGGCAAAGATACTTAATTAAGGCTACAGAGGCAGACAGTACAGATGTCACGATTACGCGCTGACGGTTATTAACGGATCGAAGGCGACACACGGTGGTTCGTTTTTGAAACGTTTCATGAAAAGTGCCTAGCTGTAGGTGTATTTGATAGTTTACGTATTTATTGTTTACACACCCATCTATATGTATATTACATGTATTTATTTATATGTTGATGCATATATAACTGCATACCCCTGCTCATTCTGCACATATCTCATACCTACTCTATAAGTGATTTTAGTAGTCGTTTTTACATATTTTACATATTATTCAACAACTGTACATTATATATTACCATGGCACTCATGGCATTTGCACTCTGGTTAGATGCCAAATTATTTTCGATGTACTGTACTTGTGCTGGACACTGATAATACATTTTAATTTGAATCTAATCTAATCTAATCAATTTTTTTTTATTAAATGAAGTGAAATGATATACCGGTAAATTATACTAAGTATGTTTGTTATGCTCATATTGTAGTCTGGTGCTGCTACCTCGGATAAAGCGGTGGAAGATGGATGGATGGATGGATGGATGGATGGATGGATATAGTAGTCTGTGTAGCAATTAGTTTGTGCTTTTGTTTTGTTTATTATTATTTTTTATCCCTGTATAGAAATGTGAGATGGCAAACTAACAAGGTCCAGTTGTCAGTCTTAATATCAGAGAAAACATAAAGGTGTCTAAGACCTATTTAATAACACCTGTTATGGCATACTCAGTGTGCCATACTATGCGTGTGCTCTACGGACATTATAATAATTTGTACACACGTCCACTGTGATGTGTGTACACACTGTAAGATGTTCCTTTATAAACCTGTGTAACCTTTCTAATAAATATGTGGCTATTAAATCTGCTCAACAGCTGACAAATGTTGTTATGCATGAAATGACATTGAGTTGCAGTGCCTGTATCAGACACTTAAATCCATGTGCACATATTAATGTAATGTAATCTAATCCAAATGCCTTGTGGAGACAAAAAAGGACAAATTATGCAATATAAAAGTGTTAAATGAATACTTTGCCGGTTTTCAACCAGGTTTGTACAATTACAATGTGGGTAGTATATGAAAATGATCAAGCACTATTTTGCTAATTAGTTTGCCAGCAAAAGTCCACAGGGTCGGTTTCCCATCATTTTGTGTCATCCGTCATACTTTTGCCGGCTCTAGGGCTGTTGTTCAAACTGTTGTTCTCTGGCCATGTAGAACCAGTTCTCTAGGGCTGTTGTTCAAACTGTTGTTCTCTGGTCATGTAGCACCAGTTCTCTAGGGCTGTTGTTCAAACTGTTGTTCTCTGGCCATGTAGAACCAGTTCTCTAGGGCTGTTGTTCCAACTGTTGTTCTCTGGTCATGTAGCACCAGTTCTCTATGGCTGTTGTTCCAACTGTTGTTCTCTGGTCATGTAGCACCAGTTCTCTAGGGCTGTTGTTCCAACTGTTGTTCTCTGGTCATGTAGCACCGGTTCTCTAGGGCTGTTGTTCCAACTGTTGTTCTCTGGTCATGTAGCACCAATTAATTTTTTTGCTATGCCTTTCTACTGCAGAGACAGCCCAGTTTTATTAAAAATACAAACTTTTCAGCAGAAAAATACTTCTTTAAGATGCATGCATTGGGTTGTTTGTTACCTACTATACTACTACAACCTTCAGCGAGCCCCCAATTTGGGTCAGGTGGGCATCCTGACTATGTCTGGCATGGGGAGCAACAAAAAAAAGACTCCCAGTTATTGGTGGCCTGACTTGGACACCAGCTGCAGCTTAGCCAGTTGGTAACATTCCATGGAGGGCAGAGGGGAAAGATATAACAGGCTGGCAGTGTTATGCTCAAACACGTGTGTGTGAGTGTGTGTTTGTGTTTGTGTCGGTGCCGCTTAGCTGCCCATAGCCGACTCACGCCACACCGCGAGTTGTCACAGTATGGAACCAGGTCACACTGTGTCCAATTTCTCTTTGCTGCGGACCACAATAAATACTGATGCGGTCACAGGCAAAAACAAGCATGCACACACACACACACACACACACACACACACACACACACACACACACACACACACACACACACACACACACACACACACACACACACACACACACACACACACACACACACACACACACACACACACACACACACACACACACACACACACACACACACCAGTTTGTTGACAACTTCCAAGAGGTGGATGCATGGCTGACCCTTGTCCTTCCTCAAAGCTAGTCTGCAATGTGAGAAGCATTCCTACCATTTTTCATTCAATTAAGATTTCTAATCATATTCCACACACACACACACACACACACACACACACACACACACACACACACACACACACACACACACACACACACACACACACACACACACACACACACACACACACACACACACACACACACACACACACACACACACACAGTGTGTGTACGTAATACCTTGTTACTGTCGTGGCATTGGAAGACATAGCAGGCAGAGTGCTTGGTGTCTCTGACCAGACAGCCAAAGCTGCTGGGCTCCTGGCTGTTGTGGATCAGCTTGGTCACCCTGTGAGGGCGACACTCAAACAGCACCGTGTGGGAGAGAGGGTCCCACGCCGCCCCCTCGGCCCACGCCGACACACACTGCACCCGCGACGCCGACACGCTCAGGAAGACGCACTGGCTGCGCTTGGGGAGCCCCCGTTGACCATCGTCGGCGACCTCTGCCACGACCCAAGGCAGCATGGCCATGGTGGTCAGAGGGTGCACTGGCAGCGAACCCACCAACGTAAGCCTGTAGTGCACCACCTCCTGCTCTTCCGCCTCGTCTGCCGTCGACTCCCCCATCTTCATCCCCGGCCGTGGGGAGAAGTCCTTAGAGCTTTATTGAGGTGCAAGGGCGAGCGTGGTGGGAGAGAGAGAAACGATTGGGGGTTGGAGGTGAGGTGACGGGCAGGATTCTTGTGAGGTCATCTCTTGACCAGGCTTCACCTGGATGTATCCTCCGTGGCTGCAGTGGCTGGTTGAGGCGGGCCTTTGTCAGGGGAAAATCACTTGTCATGACGACAAACAGAACGTTCGGGTGTCATTGTGTCAATAAGTGCATGCACCAGCATAGCTACGCTGTCGAGTAGCCTGGACATCTGAAGGGCAGCGCAAGGATACGTTCAGTAAACAAACACTGGCTACACAGGAAAAATGATGACTTTTCGAAACTGAAGAAACAAATCTATGACTATATAAGTGTAAGTGTATTTCTGTCCCTCACAAGCCATAGATAGGCCTACACACATTTTACATTAAAATGTAAATACTAAATGTTAGAACGGTTCTAAATTCTTAAGTTACTAACATTAACCATAGAAGTTGTACTACAATCCTACCCCTTATCCATGTTAACATCATTGAATAAATGTCAAGGACGTCAGGTTGCCCAATCTAAATTAGCCCATACAACGGCGTAACTTAACACACAGTTTAGCTATGAGCTGAAACTTAATTTCCATGTATGGTACTTTTGGTTCTACACAATAAACAAACAAAAAACAAGTACTTTTACGCAAGATGACACCCTACTAATACAGTGAGTTAGATGTGTGACAATAAAGCCACTCACATAAGCGACTCATTCTAGAGTTACATATTTATACTCACAGCCAAGATCACCTGTACTTCTACCAGCCGTACCTTGTCCCCCTTGTACAGCCCCCTTTTCCCCGGGGAGAATAAGCCGCTTAGATCCCAGTAGTACTCGCCTTTAGGACAAGTCGCCTAACCGTGACCGTCAATGTTTTCAAAAGCGTTCGGAGCCGAACTCGAGACTGCGACTTCTTCACAGGAGTCCCGTCAGTCCTCCCGTAGGAGCTAAATATAGGACGCATGTAATAGACAGACGTGCACCGCTAGTGGCTATACTGTGCCGCCTCCTCCTCCTCCTCCTCCTCCCGTGCTTCTCTGATGGGGTGCGGGCAAGGTGCTGCGACTGCCCGTCTCCTCCACATGGGCGCTGCCGGCATGGTGATGATGCTGCTGCCCGTCTCCTCCACATGGGCGCTGCCGGCATGGTGATGATGCTGCTGCCCGTCTCCTCCACATGGGCGCTGCCGGCATGGTGATGATGCTGCTGCCCGTCTCCTCCACATGGGCGCTGCCGGCATGGTGATGATGCTGCTGGTCGGCAGCGCCCATGTGGAGGAGACGGGCAGCAGCATCATGGTGATGATGCTGCTGCCCGTCTCCTCCACATGGGTGCTGCGGCAAGGTGATAACGAACCAGTGTATCGCGAGTTTTCTTCGCCTTTCCATCCCGTGCACTTTGAGACTACTAGTCCTTATTATGAGAAAAATCACAGTATACACTACTAGTTATTTGAGCACATTTTAATAGGGGGGGGGGGGGGGGGGGGGGGTCAAGAATATCAGTATTAATTGAGAACTAACATATGCATTTGACAAACAATGTTGAGAACGGCAAGGAAAGTTTTCTCCACTTTTTTTTTTTCTCCAATTCCTGGATTGACTTTAAAATCCCATAAGCCATCACATGTACTTCTCTCATGTCATTGAATGTATAATATACTACTTATTCCCGTTCCATAACTAATCATTTCAAATATATCATCTTTTCTTTAAATATATATATATATATATTAGATACTCATAACTAAATGTGGTTTTCACTTATTTCACAGAGGGAAATAAATACAGGTACACAGATAAACTGAATACAGCTTGATATATTCGCCTGGAAAACCAGACAAGCCAAGAGTATGTAGCAGCTGTAGTACTGTTTTTAAAATGGACAGCTTAATTAAATATCCCCTCACTTGTGCAAAAAAAACCAAACACTTTGATCATCAGTGGAATGTTGCGCTCCGAAACAGGTGGACACAAGTGAAGAATAAACAAATGAATGAATAAATGAATGTTGTGTGAATGTAGTGAATGAATGAACACGTACCCACTACAAATGCCCCAAAAATACAGAATGCTTCAAAAATACGGAAAAAAATAATACGTAATAAAGCCAAAAGATCATTAAAAAATACATACATTTATACGTTCCGCATGAAATATTGGTCTAGGCGCTTATTGGTCCGCTAATTATTGTGTTCATGTAAAGAATGCTACACTGGCTTGGGCTGCAACTTGTTCTTCTCTGGCTCAAAGAAGTTTTCAACAATGGCGTCCACCAGATTGTCCAGCTCCTTCTGCAGTTGGGCCACGTCGCTAGGTGGAGAGAGAGGGAGAGGGAGAGGGAGAGAGAGAGATAAACAGAAAGACAAAACAGTAGTCTATCGGGATAAGTCTTCATAAAAAAGGTAAGCCCAGACCAAAAAAAAAAAGCTAAAACATCGCAACATAGCACACACAAATTTCAGGAATTATTATTATTATTATTATTACTACTACCATAGTTATAACCAAACTTATTTTGCCATGTGCAACAACAAGTACAATGGAATACCTACTCCCCATTAAGTAAAAATAATAAATAATAAATAATAAATCAAACCCCTTATGAAACAAACATCCTTGGATGACTACGGGCATCTCGTCACTCCGCTCTGACATCGTCGAACTGGGAGCAAAGCGGCACCTCTCCCCTCGCCTCACCTGTTGCCGGGGGCAGCGCAGAGCTCCGTGTAGTACTTGATCTTGGGCTCGGTGCCACTGGTCCTCATGGTGGCCACGCACCCGTTGGAGAAGGAGAAGGTGATCATCTGGCTGGAGCTGGAGGTGGGCAGCACCTGGTGGGTTCACAGCGGGGCGGAGGGAGACGGAAGGTGTTCACACTGGCCCCTTGTGCGTGGGAGTGGAGCTCTAGAGGACAGGTCACCTTTTTGAACTTCAACCTCACCTCCACTATGCACTCCAAGAGAGTCGTTATTACGGTCATTACATTAGTCATTTAGCAGACGCTTTTATCCAAAGTGACTTACAGTAGTGTGTTTCAACAAAGGGAAGGTAAGAGAACAACTCGTCACCAGAAGTCAAAAGTGCATTTCATTTCTAACAAGTCTCTCCAATAACTGAACCAGTGCTCAGGTAGTAAGTAAGTACAATAATTCCGGCAAAAGTGTAAGGGAAAAAGTACAATAAGTTGGCAAACAATATGCAACAATATCTAGAACAATATATACCTATCTATAATATGTAGTCTATCGTTATTACCTACCGCCATCAAAGATGGACCGGAGGTAATGTTTTCACCCCTTGTTTGTTTGCCTGTTAGCTAGATAACTCCTGAAGTTATGTACGGAGTTGGTGGTTAGATTACTTATGAGCCAAGGAACGGTCCATTCAATTTGGGCTAGAAAATCCAGATCCCAATCCGGATCCAGGGTTTATTTGGCGTGTCGGACTTGTGCCGAGTGCCGTCTTGTTCTTGCCGTCATGCGTATTTATTTAATGATAAACATTTTAGTGTCAACAATAATCCTTGAACACCTAAACAAGCTAGCTTTGTATGACGAGCAGTCAATAAAAAGTAGTATAAATAGTACCATAATGGATGAAATCAAAGATGAAATCAAAGAGATGTATGATATATTTGCAACTACAACGCAATTTCCTCACGGATCAAAATGAAACACCTTTTATGAGAACATCCTTTTTATGATCTCATCCTACGGGCGTGTCCTTCCTTACCGCCTTCTTGTCTGGCTGGTTGCTGTCGTAGCCGGTGGTCAGGTCGCGCACCGAGGTGATGGAGAAACCCCCGCACTCTGTGGGGTAGGTGTCCTTCCGGTCGCCGTGGTTACGCAGCCGCTGGAAGAGGCTGCAGATGACATCCTGGTCGTGGCAGATGAAGTAGGAGTTCTTGCTGATGTGGTAGCCGTACCTAGGGACGAGGATGGCGGGGAGATGAATCAGTCAATGTGGGTACCAAAAGATTTTATGGACTTGCATAAAACATTATAGCCACTAAACCACAGAACAATGAAAACATCCCTCACTATAAGTTTCTTCTAGCCTCAAGTCGCAGTATATTTACACACACACAGAATGTGGATGTATTTATAGGGAGGTGTGTGTGTGTGTGTGTGTGTCTGTCTTACTCTTCGTAGATGCTGGTAAGTTTTTGGGAGAGGCTGAGGTCTTTGGTTGCCAGATAGGAGGTCATCTCCCCTGCAATGGCTGCAGCACTCACACCATCCTTGTCCAGTACGCATGGACTGCACATGTACCCTACACACACACACACACACACACTTATAAATAGTACCAAACAAGCAGTCTAAAAGGGCCAGTGAGCGAGGTTGTGTCAGGGGGGTAGAGAGCTCTTGCAGCAGCTGCTTTGTCAAGTGCAACATAACTCTATCTATGTACATAGGGAGCAAGAATCGATGGCACAGCATCATCACTTTGCTGCAATCCTTCCATTTGGCAGGTCTCAATTACTTGGTACAGGCGCTGGCGTTGGAAGATCTCCCCTTTTAAGATTTTAACATCGACGTGGTTTAAAAAACAAAACAAAACCATTCTTGTCACTCAACCTTGCCTGTTTCGGAAAATAATATAGTAAATATTGAAATTGTCATATCAGGCATTGTGAGAATTTTCATTTTTTCATGTTTTTTTTTATTCAATTATTGACAAGACTGATAATAGCGATCAGGGGGTAGAGCGGTCGCCACACAACCAGGAGGTTGCTGGTTCGATCCCCCCCCCGGACAAAAACTGTCGAGGTGTCCTTGGGCAAGACACCCTAACCCTAACTGCTCCTGACGTGCTTGCTCTCTCCTTGAATGGCTGAATGTGTGTATGAATGGGTGAATGTGAGGCATGACTTGTAAAGCGCTTTCAATAAAAGGGCTATATAAAAGGCAGTCCATTTCCATGATGATGCATGTGTGTGCATGCGTGTACCTATGGCCTCCTCAAAGGCAAAGAGGACGTATTTTCCATCGTTCATCAGGTCTCGGGCCCTGTTCCCCATCCATTTGAATCCTGTCAGTGTTTCCTGTCCACACAGGAAGTGATGCCAGACACATGACCAGCCATTCAGTGAGAAAATGACTTTCATCTAGGCCTGCAAGTTCTCCATTTTTTAAAGACAAAAAAATACTCAATCCCACTATGTGAAACTTTGATAATAAACCAAACCAAAAATATATCCCATGGATTTACATATTGTCTATAAATGGTGTGTTCCTCGGGATAAATGATTCTACCTCAAAGTGGAACCCTTCCTTGAGTGCGATGGCTCTCAGTATCTTGGAGGAGACGGTGCTGGCCAGCATGTAGATGCTCTTTACTGCAGCGGGGTCTGGGTTCTGCTCTTTCCAACAGCGAAACATCCACCAGCCCAGCAGGGCTCCCAGTTCATTGCCAGTAAGCACCCGCCACTGACCACTGCACACGAGAGAGAGAGAGAGAGAGATGGCAGAGAGAGAGACAGAGATGGTGGAGAGAGAGATGGCAGAGAGAGAGAGAGAGATGGCAGAGAAAGAGAGAAAGAGAGAAGAGAACATATAGTCAACCATATCCAGTCCAGGCAAACTAGCCCAATTTGGGGCAGAACTTGGAACAAATTGTAATAGGATTTTTTCACCCCAGAGCATTTCTATGAGGTCTCCAGAACAACATACTGAACCTAATCCTACTTGAGGAAATATGTTTGATTCGCATAAATCCAAGATGGCCACCAATTATCAATTAAAAGGTCATCATTTTGCTAGAATATAGCGGCACTATATATATATATTTAGTGATTAATGTGCTATGTTGTGCATATTCAAAGACATTAGGTGTATTTTCGCTACTGAGATTTTCTTAGGAATTTAAGAATGGTGTTTTAGGGACTTGATAGAGATAAAAGGTCAAATAAAATAATGTTGCTTAATTATTCATTAGCCAATCTTTTTTATTAGATATACATCTATATATAATATATATTTGACTGTTGCAGATGTGACGTGGTTCAACTTGACTTTGACTTGCAACTTGGATGAATGACAATAAATCGGATAAATCTGGCCACTGAGCTTGTGCCACTACATTCTCATTCGGCATTTGGCAGTGCAAGGGAGTCCATGTTTTCTGCATTTGCATTTAGTTGTGTTGCAGTCTTTCTACAGCAAACTACTGTAAACCACAACAACTTTTGTGCCATCCCCAATCTTCCAGGTCCGTGTTTTAACTTTCCCACTCCATAATTTGGTAGAAGTGACCACTAGGTTCCACATATGACAATGTGTGTCAGATGTATGTTAGATACATCACAAATAAATATGGCGCTGCTACTGTCATAGACTTTGATGGCTACAAGGATGAACAAACAATAAAAAAAAAACTTTTTCTTGACAATAAGGAAAACAAACAGTGCTTCTTAGTTAATCTCAGTGATAAACTACAGAGTGCTGGGTGCATCACAGATCAGGCAAGATGCTGTTGTGCTCACAGTCACAGACTAGTTAGTCCTCCTGCTGTATCACGCTGATCTGAATGCACTGAGCGGTTTCTGGCAACCAGAACCAAAGCAAGCACAAAACATAAGTGCTTATGGCAGACAAAGGCTTGGTCCTGAAGTGTGTGTGACCATTTGCTTTTTATCCATGCCATTTTGGGCTGCGATTCCACCTCTGGTCTCTTTGGAAAGGGAAAGGGATTGCCATAGGAAAAAAGTGAAGAATGACGCTCAGTTCCTTGAACAAGCCAAGGTATTCAGCCAGTCACAGCAAATGGTGAGAAAGGACAGGTGAAAAAACTCCAGTATCATTGTATAGCGGTGACAAAGATGAATCACTGGATATGCTGGGACACCAGGATATTCTGTGATAAGGTATCTAAATATACCACATTTCCGGTGGAACCGCAAACTCTACCGCCGACATCAGCAGCTGCATCAGTTCCATGGTCTGTGTGTGTTCTACCAAATGATGGAGTGGAAGGGAGAAGTGAAAAAATGAACATGGAAGAACCCCGGAGATGGCACATTATGGATGGAAGATGTATTCCAATAATGACTGATCAGCCTGCTGCACCACCAGAATGATTGGCAGTAGTCTGCAGTAGTCCAGTGGTTTGCCGTAGAAAGACAAAGATATTCACATGCTGTATATTCGGTTGCCAGATTTATCCCAGACAACTATGACCCAGTCAATGAGCTATCTAAATGAACATTTGGTCAATTGTCAATTACAAAAATGACAGATGTTTGACGGTCAACAGTCAAACATCTTCAACCAAAATGTATGCTCAACTGCTATTAACATATTGGCTAATAAATAATGCCTGGAAAAACAATAAATTCTGGCTAAATTGGGTTTAACCCATTTTATGTTACCTTTTATTTATATAAGTGCCTAGAACACTATACTTAAATACATAAGAAAATCAGAGTAACAGAAGTTTGACTAATGTCTTTGAATATGCACATTAATCACTAAATATAATAATATATATATATATATATATATATATATAGGGCTGCTATATTCTATAATATAGGAAATAAATATCCATCCAATCAAAGTGCACCCATTTGAAACTAATCACGGTGTCCAAAAATCCCACTTCAAAAATAAAAATCATTGAAATATCTCTATGGGGAGCACAATTATTTTTTTAATTGATAATTGGTGCCAATCTTGGATTTATGCAAATTAAACATATTTCCTCAAGTAGGATTTCTTAGGACTTATAGTATGTTGTTCTGGAGACCTCATAGAAACACACACACACACACACACACACACACACACACACACACACACACACACACACACACACACACACACACACACACACACACACACACACACACACACACACACACACACACACACACACACACACACACACACACACACACACACACACCTCTTTTGTTTCTCAGCGATGGCCAAGCGATCAGCATCCGGGTCGTTGGCCAGCACCACTTTGGCTCCTTCTCTCTCGGCCAGGGCGAACGACAGAGTCTGCAGACACACAGACATGCCTGTGTGATTGGATATTGATTTTTTTTTTTTGTGTGTGTGTGTGTGTGTACTTGTATGCATACCTGTGGGTGTGATTATGGGTGTACATGCCTCTGTGTGATTATGAGTGCACGTGTGTGTGATTAAGAGTGTGTGTGTTTATGAGTGTGTGTGCGAGATTATGAGTGTTTGTTTGTGTGTGTAATTATGTGTGTGTACGTGTGTGTGTGTGTGTGATTATAAGTGTGTGTGTGTTCATTCGTACCAGGACCCCCTCTCCCTCCTCTGGATTGGGGTACTTGACGGTGGGGAACTCGGGGTCCGGGTCCTTCTGCTCCTCCACGGCGAAGGGAGGTCGAAGGTCAAAGGCCTTGAACGCCGCCTGGACAAAAGTGTGGCCCACACCATGCACGGACGTGTGCACGGTCTTCACCTCTGAACGCTTGTTGCCATCTCTGTGAGCAGTGTCAAATTGAAAAAAAGAAGAGGTATTGGGCCCCCTGTTATAAGCAAGGGTTGGCATATAATGTGTTAATTCATAACCTTAGGATAAAACTAAACAAATTACAACCCATGTGGGTTTGCTATTCATGTTATACTGTATACATTAAAAGCGTAGGTGTTCGCCTATGATTGACAGGAGAGATGGACTGCCTTGAACCAATTAGGGAAGAGATGCCCTGATTGGTCAGAAATAAGCAGGAGTGGATTAAAATCTAAATTGTCCAGGCTGGCACACGTTTCATGTGCATTGTAGGCTCTTGGAAGCTGAGGTGGAACACTTTCATGTTTCATGTCCAGTTCCCCTAGCCTGGTCTAGCCTAGCCTGGTCACTGAAATAGCCAACAGATGACTCAAATATAGCTCATAAATCTTCCCTGCTGCACCTTAAATATCTTTATTCAATATCCTTCCTAATGTACTTCATATTATCTGTCCCATTCTTCAAATTGTCTGTCCATTTTATTTAAACGTATCAGAGATTAATTTGAGCAAATGATCTTACAACTGCATACCCCTGCTTACAACCGTTTATACTTGTATACTTACTTGTGTGTGTGTGTGTGTGTGTGTGTGTGTGTGTGTGTGTGTGTGTGTGTGTGTGTGTGTGTGTGTGTGTGTGTGTGTGTGTATATATATATATATATACACATACATACACACACACACACCTTTAATTCTGCACATATCTCATACCTACTCTAAAAATTATTTTATACCTGTTTTTAATTTAGTAGACCGTTTTTACATCTTATAATGTACATAATATAATAATAATGACCTCTGTACATTATATATTACCATGCACTTCACTGCAACATTTGCACTCGAGTTAGATGCCAAACGCTTGCTGTGCAATGACAATACATTTCAATCTAATTTAATCTAATCTAATAAAGGTAATAGTGGTAAAGTGTGTGTGTGTGAGGTTGTGTGTGAGGTTGTGTGTGTGTGTGTGTGTGTGTGTGTGTGTTGTCTTGCCTGTGGTGGCAATGCTGCTGAATAGCCATGAAGTAGTGTGTGTGAACGTCCTGGTACGGGTCCTGCAGCAGGGAGCTCTTGAGGGCGGCCTCCGTGTCCCAAGCCTGGGCCCAGGGCTCCAGGTTCTCCTCTATGGCCCGGGCGATGCCCTTGTCATGGGGGGACACTATCTGGGCACCGTTGCTCCAGTACACCTGGGGGGGGGGACGACGACACATCAGGTTGGGAAGATGGGATGGGATAGGATGGAAGTGGACGATTAAGGACACATTCATGAGCAAGGGCATGACATAAGAGTTTTAGAAACTTTTTATTTATAGTTTTTTTTTTTACTACTGACACAGAATTGTTCAGACCAACTTCCATTACGGTATGCAGTAGTTTGTTTATAACTGTATGAAATGTATTATATTATATATTGTTTTTGCTAGTTACAATCATTTCATTGACGCAAATGTCACACTGATAATAAATGTATATGTATGATATAATATATAATATATAAGCTATATATCGCTATAACACCTAGGTGTCAGGTGTGAGGTTTACTCAATGCACAGCACCACCTGCTGGCGTCCAAGTGGAAAATCATATAACTTAAAAGGTGCTATTAATACAAATTTTATGTCGAATCATTAAAAAAATTTTTAAAAAAAAGGAATACATCCAGTTTTTAAGAAACGTGCTGACGTATGGCTTTTTTTTTTTTTATAAAAATATTATGATTGTGAATCAATCATTAAGAAATTGAACAGGTCCAAATCAATGTTTTGTTTATCTCTGTGCAAGATGTCTGACGTTTGGTTCACGCTTCTAACAAGACTTGTGAGCCAATAATATAAACAATGTTGGTATCACGCGGTATCTCTGTGTCATCAGCAATCAGTCTTATTAGTTGCCAGTTAGTATTGGAATAAAAACATAACAATGGCCAAGATTGACGGTAGGCACCACAGCTTCACTCCAGTATAAATCCCATGTGCTCAGTGACCAAAGTAGGAGCAGGATGAACATTGGTTCAGCTTTTGTTCTACCGCAAAACCCGATTCATCACTTGACATGATGAGATGAGGTGAGATGAGGGGGGGGGGGGGGGGGAGGGGGTGTGTGAGGTCTGTAGTCAATGTTATAAATAGCACCTTTAATTGATTATTATAATAATTATTGAGAGAAAGAGAAAGAGAAAGACAAGGTTGGTGACCACTGGCCAAAAGGCACAACATCAACTATGCAAAAACGGACTTTTGTCTTCACATTCAACTGCAGCCAGAGTAAAATAACAATTCTGCCCTCGAGGATGAGGATAGCGATTGTAACAGGTTCAACGGAAAAAACAAAGAAGAATAAATCCTGGCCTAAGAGAAAACAGAAGAGATCTAACCTTGTATCCGTTATCCTCTTTGGGGTTATGAGAGGCGGTCACCATGACTCCCGCACACAGGCCGAGGTGGGACACTGCAAAGGGCTGGACAGACAGAAAAGAGGAACATATATTTGATCTTATCGACACATGCAATATGACATTGCATAAACAAATGACAATCACATTCATATACAAATGGGCAGCAGAAGCTCAGTCTGTTGGGACTTGGCTTGGGAACCGAAAGGGTCCTAACAGTAGGATGAGTTAAATGCAGAGAAACTAATGTCACCGTGTGTGTACCTGTGTGTGACCAATAAAGAGAATTCAAAATCCTCCAGATTTAGATTTCGAAACATACTGTGTATGAATAATGAGAGCCATGACATTACTGACTGAATTACTGACTGACTGTTTATAACATAGTATGTATGCAATGATATAATACGAGACGCCTATGTCACTTTGCACACTAGCGGCCTCTAATGGCACAACGGGGGACATCGGTGACACAAAAAACGTAAACAAAAATCAATGAGGCAAGTAGCAACTATGTATTCAAGTCAGGTGATTGTGAGATCTTGGCTGATTTTGGTTTTCCACTTTGCTAAATATTTGTTATATTAATATTGTTTTGATGTCAGGCAGGCCCGGCTGCAGAGCGGTTATGATTGGCGGCGTTTTGATCTCTGAAGCTCTTAATCTTGGTTCAATCCTGGAGATCCTGCATTACAATATAAAGCCATCACCCCAACCGGCCAGCCATCCACCTTAGGTGGACTATTGCAGATTATTATGAATGAATAACCACATCACATTGTAACGTATAGCCTTTTCACCTAACCTAACAGGATAACCTTTAGCGAAGCATATAAAACAGTCTATTGACACAGTTTAGTCTACTGCTGCAGGTTATTGTTTAACCACAAGGTGTCCCTAAAGTCCAAGGAGCACCTTAGACATTTAGTAACTTGTACAAAAAACCAAAGCAAAACACCTGCGGTGAAAACCTACATAGTGGGGCTTTAATTAAAATGTAATTATATAATTTGTACATTGCAATCAATGGTCTCCTGCTGATGTGAAGTGTATTATGCAATATGTACACTGGGGGGGAAAAGTATGTTTTTAGTTTTTTTTTTTATGGAATTTGACCGCCTCTCTATGTTGTCCATGGCGACCAATAAACGACCACTTCACCTCTGCTCCCTATTCTGTACAACATGCAAGAAACACACTATGCTTAACTTTCTGCTTCTGCTCTATCACATGATCAACCTGATCGAACAAAGGGGAATACTTTTATGTGATTTCACGACATTGAAATGTAAAGGATCTTGTTAAGGGGTATGCAGGAAGAAAAACAACAACCACACCCCCTGTATCATCTGTGGAATTTTAGCTTCTCACGTTAGAGCGTTGCCTCTCATCGAGTTCAAACCCAGTGCGGTTCCATCTATGTTGCGATGAATGTATGTGTATGCAATATGTATTAATGCAACTGTTTTAGAACTCACATACTTCATGTTAAATTCAGCCTGACTGCAAGCATAAATTAATAAAGTCAAAGTCACAAATATATCTATTTTACATTGACACGACTTACCACAAAGGGTGTGGGTGTGATGTCAGAGAAGAGGTGCACAGGAACACCTTGACTGGTGAACGCAGCTGCAGCCAGGCTGGCAAAGTGCTTACTGCTGCCCCCGCTGGCCGGGTGGGCACGTGCGTCAAACCCAATCACCACGCCCCGCTCCTTCAGGTCAGAGAAGCACTGCTCCAGGTAGCGACAGAAGCCCTGGGGGGGGGGGGGGGGTTCATTGTGGATTTTAAACATTATTGTCATCATTTTGTGCATGATCATGCATTATCACTTAGCACACATAACTTTGTAGCACTCTTGAGATATTTTTTCATGAAAACTGCAATATTACAGAGCCCCTAAAGTCCCAAAATATTTTTTCAATAATTTTTTATCTTGTTCGCACAAGATACTTACTTGTTCGCACAAGATACTAACTTATTACTAACTTAAGATAATGACTTCCGCGAAGCGGAATCCCAAATATACTCAAATATGATGTAATATGATGTACACCCCAGAGTTTTGTGACACTGAGGACTGTGCCATGCCATTGGATAACCCTAACCCTTTTTAATTAGAAATAGCATTAAACACACATTAAGCATTTAGAATTTGGGATAGGGATAGGGATTTACACAGCCTGCCGTCTGCTGTGAATGATAAAAAGCAATAACTATTGTCCAGTTGTAATACATGAAAGACACACTAACAATCATATGTGTGTAACTGTATCAAGAACAGAATCGACAGGGTCAATTAAAAATGCTTCAATATGGTTCAACACTTACTTTCAACTTTGAGCACTTAACTTGACCCTTTATGATGTCTGTCTAAACAATGTTTTGTCAACATATACAGCATGACTTTCACATAATGCAGTTATTTAGTTTTGTTTTTTTTACCTAAATAATGCCCAAGTTATGTCATTCAAATAATGTCATTCAACAACTACAGCAGGATTGACAGGAATCGTATCATCAAGACGGTCAAATCCACTGTCAAGAAGTCCCGCCCCTATGGAATCATCATTGTCCACACTCTGGCTGTTAAGGGAACATTAGAGCAATTCATTAGAGCAATGTGTGTGTGTGTGTGTGTGTTCTCCTACTATATATACTTTAAAAGAAGTAGTGACATTTATGAAAGTGTTCTATACATGTTCTATAAATGTTGAATACAGTTATTGCTATGTCTGGTAACAATTAATAATAATAATTGTTAATTGCTAATTATTGTGAGGTAAATATTTAAACTCAGTGAAAACTGATTAAGAGTGAACTTGTGGTCACGGTTTGTGCGCAATCCATTGGGTCTCCCGCTAAACTGGGGTTTTTAAATGTTCAATGTAGCATTGTTTTTAGAGTAATTTACCATCTGACTCTCTCACATGGTTTAACTAGAAAAAAAGCCACTCAACACTTGTCAGTAAAGAACTATTTGATACATGTTTAGTACCTACGTGTCGTCTGTGTTGGGTGTGTGCTGTGCGTACATGTGTCTAACATGCAGACACATGTTCATATGTGCGTGCTAGTTTTCACCTGTGTGGTCTGGATGATTGTGAGGTCGTTCATGCAGGAGACCCCGGGCCCCATGGCGGCCCTTAGGCCCGCCGTGCCGAACACCATCCTGGAGGAGAAGCATCTGCGCAGCTGATCGACGGCTCCCTCCTGCACCAGGGCCTTCACCTGGACCACTGTTTTGGGGTTCTATCAATAGATACAAGATACAACATTTGTATTGACCATGTGCAACAAGTACAATGGAACACTTACTACATTCCCTCCCGCAGTATGAATTTCTAAAACACAATATTATAAAAATTACTATACACAATAAAAAATGTACATAAAAGTGACTGATGGATGTACATGTTTTTAATTGTGCAAAAAGTTTTTAAAGTGCCAGTAGTGCAGCAGCATCATGAATAAAGCGCAGTACAGTGCAGAGAAGTGCAGTAACTGTAATAAGTCCAGCAAAAGTGTAATGTTAATGACAATGTTATGATAGTGGCAGCACTCTAGCAGTACAGTAGCCACACTGCCTATGGATAAAAACTATCCTTGAACCTTGGAGTCCACGTATGCATGCCACGTATGCACACACACACACTAATTGAGTCATACCACTATCAACTTGGTTGTAATCTTAAATTTAGCCAGACTCGCAGTCACACAGAAGTCATCACGGGGAAGATCACGCGGCATTCATCAGGCTGTCTGCATGCCTGCCAACATTCCCGTTTTTCACGGGTTCTCTCTCTCTCTCTCTCTCTCTCTCTCTCTCTCTCTCTCTCTCTCTCTCTCTCTCTCTCTCTCTCTCTGGAATAAAGTTAATCTCGGAGCAGTTACTATAACGTGGTTATGGTTAACCATAAACAACCTATGGGGCATGCATCCATCCTCTATTGAAATGCATGCAATGGAATGGGGAGTAAGCATTCCAATGTACTTGTTACAAATGGCCAATACAAATATTTTGTATCTTGTATGCAATGGTATACGATTGATTAACCCTTCCCTCACACACACACACACACACACACACACACACACACACACACACACACACACACACACACACACACACACACACACACACACACACACACACACACACACACACACACACACACACACACACACACCATAAAGCAACCATATCAAACTTATACAATAAAACCCACGTCATGAGTGCGGCAACACATTAGGATCAAACAGGTAAAACAGTAGTAGCTGTCTTCAACTATTATACCAGGTATCGTATTGTAACACGGTACATATTACGCCTATATTAACGTCATGCATACCATACATTAACGTTAAGGTATAGTATTGTATTATGGACAAACAATGCGAACTCCACCGCGTGGAGGGAGGGGACTATGCACTCACTATGCTCTGTGACACTAAAACGAATATACTAAATATGTCTAAAAACTCAAAAAGTATAAATTCTTCGGGAACATTCATGCCATTCAACCTACCTTGTCATACGCCAGCCAGGTGCCGATGTCTTTGTCCAGCTGGGCGTCACCGGTGGTGATGGACAGGCCGTTCTCCATGTTCGGTGGATGTGTGGTTGATGTGGTGATGTGATGACATGAGCACGGATACGGACAGCGCGAGCGAGACCCCCTGTTGACGCTTCTTTCCTGGACTCGTCGACGACGTGCTACGTACGTACGTGCGGGCGGAGCGCTTACGCCACTACGTCGTTCAAGCGCTATATCATCAAACTAGTTATATTATATATATATATATATATATATATATATATATATATATATAAAAATTGTGTATATATATATATATATATATATATATATATATATATATATATATATATATATATATATAAAAATTGTGTATATATATATATAATATAATAATAAATTGTATATATATATATATATTATATATATATATATACAATTTATTATTATGTATTAAAATTGTATATATTATATTAAAATTGTGTTTAAAACTAATTTGACGATAAATACATATATATATAATATATATTGTGGTGAGTTACATAATTCACCTGGGGAACTATGGTTGGGGGGGGCGTGTTCCCGCACGGACTGTTTGAGCACCGGACTTGGTCTTCTTCCGGTTATCTTACCTGTTGCTACTGTGTGGGTTTTGTATGGCTAATAAAGCAACAAGTATATCTTTCGACACACCGCCTCCGACTCCCGTCTTTCGGCACTACAATGGCCTACTTTTCATTGCTACATTGCAGTGACCCCGACATAAGTCTCGTCGAAGTATCCGAGACAGAACCGAACATGACAATTAGCCCCGTTTTTATAAAATTGCCGGAATTCTGGGAAAGTGCAGCCGCGGCATGGTTCGCACAGACGGACGCTCAACTCGCCCTCCGCGGGATAGCGGATGACGAGACACGCTATCTACACGTCGTCACGGCACTGGGTAGCTCCACGGCGTCTCGGTCGGTGAGCTTTATTACCAATCCCCCCGCCCTGGGTAAATATGAGGCGTTCAAGAGCTACCTGCTTAAGACTTTCGAGTTGTCTCGACGGGAACGAGCCCGACGTCTTTTGGCGATGCGTGGCCTCGGAGACAACAAGCCCTCCGTACACATGGACATCATGCTAAAGCTGCTAGGTGCGGAGGAGCCTAACTTTTTATTCATGGAGATGTTTCTTCAACACATGCCGCCACACGTCCAGACAGCGCTCGCTAACACCCATATAACGGAGCCCCGCGAGTTGGCTGAAGAGGCTGACCGTTACTTCCTGGCTACCCAGTGTTTCGCCCCAGAAGTACTGGCCCCGACACGTAGCTACACCCCGCCTGGCAGGGATGTGCTAGCCGGCGGGAGCACCGGGACCGCCAACAGCCGTGCTGGCATGTGTTCTTTCCACGCTCGTTTCGGACCAAAAGCCAAGAAGTGCGTTCCCCCCTGTAACTACAAGCCGACGGGAAACGACAGGGCCTGCGCTCAGTAGTGGCCGCGAGCGTGGGCACAACAAACCAGCTCCTGTTCATCAGAGACTCTTGCTCCGGGCGCAAATTCCTTTGCGACACCGGGGCTCAGAGGAGCGTCCTGCCAGCTTCTGTGGGCGACACCGCAGGAGGAGACCACGGCCCGCGTTTGATGTCCGCTAATGACACCCCTATCCGCACCTATGGCACGAGGACAGTAGACCTGTGTTTCGGGGGACAGCGGTTCACATGGGACTTCGTCACGGCCGACATCTCCTTTTCCCCGACCAAACACAGCTCGGGCGCTCCTGGAGTTCCTTGGGATGGTAACCTTTTATCACCGGTTCATCTGCCGGGCCGCCCACACCATGCGCCCGCTGTACGAAGTCCCCCGGCCAGGCCATCGACTGGACGGCCGAAAGGGAGACCGCCTTCGATGCCACCAAGGCCGCCCTGAGCCAAGCCGCCATGTTGGCTCACCCGTCGCACAAGGCCCCCATCGCTATCACCACCGATGCGTCCGACTATGCCGTCGGAGCGGTACACGAGCAATGGGTCGACGGCGCCTGGCAACCGCTCGCCTTTTTCAGCCGGCAGTTGACCCCCAGGGAGCGCAAGTACAGCACGTTCGACAGAGAACTACTTGGACTCTGGTTGGCGATTCGCCACTTCCGGTTCCTGCTGGAAGTCCCGGCGGTTGTGCTGGAGAGGCACAACCTGCCTCTCCAGAGCGGTCATCGGAGCCGTGCAGCTGGGCCTCGACTACGCCAGCATGAGCACGGACCAAGCCTTGGACCACGGGATCCAGACCCTCAGAGCTTCAGACACAGGGTTGCGCCTGGAGGAGGTCGCGGTCGGCGACTCAGGCGCAATGTTGTGGTGCGATGTCTCCACGGGCCAACCCCGTCCGCTAGTCCCTGTGAACTGGCGCCGACCCGCGATACACGACCTTTCCCACCCCGGCAGGAAGCCTTCCGTGAGGCTAGTGTCGCAAAAGTTTGTGTGGCAGGGACTCAAGAAGGACGTGAAGACCTGGGTTGACACATGCGTGGCCTGTCAACGGGCTAAGGTGCACCGACACACTAGAGCCCCTTTCAAGCCTTTTACGGTTCCCGAGAGGAGGTTCGACCACGTCAATGTAGACCTCGTGGGTCCACTTCCCACATCTCATGGGTTCACCTACCTCTTCACTATGGTGGACAGGACGACCCGCTGGCCCGAGGCCGTTCCCCTCACCTCAACGGCAGCTTCCGACGTGACCCGCGCATTCATCGGCACGTGGGTGGATAAGCTTCCGTGGGTGATGCTTGGCCTCAGGTGCGGCCCTAAAGAGGACCTGCAGTCCTCGTCGGCGGAGCTGGTGTACGGCCAGGCTCTACGGGTCCCCGGGGATTTTATTCCGGAGGCCAACAAGCCCTGGTCTGCGGCCAGGCAGCGCTCCTCCCTACTGGAGACCGCCGGGGCATTCGTTCCCGTCCCCACGTCGCTGCACGGCACTCCTGCGTTCCAGGTGTCCCCCGGTCTGCGCTCGGCAGGATTTGTCTTCATTCGTCACGACGCCCACTGCGGCCCCCTACGTCCCCCTTACGACGGCCCGTTCAGGGTCATAAGACACGGGGATAAGACCCTGGTGGTGGACGTTGCCGGCAAAGCGGAGACCGTCTCCGTGGACAGGATTAAGCCGGCTCATGTGGACGTTTCCAGGCCTTTGGAGTTGGCCCAACCCCCACGTCGGGGCCGTCCTCCCCGTCCCCGCCCCCTAAACCCTGTTGGAGTTCCCGCCTCGTTGGCACCCTTACCCTCCGATTTTGTCGAGGGCGCGGACGCACTGGCTGCCCCGCCCTCCTCGACACCCGTCGTCCTTACTCGCCGGGGTCGGGTAGTGGTCCCTCCCCGGCGCGGGGATTTTGACTATGGGTGAATTCTGGGGGGGCTTGTGTGGTGAGTTACATAATTCACCTGGGGAACTATGGTTGGGGGGGGGGGGCGTGTTCCGGCACGGACTGTTTGAGCACCGGACTTGGTCTTCTTCCGGTTATCTTACCTGTTTCTACTGTGTGGGTTTTGTATGGCTAATAAAGCAACAAGTATATCTTTCGACACACCGCCTCCGACTCCCGTCTTTCGGCACTACAATATATTAATATAAAATGATATATTTATTTATTTATCGTCAAACTAGTCCGCCCGTACATATCCTAGTTTGTCTAAACACATTCATTCGCGGGACTGATTAAGCCCCCCTTTTCCCCCCCATTTACAAAACACTTATAATAGCTCCTTGACGGGGAGACATTGGGCTATATTTCAAACGTTCAGTATCACACGTTTCTACAATAATACAAATTAATGGCTTTGAATAAGCTGGTATGCACTTAGATTTCACAATTTTTATTTTCCACATTTACACACACAACAGCGGTCCTCCCAGTCATGAACACCATCAATGCAGAAGAACGTCGGTCCAGCCTGAGATGGTGAGGTGGGTGGTGCAGAACTGCCTTGACCTCAAGGCCTCCAAGACCAAGGAGCTGGTCATTATGTCCATCGTGAGCAGCCCAATTATCTCATAAAAATACAAGGCACCATATGCAAAATAGAACATTAAAAGCAGTTAATTTTTTTATATTATCGAATTGTTTGTGACCTAAGACTAAGTGTGAAATGTTGCCCAATGTCCAGTCTTAAGAACAAGACTAGTTTGACTAACGAGCATTATGACCTACAATAGGACAGTGTTTAAGCAATTATATTAACTCAAAATCGAACTATAAAACGGGCCAAAATGGGCATGTCCAAAAGAGACATATTTCAAGACATTTGACAGACAAAAAGGTCATCATAGATTCAAATCAATCTTTAAAAGCATGTCCATCAACCATAAAAGTAAAAGTACGAAAACAAAAACAAGCATGGAAGAGAGAGCACATCCAATGTGAATGGTTTCTCTGCTTTTGGCCTCCATAACATACTAAATAAGCAGAATAGAACACAAGGTGTTGCTGAATGATGAATGTAAGTTATACGCACATTGGCTAGTTCTACCAAACAAGCAAGAAGAAGCTTTTATGTGTAGTGTATTTCAATGTATTTATTTAAAATAAGACATACTATCATATTGTAATATACCTTAGTTATGCACTTAAAACATAAAACATCTAATCCCGAGCCAAAGAAACACCACCTTGTCGTGGCCAGGGGAACGCTCTGAGGTCGTAACGAAAGACACAAGTCGGACATGTGCGACTCACAAGTTATCTAGAAGGCGGAATTAATGATCCTATCCAAGATAGATCCTTAGAACTCTGAGTTTTCACCAGCACGGTGTTTGAACACTGATTGGTTCACAGAGCCTCTGGCTCGACCTGCCCTCAGGCAGGGTGGGGGGTGGGGGGTGTGGTCCTGCCCGACTGCCGTACACACTCATGTTAAAATCAAGGACTCGCCGGCCGCTGGGGTCCGACAATTTTATAATAGACATCAACAGGAGGGGCTTGGGGAGGACGGCCCATCGCATAGTAATTGTCAATTGCGGTAGGGGGCTGCGGTTGGTATTTAGACATGGGAACATGATTTGTGTCCGTTCGAAGCTTAAAAATTGGAATTTCAGTATTTTCACAGATGAATCTGCCAAATGTATGTGTATTTATATACACATTTTTTAAGTTTATTGCAATTGGTGGTCCTCCTGGTCTACACACTTTTCAGTTACCATTCATTAGGTTCATAGACCAGAGGCACAATGAAAGTCTCCTGAACTATATTCAATGTCTGGGTTTAACTTACAAACGCACACCAACTTAGAAACCCAGCATGTAAAGTCAATTAAAGTCCACAGTCAATACAGCAAAAAAAAAAAGATATTTTATTATAACTTGGGTCAAGGAGAGCATGGACTAAGGTAAAACTATAACGGTAAAAGAAACTAAATGGTTAACTCTCATGGGTGTATACATTTAGCCTTCACTTAAACTTACACTATGTGCATTATGAAAAGGCTTACATAAGTGTATACACCAACCCATTTATAATGTAAGGCAAAAGGAAATATCCTCAAATTGAGGACCCCTTTACATTTGAGATTTTGGCTGCTAACTGCAGTATTTCAAGTAGCCAGAGCGCGTTAGGGAAGCGCTAACACTTTAAAACGCCGTTTGTGTCACAATGGACGAGTTGGCGTCTGTGTGCGCAAAATATATACAATAAACAAAATCAGGCAAACGCACAAACTCCCACACAAACCACGTTTGGCTCATCTACTTCTTGCGTTTCTTCTGTTTGATGGCAAACAGGTTATCATTGATGAATCGGTCGTCGCCTTTGCCGCCTTTTGCCGGCTTCTTCTGCTTGTACTTTCCTCTGGCCCTGCTGCGAATCTGCTCTGCCCTGCCCTTCCGCTCCGGGGCATGGGACTCACGCTGGAAGGGCTGTGGACGGTGGTCCAGGGTGGAGGTCTTTTTTGGCTGCTTGGTGTTGTTCTTCTTATACATGCTCTTCTTTGACACCTTCACTTCTTTGCCGTCGTGGCCGAAGTGTGTGTGGACGGAGCTGGAGCTGGGCTCATGGACCCCTGAGGTTGAGGGGTTGGATTTATCATTCTGCTGCTGCTGCTGCTGCTGCTGCTGCTGCTGGTGGTAGTAGTTGTTGTTGTTGTTGTTGTAGTGTGAATAGTAGGATTTCTGCTTTTTCTTCGGTTGTCCTGTGGTGGCGGGCGAGTTGGTTGAAGTGGTGGGGAACACACCAGTATCCTGAAGTTCTGGATTTGGAAAAAAAAAAAAAAATGTTGTTATGATGCACTCTAAAAACTGGGTGGTATTAAAAAAGTTAAAAACACAGGGAAGGGATAGAGAGAACGAGCCTACCTCTCACTTTCCTTCTGGCTAGTTGCTCTCTCCGTTCCAAGTCTCTTTGAGTGTCGTAGTAGTTGATAAAGGGCGTGTTGGGAAGAGTAGGACACATTCGAGGCTTGAGACATTCCTGAGCGCACGCACACACACACACGCACGCACACACACACAAAAAACACAAATGGGGCAAACTTACTATATTTGATTTATTATTTGTGTGTGAGGAAATGAAAGAGAAGGAGGGCAAGGAGAGGCGAGGATGCTGTAGCGCAGAATGAAGCAGTGACTCACATGGCCATAGTGGCCCTTGCTGGCGCAGTTGTAGCAGTAGACAGGAGCCTCCCCGTCAACTGGGGGCTCCGCTGTAGGTGGCTGCGGAGGACCTGGACTGGTCTGGTGTGTGAGAGAGAGAGAGCGAGAGAGTGTGGGAGAGAGAGTGTGGGAGAGAAACACGGATGATAAGGATGAATCATCACAAAAAGGTAGGCCCTAAACACGTCTTTCTACTTCAAAGACACCATACCCAGTTAACTGCAGAATACTTGCGAGTCCCACAGCAAGTTACCACTTAACGGTCACCCGATAGCCCTCCATTACTGCCACGCAGTGCCTTAATAGGGGGCTGCTGTGTATACTGGTGGTGAATACAGAGGCAGATATAGAGCAGTGATAGGACTGGCTATAAGGTAGGGGCCTATAATGACCCAGCACGATAAGTAAGAGTCTATGTGAATGATGTGTTGGGGGGGGGGGGTCCTGTCCCCAATGGGGCAGTGTTCTGAAAGCCTTCCATGCTCCAGTGCGCCTGCGCCCCCCCCCCCCCCCCCACACACACACACACACTTTACTGCTAATGCTAGATTGCAACTGACAGACACACACCTTCCTATCTAACGGCATTCTCTTTCACATACACACCCAATGGCATTCTCTTAAGCCTGGCCCGCATGCACACAAATAAACACGCATTAATCCCTATTTCCTTTTTCACACACACACACACACACACACACACACACACACACACACACACACACACACACACACACACACACACACACACACACACACACACACACACACACACACACACACACACACACACACACACACACACACACACACACACACACCTTGTCTCAGTAACCCCCTCTCTTCCTATCTCTCTCATTACCCCTCCCGCTCAGCCCTGATTCCATGATTACAAATCATTTCCTCCAAAAATGTTTTGAGCTTGGCTACTCCCCCCCCCCCCCCCCCCTTCCGTGTATACCCACATCACACTGTGCTCTCTCTCTCCCTCCGTGTGTCCGTGTCTCTCTCTCTTTTCCGCTTGAGTAGTTTTTGCAGCAGAAAGGATGAATGCTATTAGAGCATGGCGTCATTATCAGGTCAGGCCGGCCGGGCCCATCTCCATCACAAAGGCCAGGAGATCACAGGCCTGCCTCTCCACACACACACACACACACACACACACACACACACACACACACACACACACACACACACACACACACACACACACACACACACACACACACACACACACACACACACACACACACACACACACACACACACACACACACACACACACACACACACACACACACACACACACACACACACACACACACACACACACACACACACACACACACACACACACACACACACCCTAAGGAGATCACGGTGCCCGACTGAATTTCCCCCCCCCCCCTGCTCCCCGATCTCCGCCCACCCTGCGTCTCTTCCCATTCATCTCTCATGTAAATTGGCTGTAGGTCTCTCTCTCCCTCCCTCTATCTGACCTTGGGCACCCCTTATCTCTGCATACTCTGATCCAGCACACAGAGAATAAGCGAAGGTAAGGAAGGAAAAAAGAAAGAAATGAAATCCCCTCCTTTTCTTTAATCAACCTGTGATAGCAGTCTGCACAGTGGCCTGTGTGTGTCAGAGAGAGAGAGGGCGTGTCTGACTCTGGCATTATTAATTAACTGGAGCTCTCTCTCTCTCTCCCTCCCTCCCTCTCCCCATCTCTTTCTACCAAGCGGAAAATTTCACAACTTGATGTGGCATCTTTGCAATTTAAATGTCAGTTAAGGCCAGCATGTTATGTGGCAACATTAAACTGACCTGTTCCGCACAGTATTTACTAATCACCATCACACTTGTGTAATAGAGTAAACCACAAACCTTGACTAAAAGTGAACATGTCTCTTTGACACCAGGAGAGGCTTTTTCGATTGTGGCCCGATTAAACAAGAAGATTTCTCTCTGAAAACGGCTGAGATACACGCTGTCAGTTTAGACAACAAGAGAGGTTGGGGATGTGTGTGTGATCCGAGAGGGTCCTAAGGGCTAGTGTGGACACAGACACGCAGCCATCCGTGGCCACACACACACACACACACACACACACACACACACACACACACACACACACACACACACACACACACACACACACACACACACACACACACACACACACACACACACACACACACACACACACACACACACACACACACACACACACACACACACACACACACACACACACACACACACACACACACACACACACACACACACACACACACACACACACACACACCTCCTTACTGGTGGCAAAGCCGTGTTAATCCTTAGGCCAACACAAAGCTCAGTCTGTTACCGACTACAATCAGAACGAATACACACACCCACACACATACAAACACATAACATGTTTGCTTCTTGGATTGTGTTAGTGTTAGATAACTGTTTGGGTCAGGGCTGGTGGTCTCCATACCTTATTGCAGCAGAGGGGGGGGGGGATCATTTGAATATGGAACCTCAGAATAACTGACCAACCAAGGGACTTCTGGCTAAAACCAACGCATACCCCAGCACATGCAAGCGTGTGTGGGCTCTGACGCGTGTGTGTGCGTTACATGTCTGCATGTGAATGTAGGGTTAATGCGGAGATGAGCGCTCTAGGTCAGATACAAAGATATCACAGGAGACCCACTGAGGCGGTCTGTGAACCACTGCAGACTGGCTCCACATTCAAACACATGCATTTACACATGGGCAGTTAGAAGGATATCCAGTGTGCTTAAGTGTGTGTGTGTGTGTGTGTGTGTGTGTGTGTGTGTGTGTGTGTGTGTGTGTGTGTGCCAACATAACCAGATGTGATTTCTGCTTCCTTTGTGTCAGCCAGTTAACAAAGCAGTAGACCTATGACCAAAGGCCCTAACCTCGTTCAAATGTCTCTCACATACATACACACACTTATTCCCCAAGGCTGTTGCTATCTGCTGCCGTCAGTCAGTCAATCTGTCTGAAAACAATCAGCCCCAGCTTCCTCTTCTCAGAGAGAGAGAGCGAGAGCGAGAGAGCGAGAGCGAGCTACTCTCGTAGAACCCGGGTCCTGGTTATTTACTATGCATGACACTCCCGGCAGTGCCCAGAGGCTTGGTCCCGTTGTATTGAACTTAAGAAAAACTCCCCTGCAAATGGGTTACGAGTCGCCACCTTTGTGGCCAAACATAAGCATCAACATACCATGTGGCTTTGAAACCAAATCCATTTCAAAGCCACATACCTGCTTACCTACCGCCGTTTATTCATGACGACACCTCACGGCATGATCTGTCAGCTCATTGAAAAAGCTGAATATCCACAGGCCTGCTGACTAGACTATGATGACACACACTATAATGGCATCGGTACCAGTAGTTAATACCTGAATGAGTGGTTAGTTACACGTGCCTCCCACCACCACCACCACCAGGGAAATGAGTGGCTTCACTTTCCAATCCCTTTAACATGAATTCCTTGACATGGAGTCTGCATTGCATTTTCATGTGCCGGTGTATTGCAAGTCAATAATGTGTTACAATCGAAAAATGTAATTAGATTCATTTATGAAAAAATTAATTGAGACTATACCACTCTGGATGTATTTTCTGAAACGGTACCTGTCCTTTCCGCTCTAGTATCGACTGACTGACACGCACAGGCACGGGCACATAGGTGAGATAACTGGAACGTCTGTACTGAACAATGATGAGACAGCAGAAAAAGGCCCCTCAATGAATAACCTGGATTTAGAGGACTATTTTCCCCCTGGACCAGGGCTTGAATTAAACACATTTCCACAAGCACAGACTTCAATGAGGGCAGCAGACAAAACATTAGAGAGAGCGAGAGCACGAGAGAGAGAGAAGAGAAATGGGTCATGGTCAAGTTTAAATTCTGTCTACACTTTAATGCTCAGCACTAAAGACTGAAAGACAATAAATAATACATAAATTAATTAAACAAAGGAGTGTGTCAGACTGCAATTGTTTGCAGTGAATGCGCAACTATACACATGATGTCCCTACACAAACACGGCATACGCAAAATATTGGGGACATTTCTTTTATAGCATTGCTTGAGGACATTATGCAGTCCCGTTTGTGACCTCAGGAGGGCGCTCCAGTTTCACAGTGTCCTTGGGAAGCCTGAAGGCTGCTCATTAATAACCAAGTAATTTAGCTTTAATGCAACAGAATGAAGTCAAAAATAAATTTGAGTTAAATAAAAAAAATAGCAGCTTTTGACCAAAAGCTTTTAGTGTCATTATGATAAGGAACTTTCTCAAATGCATTTTAATGTACATAATGATTTCAATGTTTTGTATATAAAAATTTCCTTAATTGTTCAGTTTATTTTTCAGCTTCAAGGGTGGTGATTTATGTGTTTTTCGTTTGTTCGGGAAATGACAATGTCTATTTCAAAATTAATTTCAGGAAAGAAGGTTTGTGTTTGAGGACAGCCGACAGAGAGAACGTTGGTCTGTTTGTAACTAGGAATTGGGAACACAATGTACCTTGTGACATTCACAGACGCCCTTTGCACTGCGAGCATCAGCGCTGAACAGCGTTTACGTTGAGACACACAATGTGTGTCGCTAGCAATTCATATCATTTTCCTAGCAATTGTATTTTCTCCCAAAATAAAGCTATTAGTCAAATCTCAGCATATTTTGTATATCAAGTCATTAAACAAATCCAAAAAAAAAAATGGGATTAGATTGTTTTCTTCTCGACAGCAAAACACAAGAAAATGTTCAGTATGGTAGGTCTTGAAATTCGAAATGAAGCCAAATAAATAAATAAATCGACCATGAATCCAACGTTAAATATTGAATTGACCCTAAGAACATGATTAGCTGTTACAATATAAGGCAATGATATTGTCACTGTGACTTAACATCATGGACCAGAATATAGTATAATTTACTCTACGGACTTTGATGTACATTTCACATGAAACTTGGACACTTAAATTTGAATCCAACAATGTTTGACTTTGGCCTTCTGTCCAAAAGTTGAATAAAAAAAACCAATGTAAAGATTTTAAGAGAACGGCTATTCTTTAACGTTTACCTTCTAGTATCATTTAGTTAATAATGTAATCTAATTTACATTGACTTCTAGGACACGATAAGAGATGGCAGTAAACAAAATCACTTTCTCTTCGCACATACACACCACACCCCCCCCCCCCCCCAAGGGAAGAGATCAATACACACATACTGATACCACCATGAGGACAGGATCCGGTCAATACACACACCTATCTGTTCAGCGGGGGGGGGCATGCTGGCGATCAATAAACACACACATACAGGTGTCACCGCCACTATCTAAAGAGAAGCCAATCAATGCCTGCGAAGCGTTATACCTGTACCAATCAGGATCAACGCACAGGTTCACTCTCTCCGCTTGCCAGCTCCTCTCTCTCTCCCTCTCGCGCTCTCTCTCTCTCTCTCTCTCTCCCCCGCACACGCACACACACCCCGTTTAGTATCCACGCACACATTTCTCATTTACTCTCTTCCTCCACTGTGTCCTCTCCCTCTCTTCACTCATTCTCAACGTCTGCCCATTACCTGGTCATTCTGGTGCCTCTCAAATGTCCCTCAGCCTCTCCCTCTCTCTCTCCCCAGCCTCAATCTCTCTCCCTCTCCCTCTCTCTCTCTCTCTCTCTTTCCCTTAGCCTCTCTTACTCTCCCTCAGCCTCTCAATCCCCCAGCCTCTCTCTCTCTCAGTCACTCTCCCCCAGCCTCTCTCTCTCTCTGTTATATACATACATAACAGAAGAGGTTCTGATATGTAGGTGAATCATGTCGGATCCACCATCACTCAGAGGCCCCTCTTCTCTCTCTCTCCCCCTCCTCCTCCTCCTCCCCCCCCCCCCCCCCCCTCTCTCTCTCTCTCTCGCTCTCACACGCTACCTCTCTCGCTCGGGTGCACCACAGCACTGATAGGGCAGTGACACACCTTTGCGGTTCCGATTCCGCCGGTTCCGTTACAAGCTGCCAGATTAAGAGTGTTCTCTAGTCAGACTGAGAGTAGAGTACATTAAAACATTTTTTTTTTCTAGTAGGAAATGTATTCGTTACGGGTGACTGCATGGTGGTGGGAAAGAGGTGTAGGGGGGGGGGGTGAGCCACACTTCATTCAACTTCCAGAGGGGGTGCTGTAGTCTAAATACGCTTATGTAGCTTCCCGACTCACACACACATAGTGTGTGTGTGTGTGTGTGTGTGTGTGTGTGTGTGTGTGTGTGTGTGTGTGTGTGTGTGTGTGTGTGTGTGTGTGTGTGTGTGTGTGTGTGTGTGTGTGTGTGTGTGTGTGTGTGTGTGACAAGGGAATGTCTGTGCACGGCTGTGGGTGATCACACCAACCACCACACACACTTTTACACATCTTTTTCCGCACATTCATGTATTTGCATTCAATACATTAGTGGTTCCCCGTCGAGTTTTTTTTGCATGTTATTTTCATTGTTCTTCACCCTTTTTAATCACTGAAGTCTCTCCCACAGTAAATGAAAGAAATATATGTGTATCTGTAACAATCTGCAATTCTAAGCAGACGACAAAAAAAAAACAGAATTCCATAACCAGGTTTCAGTTAAAGACCTTATGTCCTTTGTTTCTCCAAATATTAATTATTATTGAAGCCGGCGATAGCGGTGTGTGTGTACATAGTAACAGTTTATAGGAAATTAAAGGCTGTTTTGTGTGTCGTCGTTTGATATGAGTTGAACGATTGCCAAAGTGTGTGTGTGCGTGTGTATGTGCGTGTGTATGTCAGTACCATACACTCCGCTGTAAAGACAACAGTTGTGTTGGTCTTTACAGTTAGTTGAGGACCAGGTGTAGGCACACACACACACACACACACACACACACACACACACACACACACACACACACACACACACACACACACACACACACACACACACCACACACACACACACACACACACACACACACACACACACACACACACACACACACACACACACACACACACACACACACACACACACACACACACACACACACACACACACACACACACACACACACACACACCAGTAGTGGGGGGGGGTCTGACAGAATGCCTTTTCACACCTGGCTGAGCCCAGCGGAAGGTGACAGAGTCACATCTCCCAAAGCGAGGGAAAACATGCACACGCACACACACACACACACAAACAGACGCACACACACACACATGCAGGCAAACTCTCACATTGGGGAGTTCAGGGTCATAAGCAACATCATGAATAAAATGAGGCTGTCTTATACAGAAAGAGCAGCCTGTGTGTGTGTCTCTAACCCCCATGCCATTTTGGATCTGTAACGACCTTCTGTTCCCTGTGCTAAAATGGCTTAAATACTTCAATTAGACCTGGGTCACAATCCACCACCCGTTAAAGTACTCTTTCACTCCCTTTCATACACACAACCCTGCACGGCATGGTGGATAAGGGACACACACACACACACACACACACAGCAATATTAACAAAGAATATATTCTTAATGCAATACCAATGACGGCTATTCACGTTCTCCCCTTTGTACCAGTCTGTCGTAAACGATCCACTACTACTAACCTACTAATACTACTACTAACAGACTACAACTATTACGAATAGTTACCCTTTTTGGCTTTACAGATTTGGTGATGCGACCAAAAGAGCATTGCTCCCACTGCCCCGGTGTGAAGAAGCACTCTGTTAAAGTTGCAACCTAATCTCCCATTGAGCATAACCTGATAAGAGTCAACTTTAATTTAGGTTCCTCTCCTCGTTCAGCTCGCTGCCCCCCCCCCCCCCCTCAGGAACAGCTCTCTCTCTCTCTCTCTCTCTCTCTCGCTCTCTCTCTCGCTCTCTCTGCCTTTCTGGCTCCCTCGTCCCCCACTCTCATCCCGCTGCGCTACCGCTGCCGCTAACGATGCTGCCTTTTCATTAGACAGCCCCTGCTAATTAATCTCTATAGAGGAGAGTGACAGACAGACAGACCTCCCCCGTCTACACACACACACACACACACAAACACACACATGCAAACTCACACATACACTTTTTTTCTTCTCCCCTCATCCCACGTGGCGTTGGCAGCCCATTTCATGCTTTATCACGTCTTTTAATTGACAAACAAGCTGCTCTTTTCTCTTAGGCTGAGGTCTATATCATCCACACACACACACACACACACACACACACACACACACAGTTATCTTATGGGAGGGGGGGGATATAAAAACATGCACACACAATTACAATATGTGGGCTCCTGGATGCATTTGTTGTCAAGAAGGAAATAGAGTCGCGTTGGCATGAAAACCAAAACAGTTCAAATGATGAGCGACGACCCAGAGACCTCGGGGTGAGGCTCTCCACTAAAGGACATTATTCTTGGCTGAAACTCAATACTCATAACATAACGACTAGTAGCAAAACAAATCAGGAGAATGGCACTTTAGGGCCTGACAGAACCTAATGGACAGGCTGGAATGTTGCCATTGTGGACCACAAAAGCATGGTTAGTCTCCATGGTTTTAATATTTTGAGACTATTGTAAAATTATATTTAATGACATCCATGTTCAATTGATCACTCTTTGGGTTCAAGAGTTTGTCGTTCCAGTGGGATGGAGTGGGCTCCAATGTCATATATTTAACTTAAATTCACTTGGCCTGGTGAGGCCAGAGGTCATTTAATTTTTATTATTATAAATAAATAATAATACATTAAAATATTTTAAAGTAAAATCAACGATCATCTGCATTGAAAATCCAAAGTTGGTTCAGAAAAAAACAACACCACAACAGAAGATAATCATACATGGTGATGTTCGATAATCGAGTATGGGTTCATTAGATTACAGATAATCATTAGAAAATGAACTCTTCTCTCGCTGGTCTCGTTTGAAAATGTCAATTATACGAACGTGCCAACATTCAATTGACGCGCATTTGACATTTGAAACAAGGTGAAGATCGAAAAGGGCCCTTGATATAATTTTCTGTATCTATATAAATATATATATTTATACTGCCCTTTCCAATCCCTTGAAAATATAACAGAGTAGCATTGGTTTTTATAGTTTTCAAAGTCAAATCCATCCACACGATTATATAATCAAGCTCCCTCTATGAACATGTCCAAATTAAAGCACTTGACTGAAACCCTGCTGTGAGGACGCTGGCCTAGCAAGCAACCAAGCAGTAATGGGCGTCAAAAGACTTCATCAACAGCCTTTAGCTTTACTTCTGCTTTTACCACACACACACACACACACACACACACACACACACGGAAATGAATATTGCGGTATCTCTGAACTCAAATGGCCCACTAAAAGTCGGATGAATTCAGCCTAATTGGATAGATTTGTATCACCGTGTTGGACATGCATTGTGAGACTTAAAGAGGGAAGGCGAGCGGTAGGTCTCCTAATGAACCACACACTGGACGTGAGGGACGGGACTGAGCAGCCTTACCGTGGCGTGGTACTGCCTCCAGATCTCTGGGCACATCTGAGGAAGAAGACACAGGGAAGACAGAAACACAAGTCAGTCGTATGCATCACACGGACCACGTCCACTGGGCCGCCACCCTGGGGGGCGGCTACTGGGACGACTGGGAGTCGTTACTGGTAAACGGCAGGGAAATATGTATAGTCTTAACAAAGGAACGGCACAGAGGGGGATTTTGATTTCAACGCAACCATAAGCATGTGTGTGTGTGTGTGTGTACGTGTGTGTGTGTGTGTTAATGTCAGGTGTTGAATTTAAGTCTATCAGAGACACAATGAAAGAGAAACCATTAGGCACTGCTGAGAAAACTGATTCTTATCTCAGAGAGCGAGAGCGAGAGAGACGGGCAGATAAAAGGAGTCAAAATGGAAATTGAAAAAATACATAAAGGTCTGTAGTGTCATTTTGTGCGGCTGTTTGTATTCCAGACGCAATCTCTTCTCCCTACATCACAACTATGAGTTGCATATATAACAACGTTTTTTTTCCACTGCTTTTCTGTCTAGTCAAATAGCTTTAATACTGAAAGCAGTTAGGAAGGACCAAAGAGTACCGCAGGTACCAAGCCAGCCAGCCAGCCAGCCAGCCAGCCAGCCAGCCAGCCAGCCAGCCAGCCAGCCCACCAGGCAGGCATATTGTCCCCGTGTAGCTAAAGCATTATCTCCGGGGCTTTGCCACGCTGTTCCCTAAGCGGGCCGACATCCTTCCTCAACCGCAGCCACTTCCCACTGGGAAATTGAAAAATGCCGCTGTCGCCCCGGGCAACAACATTTATCTACTTACACACCTACTGGGAGAGGGCGACCGAGGGCGTGCGAGTGGGTGGGGGGGGAAAGAGAGATTTAAGCGTGTTCTGTCAAGGGGTCCGGGAGGACAGCCAGTCTCCCGTGCGTCCAGAACTAATTCTGGGAGATATTTGCATGAGATGTGGCTTTGCGTGGCATTGAGTGAACTACATGCTGTGGGACAGCTACTTAAAGTCATTGCCCTTTAAAGGCGTCCCGTGAAGGGGGAAACAATCTATTCTTTCCAGAGCCTCACTATCATATATATAGATATAGATATAGATATAGAGATATAGATATAGATATAGATATATAGATACACACAGTATAATATATATAATATTATAAAATTATTATAATTATACTGGATGAAGCTTTACACTGAGCCTTCGAGGTCAGAGCCCCACACGAAGATAAGTGTGACCGATGTGTGTGGCCAAAATGTTATAGTCCTTTTATTAAATAGTTGCATGTTAAATAAATGCATATGTGATATGCATATGTGAGTAGTAGTAGACATTAGTAAATATATAAATTCGCAATTTTACGTGTTGGTCTTCAAGAGGTAAGGTAAGGTATTTTGCACACCGAATTACACATTTTTGTGACGGTAAGAAAAGGTGCTTTCTTACACAAATGACAGCAGGACACAGATTTCAGTTAATTTCAGTTTCAGTATTTAACTCCACAACTCTCGTGTCTCGAGACACCAGGACCCCCCCCACCCCCCCCCTCCACTCTCTCCCACCAGACCGGTGGGGTAGTGGGTTGTTGTCGAGGGCGACCGGTGAGGCGAGCGACACACTGGCGCTCCGTCAACCGTCTGTCTTTAATGAGAGACACAGAAAGGCCCTGGGGACGGAGACCTGACACTCACACACTACTGTGCACACACACACACAATAGTAAAGCTATGTGGAAATACGGAAGTGCTCCAAGAGAAATGGGTAACTAACCATCAAGTTTGGCCCGTTGTTTGTTACCATGAACAATAATACCAAAAATTGAGAGCTAGAGAGAAGAGGACAACAAAAGAGGAAGGGAGAGAAACGGAGAATAAATATGCTTGGTGGGAGAGAGACCGAGAGAGAGGGCAATACAGTGCGTGTGTCCTGGCCTCCCCTCTCCCTCTGGTGTTCACCTGGTTACTCATCCATTACACAGAGCATAGTACATGACTGGCAGAGAGAGAGAGCCAGAGAGAGAGAGCGAGAGAGAGAGAGCGAGAGAGCGAGAGAGAGAGAGAGCGAGAGAGCGAGAGAGAGAGAGAGAACCATGCGGATGGTTGGGGAACACACACACACACTACGATATTAGTGTAAATGGGCAGGGTAATGAACGTGGCAAGAAGATAATTGTCATTGATGGTCATTAGATTCACCCTTCAGCACTGGCACACACACGGATAGATACATAGATAGAGATAGATATAGATAGATAGATAGATAGATACACTCGCCACACCATGTGCACACACACAGCCCGTTGGGATATGCAACATGGCGGGGACATAACTAAGCTGTAATTGCCGAAGTGTATCAATTAAAAGGAACAGCAGCGTTCCCTGACCCCTGGTCTCTCAGTATTACTGGAGCGGAACAGAAAAACACTGATGTCAACATTCCTCTGTTTTCAACCCATTCACTGCTCCTGTGTCACAGGGTGTAAGGTTTTAAACGTGTAAGGTTATAAGGTTGTAAGGTTGTAAGTGTGTAAGGTTGTAAGGTTGTAGAGATTTTAAGGGAAAAAGGTTTTGAGGGTATACGGTGTAAGGGTGTTGGGTTGTAAGGGTATACGGTTGTAAGGGTATACGGTTGTAAGGGTGTTAGGTTGTAAGGGTGTTAGGTTGTAAGGGTGTCAGGCTGTAAGGGTGTTAAGTTGTTAGGTTATAAGGGTGTTAGGTTGTAAGATTGTACATTTTTAAGGTTGTAAGTGTGTAAGGTTGTATATATTTTAGGGTATAAGGTTTTTAGCTAATAAGGTTGTAATGGTGTAAAGTTTTTAGGGTATACAGTTGTAAGGTTTTAAGGGTGTTAGGTTGTAAGGTTTAAAGGGTGTAAGGCTTTAAGGGTATAAGGTTTTAGGGTGTAAGGTTTTAAGGATTTAAGGGTGTAAGGTTGGTTTAGGCCACTGCTGTTTTTTGCCATGACTTAACATTAATATTCCCCCATTGAATAAAAAATTAACTGTATCAACTGCTTGGACAATCGATCGGCTGTCCTGGCCAAAAGTATATCTGTGTAGAACTATGTCTGCACAGTGGAGTCACTTCCCACTCCCGGTTACCTTTAGAACAAAAGAGGGAGGTCCAATTAGTACGATTATACCTCCGGTTGTATTTGGGCGATGCCCAAGTCTGCACTGTCCAAAGCAGTTGACCACTTGTTCTGGTGGAAACGCATTCGAAACATTGACCTTCACTTGCGATCTTGTTTCAGTTCCACTTTGAGTAGGGATTTACTCGGAGGATTAACAGCAGCAGTTTTGTTGACATTGCCAGGGAAGAAGGCAGCCATGTATCGTCTGTTTGGGAGACTAGCATGTAGTTCCACTAACGGCCTGGAGGTGGATTCTAAAAAGACCCGTCACCAGCCTAAGCCAACGAGAAGGAATGCGATTCAACTCTCATTCATACAAAGCCAATTTGTTTTCCTCCGTTCAGTTAGGATTCAAATTAATGTATTTTGGGAGTAATAATATGTTATATGTAATTAGTAGTAAGTGATATGTAAAAGTTTTTCGTTCTTACAGTGGTTGTAACCGATGCTACACTGCCGCAAACAAGTTCAGCTGGAATTCAACTAGATGAAACTATAGACCTTAAAATAGTACTAAAGGGGTAGAGAGGTAACCATGTGTTCAGGTCATACAATAAAGCTGGACAGAATCACACACACACACACACACACACACACACACACACACACACACACACACACACACACACACACACACACACACACACACACACCACACACACACACACACACACACACACACACCACACACACACACACACACACACACACACACACACACACACACACACACACACACACACACACACACACACACACACACTTTTTGCAGCAAAAACATCCAAAATGCTTACGTCAGCGGGGTGTCCACTCATGCCACAGCGAAAGCATTTGCAGTACCAGTAGGACCTCTCCATGCAGGCCCGGGAGTGGTGGCCCGGCCGGCCGCAGTTCCTGCAGTGTTGGTTGGGACAATCTGCGACCCGGTGGCCCTGGATGCAGCACAGGCGGCACTTCTACACACACACACACACACATACACGTCAGTGCGGGTGATTGTATGGGTCAACAGCATGTTCCGGTACCCTAAACCAGAAATATGGATAACACAAACCCGACCCGTTCTCTCCCCTCTTTTCACGTCAAGCCTGGGACACGGATGCGGTGTTGTCCAATCAAGTTAAACAAACAAACTCCCACCCCTTTATACACCATCATTCCCCAAACACCTCCCCCATGCCTTTAAGCCGTGGCGTCCGAGACGACGTGAATAGGACAAGTTGGTGAGCGGCTCACCATGGCTGTGGGGCAGTCGTTGGTGCGATGTCCTTCTTTTTTGCAGAAGCGACAGGTGATTTCTTCTTCGTTGGTGTAGTATCGGTCGGAGAACCTTCTCGCCACTGGCCTGGCACCTTTGTCCTTAGCCTGGAAGACACTCGGGTAAATCAGACGCGATTGGGCTCTTGAGCAGTCGCAAGAATTCCATGCCATCTGGTCTAGTTTTGTTTTACAGGCTGCGTCAAATAGTGGCTTTTGAAAAATAATTTCAATATGATTATAATCGTAAGCATATTTCTAATCATTCTCAAGAGCGACTAATGAATGTCTTGATTTTCCATGTCCAACCGCGTTTCCTATGTGATTATTTGTGTGTGGATTTACAGAAGCATTCTGGTGCTAGTTGTGGAAGTTGTGTTAGATTTAGAAACCAAAACTAATTGCATGGTGGCGTTATAATGCCAAAAATATATATAAAGATAACCCTAATAAATAATCAGTTTAATTTTATGTAGACACCTTGCATAAACATGATGATGAAAAGTAAATGGTACGCATCTGGACATTGAGATCACAAAATGAATTAATTATGATATATTTAAATTGTGTCTGTACAATACGAATAAAAAACAAACCACCGATGAGAGAGTGATTGTGTTGTCCCAGTGACGACTACGACATGTTACACAGCATACATACCGCTGTTACACCGCTGTTACACCGCTGTTACACATACATGCTGTTACACGGCATACATACCGCTGTTACACATACATGCTGTTACACGGCATACATACCGCCATGTCCTTACTGGACACCTGCCAGTGTTTCTCAGCATCATCACTGTCTGGAGGGAGACACAGAGAGCACAACCACACTCAGGATACCGTTCTCACAATTAACCATGGAAAATAGTATATATATATATATATATATATATATATATATATATATATATATATATATATATATATATATATATATATATATATATATATATATATCTCCATCTTTCTAATGGAATGTAAAATATCACGATGAGAGATGACACTCCAACCATTTTCATTCAGACGGTATTACCTTTTTTTTACCAGTTTTATTACTTGCCACAAATAAGACAATTCCGTTATTCACTTATTTGTGGTAATAAATAAATAAATACATACAAATATATATATAAATACAATTTAAAGACTAAACACAACCAACATGTGCAAATACACTTGGTTGGTTGTGTGAATAATAATATGACTTAACATACAATCCTATCATACATTGTTTTGTATACGACAACAGGAAACGTATCCCTTAAGAGACAATCTACAGCTTCCTTTGGGAATGAGACGACACACACGCACACGCGCACACACACACACACACACACAGACGGCAAACGGTAACAGTGGCAGGGCAGAACATCTGTGTGAGCACGGCGCTAACTGTGCCCTGAGGGAGGCCCCCTGTGTTCTCTACAGGCCCACGGAACTGTAACTGACATCCTCAAATCTCTCACACACACCCACCCACACACACACACACAGGTGACAGTCATGCATGTACACACGCACGCACATACACACAATTTTAAATAGAAGAGGGGGAACAACACACACAAAATGTGTTTTGGTAAAACACACACAACCCCAAGTGGCAATGTTTGCAGTAAATATGATCTCAAACTCATACCTAAGAGAGAGACACACACAGGTTCAGAAACAACCCATAGCCAACACACACACACACACACCTATGATTAGCTGGTTGACAGTCTTTAGCCTTTATGCAAACACACAGACTTGAGCCATTATCAAATATTACACCCTCTCCCACCTCCCTCCCTCCCTCTCCCCGTTGTTCCAGCTCAGCCCTGCTCTCTCCCCATCTCTCGCTCTCTTTCTATCCTTTTGTCTATACCTACACCCACCCCACCCCACCTCCTCCTCCGGGAGCATGGAGGAGCGGAGGGTGGGGTTCACCTCTCCTCCCCGTCAAACAAATTAAAATCCTCTGCTGTTTGAACTGCTCGGCTACGCCGCGACCTTCACCCTCCTACATACACTAGCCAACCACACGACTGTTGCCATCCGCAATTCATAGTCTTCATGGCTTTGGTATGTTGTCGATTAAATTAAGCTATTAGGCACAATGTGATACATCAAATGATGGCCATATTTGTCACAATATGAACGTGGAGAAGCTTTGTGTGTGAAAAGCAGATATTGACTGTATTATGATTAAATACCGAAAGACAAGCAAATGATATCCTCTGTATTATGCCCTTACTGCTGTGTGTTTAAAAATATATAAATACAGTATATTTATATTTCAATTCATATAGTTGATATATGAATTGCTAGTGTGATCGAATCGCAATTATTACACATTTGTAAAAACAATCTAATATAAAACAGTTCAGAGAGAACACCCCATGGTAGTGACAGAGTTAATCCAGGTTCTCTTCTTCTGCAGTCATCCCTAATGAAATGACCAAGAACAACCACTTTCTTCACTAGTCTATCGACTCACTGGCAAAACAGCAACAGACCGTGCCGTGCTTTTCTTGGCCTGCTGATCTCCGCCACTGGATTCAATATTTTTTTTCTAGACCAGGGGTTCTCAAACCGGGGACTAGGAACTGGGGCCAGGGAGTGAGCGAAATAATTTGTAAAATTAAATTAAGAAAAAATAATAATAATAAAAAGTATATTTTTTTATTTTGTTTTAATAACGTTTTGTTAACGTTCCATGTTAGCTTTGGGCCAATAGAAACTCTTTCTGCCAATGATTTGAAGGAGCAATATGTTCATTATTTGAAAGCTGAAGCACTTAATGAAAGTCAGCCTTAGACTTTCAAAGGTTTTAAAGGTCTGGGTATATTAGGACTATGCTACATCTTGTTACTGTTCATAGCCATAGGACTATGTATTGTTTGTTATACAAGTATATCATATATATATATACACAAAGTATATAAGTGGTATTAACATGATTCAAATTTAAATGTGTTTCTGTTATACAAGTATGTAATATATAAATATACAAAGTATATAAGTGGTATTAACATGATTCAAATTTAAATGTGTTTCTGTTTATTACTATGAAAGAGGTCTGAAGTATTTAGGTTGAACATTATTAGAATGCAAATAGTTCCAATGGCATAGAGGTACACAGAAATGGTAGTAAGCATATGTTATATTGGTGTTACGATTCATCTAGGTGGTCCTAGGAATTGGTTTTCCCTGTAGGGGGTCCCTGGCCCCCAAAACGTTAGAGAACCCCTGTTCTAGACAACAATGACTTAATGAAGTCTATGGCACCAAAAGGTGAGAGCCCATCAGAGGTTAGTACCCTCACAAACCTGAAAGGGAGATACCACCGCTACCTCCGTAATAAGATGAACAGAGAATGGACCAGACAAAAATAAGATCCAACTACTGGTGTGTAAGGCCTGGCACAGGTGACTGACACACACACACACACACACACACACACACACACACACACACACACACACACACACACACACACACACACACACACACACACACACACACACACACACACCACACACACACACACACACACACACACACACACACACACACACACACACACACACACACACACACACACACACACACACACACACACACACACACACACACACACACACACACACACACACACACACAGTGTAGGCATTGGTGACTCGACAAAAGTCAACCCATAGCATCTCCTGGAGGGTCTGCCAAATAAAGAACAGGAAACGTTCCCTTAATCTGAGGGCCCCCCGTCTCACCAACACACACACAAGCTCTTTGTCACGGCCCAGGAATCAAACACACGTACAGGGAGCTGGGAGAATGAGCCGGTGAGGAAGAGGAGGAGGAGAAGGAGGAGTAGAGAAAATGGCGGCTGTCTGTATTGTTGTTTTTTTTGTATGCTAATGCCCCCCGGAGGCCCCTGGTTGAAACCCCCGGGCAGCACATAGGACACCCTGATCTGGAGGGTGAATGGGCAGACGCCGCTGACCTCCAGCACACACATAGAAGAAAAGATGAGATGCTTCCTGCCAGTTTTCTAAAGGGAAATCGTTTAGAGAAAAAAACAAAAACTATTTATGGGGTTTGAGTCTTCTGCTTCACGTTGGACCATATTCTTCTTTCCAGTCAGTTTGTATTGATTTTATGGAACACAGGAAATTATCATCATGCCTGTGAGGGGGGGGGGGGAAGCAGATGCTACCTGTCTGTCTCGTAGGTATCCTAATTAACAGGAAGGAGGGAGGGGTTCATCAGAGGAGACATACACAAGAGGGGGGGGGGGGGGGGGGAATGAGAAGAGAGAGAGCGAGGGGAGAGAGAGCGAGAGAGCGAGAGAGCGAGGGGAGGGGAGAGAGAGAGGGGGGGAGAGAGAGCGAGAGAGAGAGGGGGATAGAGAGAGAGGGGGAGAGAGAGAGAGAGAGAGCGAGAGAGAGAGAGAATGTGTGCCTCCGCTCTGCGTCTGTCCCCACTACTGGTGAGAACAGAACGGAAGTGTACGTGTGGCTAATGAACCATGAACACCCGGCTCTCCTGGGGTGCCTGACACACACATACATACACACACACACACACACACACACTAAACACAACACACATTCCAAATGCATAGTCGTGGGGACTCTGGAGGGATGTTGGCAAGACTGTGTGGTTGAGGACTGATAAACCCAAGGAGGAGACGGAGCACACACACACACGTTACAGTTAACTGTTGTTACTGGAGTTTGGCACAAGGTTGTGTGTGTGTGTAGCAAATGTTACACTCCCCTGGTGTGGCAACATCAAAGAATTAACCCACCTTGCAACTCTCCCTCCCTCTTCCCGTCTCTCCCCCAATTCTACCAAGCTGGACGGACATACACACACGCACACACACGCGAAAGGCCCACCAAATGTGGTGTCAATGTCTGATACTGAAGGGACCGGGCCAGATTAGCAGCACTATACATGACAATGGCCTGGGTGGGAAGGCTGTGTGTGTTAAAAAAAAAACACGTTCCTTTGTGACACAACCCTTGCCCTACAGCATGGGACAAGGTTAACCACACCAAAAGCACACACACACACACACACACACACACACACACACACACACACACACACACACACACACACACACACACACACACACACACACACACACACACACACACACACACACACACACACACACACACACACACACACACACACACACACACACACACACACACACACACACACACACACACACACACACACACACACACACACACGTGTGTGTAGCCACAAGTGTACACAATCTCACACACATACTTTCTCTGCCTTTCCTTGCTTTGTCTGCCAAACAGTCAAGGGTGTAAATAGAAGAGCAAAGTGAGCAAGCAAGGGAATAAACAAGAAGATGAGAGAGGGAGGATAAGGAGGAGGAGGTGGGCAGAATGTGTGGCTATGAAACTGAATTCTGTTTCCCCACTACTGTGAAGAAACAATATGGCCGCTAATTGAATAAGGCCTACTGCTGGTGGAAGGCTCCAGACAGTAGCGAAGGACTCCATTAAAACATAGAGAAATTAAGTGTGTGTGTGTGTGTGTGTGTGTGTGTGTGTGTGTGTGTGTGTGTGTGTGTGTGTGTGTGTGTGTGTGTGTGTGTGTGTGTGTGTGTGTGTGTGTGTGTGTGTGTGTGTGTGTGTGTGTGTATAAAATCAGTGCAAGTGCGTTAGTAAATGTTTGCCATGCAGAGAATGGATCGATAACTATTATGGATTAAAGCAGCAGATATCATTTGACTTCATTTCATGCCCTCTATTTGCTCACCGTCACTGATCTCTCTGTTAGAGAGAGACCGAGAGAGACACAGACAGACAGACTTTTTTACTTTAATGAAAAGTGTGCACAACAGAGAGACAGATAGAGCGAGCGAGAGAGAGAGAGAGAGATGGCGAGTGAGATAAATAGGAAGGGAGAGAAAATAAGTGTGCGAGCGAGAGAGAATAAGGAGAAAGAGATAAAAAAATAGCGAGAGAGAGAAATCGGAAGGAAGAGCAAGTGTGACATGAGAGAGAGGAAGAGACAAACACACACACTGAGGGTTTCTTGGCCACTTCACACATTCAAAAGTGTGTACAAGACATGAGGCCCTCGTTAGAAAGTCCATAATGTACAGCCCAAGTTGTTTCTTTCAGGGACAGAGAAAGAGTCAGCCATCACACTCAGCCTTTAAACTAACCCTATGAACTCGAGGCACAATATAACCGAGGAAGCTAAAAGCCTGCATGTTAGAAGTCACCCATTTGGTGTAGTGTCATGTCAAACCATGCTTCTGTTCTACTGCGGTTCGTGGCGAAACCAAGAACACTAGGACTCGACCGCTCCATCTGAAGAGCTCTTCCTGATTACCCATCACCTTGTCACCCACCTTCTCTCTCTCTCTCTCTCCCCCCCCTCGTGCCAACCCCTCCCCTCAACGTGTTGGCACCCAGGGCAGGGCAGGTGGCCAGACCCGTCAGTCAGCGTCGCCGCGTAGCAACACCGCATACACCAATTACCACGCAGCGGGGGCGCGGTCTGAGAACCGCACGGCAACCACATGGTCCAATCAGGGCAGACAACAACAGGGACCACAAGATGCCAAATAGTGGCAGTGTGTGTGTGCATGCGTGCACGTGTGTGTATGTGTGTGTGTGTGTGTGTGTGTGTGTGTGTGTGTGTGTGTGTGTGTGTGTGTGTGTGTGTGTGTGTGTGTGTGTGTGTGTGTGTGTGTGTGTGTGTGTGTGTGTGTGTCCGAGATGGGTTTCATCAGTATCACTACAATTGTTTCAGTTACATTACTTTTCACAATTGGATGCTGCTAATATAAGATAAGGGTTATAAACTGGTTATAAAACGTTAACATTAGAATGTGGTTATAAAGGAGATAACAGAGAGTGTTCGGTGATTTTCAGTGGATGTGGCCACTATGTCAAATGTATTTAATTTGTAATAGATTAAGATAAAGCCGATTCAGATACAGTAAGATGAGGCAGTATTCTGCAAAGCAAAAAGCAACAGCAACTAGGCTAGATACACTAATAGTAAACAAAGTTGTCCGACAAGTTGAGATTAGTGCCGATTAATGGTTGATTATTCATCAGTCTGTATAGATTATAGTTTTGATTGGTTCCAGTCAAGTTAAAATACTGAAACAACTGTTGATTTGGGAAAAGGAAAACATACCGTTGCAGGTTGTGTGTCTTTCCAGATCACACCGTGTGGTGTTTCTGTGCCATTTTATTTTATTTTTAACGATGAATATCTATACATTAGATTATTATATATGTATAGAAAATATAGCGAGTTGACAATGGTTGATTGCAGGTATACTACAATTTTTACTAATTGAATAATTGAAGTCAAGAATAGCTTTTACTTTCCAATTCAAAGAGGCACACACACATACACTGTTGTTTTCTACAGGGGGGGGGGACACAGTGAGACTGGAGGGAAATACATTTTAATAAAACCACTCAGTTGCAACCTCAATTTCATTTTGATGAATTTCCTCCTGCGGGGGGGGGGGGGGGGGGGGGGGGGGGGCGTGCATGCAGGAAGAGGGGGGGGGGGGCGGGGGGAAGAGGGAGAATAAACTGAAATAGTTAATCAGAACAATTACAGGGCAGGTTGGGGGGAGTTATTTCTTTAAGGGGTCTTTGGCCTCGTTAATCAAGCTTCATTCACAGGCCCTGTTCCTCAAATACAAAATGTGTCATTAAGTGGAATTTGCCATAATGCTTTTTATCTGCCGGCTGTGTGTGTGTGTGTGTGTGTGTGTGTGTGTGTGTGTGTGTGTGTGTGTGTGTGTGTGTGTGGTGTGTGTGTGTGTGTGTGTGTGTGTGTGTGTGTGTGTGTGTGTGTGTGTGTGTGGTGTGTGTGTGTGTGTGTGTGTGTGTGTGTGTGTGTGTGTCCAGTTGTGAACTTTACAACCATTAGCTTGCCCTTCCACACACACAGGTGTGAGCTCATGCATGAGAAAAACACACTTGAAGGAGCACCAGAAAGACTGAATAGAACAACTGAAATAATCCTGGTCACCACCACTGACCTGGATGCGTGAGCTTGCATGCACCACCCACCTCTGCGAACACACACACGCATATCAATGCACCACCACCAACCCCTGAAATCCACAGCCTTTGGGGTAATTAAATAACAGCACACAAAAGTTTTAATTTAGATTTGCCCTCAGCCCGCACACACACACACACACACACACCACACACACACACACACACACACACACACACACACACACACACACACACACACACACACACACACACACAACACACACACACACACACACACACACCACACACACACACACACACACACACACACACACACACACACACACACACACACACACACACACACACACACACACCACACACACACACACACACACACACACACACACACACACACACCACACACACACACACACACACACACACACACACACACACACACACACACACACACACACACACACACACACACACACACACACACACACACACACACACACACACACACTCTAGATGGGCTAAGTACAGTGGAGAGAAGGAGAATGATTGAAGAGCAGTATCTCTACAGGGTCTCTACAGGCTTCGCAAAAACAATACAATTATTGGTGTTTAATTGGAGCAGGTCCTTCGTGGGACCGAGGACAGCCAGAGAACAATGGAGGATTAGAAATGGGGACGCCTAATATGGCTCCTTTATCAGTCCATTCAAATGGTGTTTTGATAAAACACACAATTTTCCCCCGCTTCTCCATTTGTAGAAGTTGGACCTGCTGAGCTGGGGGGGGTTTCAGGAGGACTTGGGGGGGGGGGGGGGGGGGGGGAACCAACTGACGTCTCACCGTGAAGGAGGAGGAGATGGGATATTAACTTTAAACGAAGGACAGGAAATTACATTGACAGCAGCAGGAAGTAGGGCTAAGGGAAGGGAAGTAACGCCACAGGAGTGTGTGGTCCTGGAAGCCAGCGGAGAGTGGCCACGCTTGTGGCAAAGACAAAGAAATCAGAACTTGTGTGACGTGAAATCATGGGATGTGATAAGAGACAGAACATGTTACCAAGGACAACGTCCCCTCATCTGGTCCCACACTAGAGTCACTTCTATTTAAAATAATATATGTTAAGAATCCAATCAGAAAAGACAGAACACCGAATGCTTTGATTGATCAGATCGGGATCATTCCATCGGAGAGTAAAGGTGAGTAAACACAGCCCTGAATAAACATGGAAGTGTGTGTGTGTGTGTGTGTGTGTGTGTGTGTGTGTGTGTGTGTGTGTGTGTGTGTGTGTGTGTGTGTGTGTGTGTGTGTGTGTGTGTGTCTTGAGGGAGAGGAGGAAAGATACAAGGGTAGGGTTGGGTGGAAGAAATGGGAAGAGGAGGAAGACAGGGGGAGAGAGAGAGAGAGAGGAGAGACAGATGGTAGTGGTTCTGCCTGGCTGGATGGGGCAAGACGGAAGGGGGTGTGCTGTGTGTGTGTGTGTGTGTGTGTGTGTGTGTGTGTGTGTGTGTGTGTGTGTGTGTGTGTGTGTGTGTGTGTGTGTGTGTGTGTGTGTGTGTGTGTGTGTGTGTGTGTGTGTGTGTGTGTGTGTGTGTGTGTGTGTGTGTGTGGTGTGTGTGTGTGTGTGTGTGTGTGTGTGTGTGTGTGTGTGTGTGTGTGTGACGGGTGGGGGGTTAAACACCAAGGTTTGCCCTCTCTTCTCTAGGAACCTTAGACACAGCTCATTCTTAAAAGTTCCCACAAATCACTCCATCTTCCTCACCCACGGCCTGACTTTTAGACACAGGGTCACTCCATGGTACTCACTTCAAATGCCATGCCACCTTTGCCAACCCTCTTCCTAAAAAAAAAAAAAAAGTGTCTCTATAGTGAAACAAAACAAAACAAACTGCAGCATAACACAATAGTGAAGTGCACCTACATTGGCAGTGATTGGCAGATGAAGCCAGTTAGGGGGTAAAGTGTACCATAGACAGAGCTGAACTAAAAGGCTCTGTCAGAAAAAGGTGAGTGTGTAGGGAAAACACACAGCAAAGATAGAATGGCAGGGGGGGGGGGGGGGGGGAGAGAGAGACTTATTTACTGTCATTTAATTTGCTCCCCTCCTGCCCGTCCACTCCCCCCCCGTCCACCCCTGGCTCTTTCTGACAGGTAATAACAAGCAGGAGGAGCCTTTCTGACAAGCCCATTTGAATTTCGACGGAATAATACGACTATGGGCTCCGTTTCTCATGGGCTCTGACCAAACCGTGCAACTGTGCATACCCCGAACCCTTCTGCTGTACGTCGGGGTGCACCACACACACACAACACACACACACACACACACTTCCCAAAGCCACAATAACGGCGAAAGAGCAGTACAAATCTGTTAAAATCCAAATAGTCCAAATGATCTCTGCTCCCCAACTTAATATTCCCCTTCTGCATCTTCACACAACCTCTCTCTGATCATCTCCTCTCCCCCACCACACCCCCCAACCGTTCTAGTAGCATCTTCTCTCCTTTGCTTGCCTCCATCACTCTTCTTATAAAATTCCCTTGTCCCCACCTTTTCCCCATGACCAGTGTTACCTCATCGGATTGGGAGCTCGCTCGCTCTCTCTCTCTCTCTCTCTCTCTCACTCTCTCTCTCTCTCCCCCTCTATCTCCCTCTATCCTCTCCTTCAACTCTCTCCTCACCCCTCTTCACCTCGCTAGCCGCGGAAATCCCATTCCTCGCGGGGGCCAGCCAAATTGAATTGCGCTGTGTTTATACAAACAACAGGGCAGCCGCATTAATTTACCTCAGAGATAATGCCTAATGCCGCCGTGCCGGAGCCTGACGTGCAGCCTCTTTACAGACCTCATAAAAGGAGAGAGAGGGGGGAGAAAGAGAGAGAGAGAGAGGGGAGAGAAATTAAAAGGGGGTAGAATTAAAGACGACAAGCAGGCCTGTGTGTTGTAAAGCGTGCCAGGGAGACAAAGAGAGAAGACGTCAAGAGGAGGAGAGGGACAAAGGGTGGAACAGAGAGGTGGGACATTACCGCTACCTCAGTGAATTAACCCAGTGCAGGTTTAATATCCCACAATAATGGGGGGGCACACACACACACACACACACACACACACACACACACACACACACACACACACACACACACACACACACACACACACACACACACACACACACACACACCACACACACACACACACACACACACACACACACACACACACACAACACACACACACACACACACACACACACACACACACACACACACACACACACACACACACACACACACACACACACACACACACCTTTACCCTTTAGTTGGTTCGACGACGGGGGAAAAAAAACAAAAAAAAAACAGACCTTCTTAGATTAGTGGATAATGCTGAATAAATATCCAGAGGGATATTGGTTGAGGGAATCGGTCATGCTCCCCGACTTGCCAAACAGCCTCCATTTTCCTCCCAGTGTAGTCGTCGCCCCCCCCCTTTGCTTTCATTCTTCCTCCCGGCCCTGTGTCGGTGCTACAAAAGGGCCCTGCGCCACAAAAGGGCAGAAACAGGCCAGAGACACTCAATCTGATTGCTATTGATCAGCCCTGCGGTCTGAGGACACAAGGCGCACACACTCACACTCACACACACACACACTCACACAGAATGGCGGAGACGGTGGAGCATATGTCGCTGTGCACATGCACAAATGTACATGGCTTTTAGGTCCCGAGTTTTGTTCTCTTTAGTGTCTCTCTGCACGCACACGCACGCACGCACACACGCACGCACACACGCGCACGCAGTGTGTGTAACTTTTTGTTTAGTACAGGACGTTTTACAGACCACATCCGAGCAAGTATATGCTGTTGTATATGCTGTTGTTGGACTTTGATATATAAATAGATATATTAGTGTGTGTACACACACACACACACACTATAAGCAAATATATATATAAAATATAAATAAGCAAATATCAAAATCACAAGATGAATGATAAATGTCAGCGCCAACGAATGAATAATGTTATGAATAGGATCCACAATGACAATGTAGAAGTATTTCAAAAGTAGAAATGGCGTTGATGACATAGTTTGTGGAGTGAAGCTTAGTAAATTCGTTTTTAATTTGTAATTCCTATTAGATACGCCTTAAGTGTTAATCTCTTCTCCATTTCGGTAAAGACAGAATGTTCTTGCAAGATTTGCCCCAGGAACACTGCCGCCGGAGAGAAAGCAACGTACAATATTATGAATCACACAATACACACATAATACACATCGCACATTTTGTTAAATTGATGATTTAACTGCGGTTCGCGCACCACCGTTGGTCCAGACGGGGCTAACATTTGAACCACACGAAAGCCTTTAGGGTTAACTTCAACAACATCTCACAGCTAATTTAAAAGAAAATAACGGAACTACCTCGTTAACTGACGGATACCAACTGCTTATAATAATAATAATAATAATAGATTTTGTAGAACAGAAAAACTCAGCATGACTATATATTATTTTACAATCATAATATATATTATTTTACAAACATTAATATTTGCAACACTTTTTAAGTGCTTTTACTGATCATTTGTTGAATCATGCAACAGATGTTTAGGCTGCCAGTTTTTCCACCCATGATCTTAAGTACATTAAAATGCACTTCATGAATTATACAAGGCCTGTATTCTGGAGAGACTGTGAAAAAAAACAAAAAACAACAGCTTCTGGTAAATAAAATATTGATATTAAAAGGGACACTATCCTCAGCTTCACATCTCTTATAACCCCCCATATATATATAAATAAATATAAATCAACTAAGCTACGTTACCATTAAGGGTGTGATGAACTCTGCGTGCTGTCGAGAAACCTGCACTGAAATATCAATGACTGAACTCCCCCAGCGGTGCGGCAACCATCTCACTCGCTCTGATTTTATCCTCAATAATTAATTTTCCCTCCCATCCCCGCCAAAACCCATGGTTAATACTGGTCTCCTACCACTGCCGACATCTCTGCATTCCATTTAACCCCTAATCCTCTCTCCTGAATAAAGGCCATCTATAGGTGCACTAACGCACGTATAGGCTGACCTTTGCTTTAAACCTTAAACGCACACACAAGTTGCGCTACCAAAAACACACCATCCCGAAGAACACTAAATACACAGAAGATCAGGACTTGGACGAGGGGCACAAAGCAAAGAGGAAACACAATGTTGCTTAAAAGATAATAATAATAATAATAACAAAACATACACACAAAGCGTCTCTTCCCCAGGAGGGAAACACCCGGAAAATCCTAACCACTAGAAACATAGGAAGAGTTGCTTGGGCAACATCACTGGACCACCCCAAAACCGTAAAAAAAAAAAAACTAAAAACGCACAGCGGACGGCTAATGTTAGCTACCGATGGAAACGGGAATATTGTGACGTGAGACTGATTTTGGTTTCCCAAATATTATGATATGGCGGAAATATTCTCATTTCCTGGTCTTAAAAGCCTTCATTGTGGCACGTGATGCAATTTTCGTTAACCAATTACTGGATTATTCTAACCGGTTTGAGTAAGTAATGAGTGCATTGAACTGCAGCGTGGCAGTGTCCAAATCAGGCTGCTGTTCCCAAAGACTAACAAATCACCCTATTATGAATATCGCCCAAAAATATATACACGATACATATATATATATATAAATATCTGCAAGCTCTAATTAGGTGACCGTCATATTCTGACACTCCACCAAATCGCTTTTAGGGTATTTTTTGGATTCAGGGACGGCCCGGCGAGCCTATAGCAGGAGGCCTGACCCCCTGCAACACTGGCATGGCAACAGCCTCGTAACCAGGGCCCGCTCCTGGTTACGAGGCTTGGGCGGTGGTGTGTGTGTGTGTGTGTGTGTGTGTGTGTGTGTGTGTGTGTACCAGGTCTGAGGATAGTTTTTAATCAACAGGCGGTGTGGCTATACTGAACTGCTAGAAGTGGTGCCACTATCATAACATTGTCATTAACATTACACTAGCATACTTTGCTAGACTCCCTGGACTCATGACAGTTAACTGCACTGTATTGATGATGATGCACTACCTGGCACTTCAAAATGCTTTAAAATGCATTTTGCACAATTCTACACATGTACATATCATCCTTCAGTAACCTTGGTTACTGAAGGATGGATTTGGAGGATTTGGTACCGAAACTGAACATTTTTCATTTTCATTGTGTATAGTATTTTTTTTTGAATATTGTGTTCTATAAATGAATACTGCGGGAGGGAATGGAGAGTGAGCATTCCCTTGTACTGGTTACAAATACAAATCTTGAATCCTGAGTGGCGGGGGCACGGGTGAAACAAAACAAAAAAAACAATAGGTGGCGGGGAGACGGCTTTTAGCCGTTTGAGTGGGCGGAGGTGGGGAGACGGCGCGGGAGGCAGGCTGATGAATTCAACTAAATCAGCCCCTTCATTAGCTCGCTTTAGGAAACCAAAAATTAAAGACATTTGCCGCCAATGCTTTAATGGGCTGCGTCTAGCCACCTGAAGAGGGGCGGAGGTAGGGGGGGGGGGCTGGGGGGGCTGGGGGACTTAAACCGTTTTGCTGTGAGGATTTTAATTTGGAACGAAAAAGAAAAAAGAAAAAAAAAGGCTCAATATACGTGTTAAAAAAGGTAAAAATGGTATTGGCACGGTTGACAAATTGAGTCTTGCCATTAGCATCAAGATGGTCTCCTACCCTCCTTCTTGCACTACACACACACATCAAAAACAGCCTATTGGGCGAGACAGGCACATTTATTATTATTTCCTGTGATACTCGCTTTGTTTTCTAGAAATCAAACCGCATTGAAAATGTAACCGAAAGCGTTGTGTTTGGGAGTGACACATCCGTGCACCTCCACATCGATACCACGACTACACCTTCAGCAGGACAGAGACGGAGAGAGCGAGAGTCAGACAAAGAGAGAGAGAGAGAGAGAGAGAGAGAGAGAGAGGTGCACGATAAAGAGCGAGATTGATCGAAATTATGTTGAGTGCCTGCCAACCAGCCGGGCTCCAGCGCTGGCCCAGCTGGACAGTGTCTGAAGAGGTCCTTAATTAAGAGACATGGGGAGAGAACTTGGACTGGTCACATGCATGTGACTAGGAATCTCTGGAGAGGAGAGTGCAAAACAGGGGCCCCAGTTATCCGTTTGCACGTGTGTGTGTGTGTGTGTGTGTGTGTGTGTGTGTGTGTGTGTGTGTGTGTGGTGTGTGTGTGTGTGTGTGTGTGTGTGTGTGTGTGTGGTGTGTGTGTGTGTGTGTGTGTGTGTGTGTGTGTGTGTGTGTGTGTGTGTGTGTGGTGTGTGTGTGTGTGTGTGTGTGTGTGTGTGTGCCTGCGTGGGTGCGGTTTGTGTTGCTGCCCTTTGGGACCTTCTGAAAAACAGTTGCTCCGCTATTATTAGCGCCCTCCCACCCCACCTCTTTGCATAAGGCGGGGGGGGGGGGGGGGGCTTCTGCAACAATCCCCATTGTAGGTGCATGTGTTCCGATATTGTGCGTGTTGGTTCCTGAAATGTGTGTGTGTGTGTGTGTGTGTGTGTGTGTGTGTGTGTGTGTGTGTGTGTGTGTGTGTGTGTGTGTGTGTGGTGTGTGTGTGTGTGTGTGTGTGTGTGTGTGTGTGTGTGTGTGTGTGTGTGTGTGTGTGTGTGTGTGTGTGTGTGTGTGTGTGTGTGTGTGTGTGTGTGTGTGTGTGTGTGTGTGTGTGTGTGTGTTCCCATTTGTGTTACTGTGTGGGGGCGCCTTGCATGACGCTTCTGCACTAAGACTGATAACCACCATCCTTGCGCCTTACAGTTTACGGCAGCAGTTAGCACTTCTGGCTGGAAGGGCAGAATAGCCGAGAGAAGAAGAAGAAGATGAAAGCATAAACATTGAATACAACGACAGAAAGATGCGGGGACAACCGGAATAAGACGGCAAACGGGTAAAAAGGGGGAGACCAAAATGGGAGGAGAAGGTGATTTTGTGGATCCATGACCGTGTTTCTCTCCCCCCACCTCCCTCACCCCACTGCTCATCCCCAAAACATATTAATATTAATATCGGCCCCAACTGACGCCACCCAAATCCCATCCCCCCCCCCCAATCCCTGAAAAAAATATCACCACCCTAGGCTACTAGTTAATAAAGGCCTCTTCGACCCCCTCCCCCCAACAAAATAAAAAATAAAGACAATAAGAGAAAGTTCTGAGGCCAAATAAAAAGGCCAGAAATAAATAAGGTCCCACGGGACGTCCCTCTCCGCCACTGTCACCCTCACAATAATTTGATTTCCTATTAAGTGATTGCTTAATTATAATTACTGGTAATTGTAATTGACTTTTTTTTTTTTTCTCCCTCCCTCCCTTTCTCTCTCCCTCTCCACTCGCTGTCCCGCCGCCCCCGCCCTCCCTCCCTCCCATTACCCCCCACCGCCTTCTCCACCACCTCCTTCTTTCCTCCACTTTTTTCTCCGAAGCCAAACTATGGTGGTGGTGGTGGTCGTACCAGAGGGGTACAGTCACAATGGAAAAGGGATACTTTAACAAACACATTATAGGAACACACACACACACACCATATCAAATCAGTGCCATCAACGATGCAGACCAGACATTTCTTTAGAGCATACATGAAGTACACCTTGAGGTTGTAGTCTCTCTTATTCAAGGTGGAGAGGAGTGGGTCATCTCTATCCCACTAGATGCTCTTCTCCCCCCCCCTCACAGGTTCAGGGTACAATGTCTGCTACAGGTCTCCTTAGACGACACTTCTTGAGCGCTATGGGATACCCCCGGTTAAATAAAGGTTAAAGAAGAACCCAATGACTGCTTGGCTGGCTGTGGGGGGGGGGGGGGGGGGAAAGACACACACACTCTTCTTCAGGCTAGAAATCCTGCAAAAAAAAAAAAAGGTGTGCGATTTGTGTCAATGGTTGTTTGTGTTGTAAAAACACAATTGCAGGGAATTCTGCTCAGAACCACAGAGGGTAACGTGGGCTGTGGGCCAGGGGTTACCGGGCCTACCGCAACCTCAGTGGTCCGCTAACCACCACAAGGTTTCTGGAAGACATTTTGACAAAACAATGGAGCCCCACAAAGGCTTGGCCTCAGCAGCAGCAGCAGCAGCAGCAGCAGACGTGGGTCAGAACGCCGGAGAAAACGTCAACGTAATGCTAGAAAACTCCCATTTTAAGAGGAGATCAAATCAAAACAGCCACGTAATAACCAACGTGAAACAAACATATAAACATAATAAGACCTCAAATTATCTCCACTGACGCAACAGGGTTTGGATCTAAAGACGGCTGCAGGGCAGGGAGAAGCGTTACTTATTAAAAAAGATATATATATTAAGACACGTGCAAACGTGTGTGTGTGTGTGTGTGTGTGTGTGTGTGTGTGTGTGTGTGTGTGTGTGTGTGTGTGTGTGTGTGTGGTGTGTGTGTGTGTGTGTGTGTGTGTGTGTGTGTGTGTGTGTGTGTGTGTGTGTGTGTGTGTGTGGGGGGGGGGGAGTAAATTGAGATGTTTTCTAGTAGTTTATATTTAAATGTGTACCGCACGCTCCGTAAGAGAACTAACCCCTTTAATACAAATGAGCACCTGGTGCTGCCACAACAGATGTTTGTGGGCCTTGTTAGTCAAGTTTCATATTTAGAAAAAAATAAGAAAAGAAAAAAAAAACCCGACCATTGAGAGACATTTTCATACTGTACTGTGATGGTGGATCGGAAGACCTGAACAACATATACTCTGCATTGAAATATAAATGTAACCACAACTGCAGGGATTGCTCATATTACAATATGATTGGTTACTTCCAATTATACAATCAAATTGAATAAAGGCTAATGTTATAGTTTGAAAAATAAATAAAAAGAAACAAATTCGTATTATCGTGGAAAATCAAAATGGTGTCGTTTTGGCCCGTAGGACCAACCAGGAATCAAAATGCTCAACGTAATGTCGCTAGTACGTCTGCAGTCAATACGACTGAAATCCATAGCCACAATAATTAATTCAAACTTATTTCACTATCAAATTAAGCCATCAACAGGCATCACCTTTTGTAAAAACCTGGGGAGTGCGTACAATTTTGCACCGAAAAATAAAAAAAATAACAAATCGCTAGAAAATCCGCAACCTTCCACAAAATGGTGTGGTGTCAGCCACAGATGTCGGTAAGCAAGGTGTGGAGAAACTAACGCGGGATCCAAGCGACGGACGGGTACCCGAGACCAAGCCGCAACTACCGTGTGATGTTGGCCTGAGGGATCAGCAGGCCGGCCCAACCGCCATAGTGTGGCCGATCCTTTTCCAGGCCTGTCTCTTTGAGTTTAGCTCAGCTCCTCCTCCTCCTCCTCCTCCTCCTCCTCCTTATCCCTTCACGCTCCCCCTTATTCTCTTCCTCCCTTGATCCTGTTCTCTGCAGGTCCTTCCGTCAAACCACTCATCCAGTCAATATTTAATATTTTCGCCTTTTCTTATTTATTATTTTAACTACTGATTGGAAATTTCTGTTGACGCCCCGCTGTCTATTTTAATAACCATCAGCGCTCTCTTTATCGGTTTGCGTAAATAACACACAGCTACAAAGTGAACACAATCTGTGCCTCGCTTCAACTTATTCAAATTGGACAAAAATGACAATTTCGATAAGGTCAAGGAGAAAGACCGACTTTGTTGACCTTGAAAAGCCTGAACAGGTCACCTTTGTCGTCGTCATACTCCCCCTAGTAGGTAAACAGGTCCAATAACGATTGGATTTACTACCGCCGCCATGGCAAATTAAAGTGTTAAATGTTGTAAGAATTATCCAATGACAAAAAATATTCCCATTGAATTCCTGTAACATGTAACAGTGAAACTGAGAAAACAAATGGAGCCCAAATCTTGGCATGAAGCTTCAATATTAAACATTTGCTTCTATGTCCTTTCCGTTGCCATAAAATAACAATTGCCATATTTTCAAAAATAGATCTTTTGCACGTCAAATTTGTTTTACACTTTCATTTTGCGTGATCTAATTTGAGGCATACAACACCGTATGCTAATATAATTTGCAAAAGCCATTGCAAAAAAGGAGATAATGCAAGTCAAACTATGGCACAGCCATTAGGTAGTGTGTGTGTGTGTGTGTGTGTGTGTGTGTGTGTCTGTTCAAACACGCTGTGTGGTAGTGTGGGTGTGGCGTTACACCCCGTGTGGTACTGGGCAGCTAAGATAAGAGCTGATCCTATCCATGGCCCACTTCTGCATCGCCTGCGCAACACACAATTGTACCCTCACCCATACAAGTGTAATCTCATTTCACCCATTCCAATGTGACTGACACACACACACACACACACACACACACACACACACACACACACACACACACACACACACACACACACACACACACACACACACACCACACACACACACACACACACACACACACACACACACACACACACACACACACACACACACACACACACACACACACACACACACACACACACACACACACACACACACACACACACCTATATTCCAGTATAGTGAATTCTGACAATCTATTCATTGTTATCCGATACATGTCAAAATGAATAACTTGAGAAATGCTTTGGAATGGTGGTGGCCTTCTGATTCGTGAGCGGCTGCCGTTGTGCCGTTAAGCCACAGCGCTCGGTAAAACCTGGAGCGTCACAGTGCTGTTGGCATGGCCATCAATTAGAGGGGGGGGGGGGGGGGGGGGGGTAAGAAGCGGCATACGCCACATGCATCCCACAAACCAAGAGGTAAGCAACACATTGCCAATCATAACATCATACATCAGTGTGAGGGCCTAGCACCCCAGATGTGCAGCTTCACCAGCCATATAGTAATCGGTCTGACTCAGGCCAGGTGAGGCTGCCTTAACCGGACACCAACCCACACTTTACAACCGTTCTGTTGCTAAAATATTGTTCTGCTGAGAACCAAAGAGGGTAACATAACAGCGGGCCCACTTCCATGGCCACCATAGTAATGTTGTATTTTACAAAACAAGCAACCATACCTCAATCCTCCCTTACACACACACACTAAACTAAATTATATCTAGACTTCTAAACACTGTTCGGAAGAAGGGGAATGGAGCATACAGGAGAACAGGCTACACGAAGGAAACAAGAAGAAGATTAGACGAAGATAGGAGAGGCAAGCTTACCTTTTTTTCCCTGTATGAAAGAGAAATAACCTCTACCATACACACACACACACTAGGACATGCAGCTATCTAAGCCACAAGTCTTTCTGCGAGCGAGACCCACACACACTGATATGATCGCCCACCCCGATAGCGAGGCCAGGCTCTCTAAGCTCTGAAACTAAGTTTTGGTGTGCACTGACCAAGACCAGGGGGACAAAAACGTTGAAGGAGAGGAGTAGGAGGAGGGGTGTCTGAGGACTGAATGAGGTTTAACCATCACCAGTCCCGTTGAGCTCCAGTGCTTCCATGCCAACGACAGAGACGACTAACAAACTCATGGAGGTGGAATACGGGGGCAGCTCTCTGGGTGGGGAGACGCTAGGCCTTGTCTGGGATCCTCCCGCTCTCCAACAGCCCTGCCAGGCTACAGATATTCACTGTGGTTTTGTTCCTCTGTGTGTGTGTGTGTGTGTTTGTGTGTCCAGACACTTGGCTAAAAGCTTATCGGAGGGGGGTGAGAAAGGATTAGATTATAAAAGTGTAAGAATTAGTGTGAACAAGTGACACAAACCAAAGGAGGAAGAAAAGGAAAAGGGGGAAAAAAGAGAGTGAAAGGATTGAAAGAGGAGTGGGACTGGAATCAATTTCCCTTGGTGGGTGTGTGAGAGAGAGAGAGAGAGAGAGAGAGAGAGAGAGAGAGAGAGAGAGAGAGAGAGAGAGAGAGAGAGAGAGAGAGAGAGAGAGAGAGAGAGAGAGAGAGAGAGAGAGAGAGATTTGATGGTGATGCTGAGATGCAGTTTAAGGCATACAAATACCATTAGTCACTGTAAACCTGTTACTCTGTGTGTGTGTGTGTGTGTGTGTGTGTGTGTGTGTGTGTGTGTGTGTGTGTGTGTGTGTGTGTGTGTGTGTGTGTGTGTGTGTGTGTGGTGTGTGTGTGTGTGTGTGTGTGTGTGTGTGTGTGTGTGTGTGTGTGTGTGTGTGTGTGTGTGTGTGTGTGTGTGTGTGTGTGTGTGTGTGTGTCTAGAAAGTCAAAGGCGGTTGCTCCCAAATTTCCTTTCCTTTATATTCACTTTCCCCCCCCGTTCGTCCGTCCACACAATAAGCGTTGCTTCCTCCACTGAAAGCCTCTTTACCGCCCCCCCCCCACCCACCTACCCCTCTCTCCACCTCCCGCCTGACCCCCTGTGTGCAGACATGAGGTCAGGCTCCAAAGATCAGAGAGAGAGCGGCCAGACAAAATAGTCGAGGAGAAAGACGGGAGAGGAAAGAAAGATCAAACCCTAACCCGCCTGAACCCCGCAAACCCTCCCCCCCCCCCCCCCCACCCCCCCCCGCCCCCCCACAACAACAAAAACCTTGAGCCACCGTACCAGCTCTAAACCCCACCCACCCAGACGGCCTCCAATCCAACCCCCCCCCCACCCGGCCGCCACCCCCCCGTGCCCGGCCTCCATCCCAGCAGCGCGGAGGAGGAGGCAGTGAGCTGAAGCGCTCATGGAGAAAAGTCAGCCCAGGGAAATTCAAATGAGAGAGAGAGAGAGAAAGAGAGAGCAAGAGAGAGAGCGAGCAAGAGAGAGAGCAAGAGAGCAAGAGAGAGAGAGAGAGCGAGAGACAGCAAGAGAGAGACAGCAAGAGAGACAGAGAGAGAGACAGAGAGACACAGCAAGAGAGCACAATAGTGAGAAAAATTGGGATAAAAGAAAGAGTGATAGGTTGTGGGGATGGGGGGGGCGGGGCTATAACCTGGAAAGAGGTTGCTGAGGCAGCAGGATAAGGTAATATGTAGATCTGGAGAGATTTGCAGCAGACACTTTTATTCATTTTCTGATTACTCCATCCCTTTAACACCACCACCAACCCCCCTCCCCCCCCTACCACCACCACCACCGCCCTCCACCACCGCCCCCACCCTTTCAAACCTCAGGCATGTTGTTGTCTTTCCTTCTGTTTGTTTTCGGCATTAGCGCTAGCACGTTTCTGTGTGTATATGTATGTACACACGTATGCTGATTAGAATCCAATACTTTCAAAAATATATACAAATATACACATTCTCTCGTACACACACACACACACACACACGCGTTCATATCATAATACGCATGCAAAAAGAAACAGATGCCTGGGAGATGCTGAAAAGTGGGAGGGTGGGTACAAGGAATTCTAAGAGCCAACAAATCGGTAAACACGGCTGCACTCATTCATTCCCTTTTCAGTCCACCTCTGCAGAAGGTTCTAGGTGTTCCTACCAAGTCGGAGCGTAGAGCAGCAACCCTACTTGCCGCCACCACCACCACCACCATCATAGTACACATTGCCCTCATTTGTGCTGAGCAACATGCATGCAAACAAAAAACATGAATAACACGCCACCCCCCCCACCCACCCACACACCTGTGCTGCTGCTTGACTGTCCCTCCAGGTTGAGCGAGATGTTGCGGTCTTCCGCCCTATTCCCCTGACCAAGGACCATCCAGGGCTCCAGGCCGTCCGAGTTATCGTCAGACAACTCAGACTCCGATATTTCTGTGCTCGAGATCACGATCACATCGTTGTCCTAGGGAAGTCACACAAACACCACACCATTCGTATTTGTGAATCCAACCGGTGCATACAAGTTACTATGGGAAATGCATTGCACAGTGTCTTGCATGGACAACCTATCAGCGATTCCGCAGTTTGGCGCAGTATAGTGCGACCAGGCTTTTGCTCTTCTTTTAAACCTTATTTCCATGCCGTAGCATTATGGATGCAGCCAGTGTTGTTAAAAAAAAACCAGGAACATACAATTGCAGCATCATACAAGCTACACTAAAGGTGTGCAGGATGGGCATCACACCCAAGACTGTACCTCCTGGGTGACTGTGGAGGAATTCCCAGCTTCAGGCTTGAAGTCACTGACTGCTTCCGCCTCATCGTCGGAGCATGTGATGGTTTCCGAAGCGTCGTTGACTTGGTTGAGCGTCGCCAGGGACGAAGACAACTCCTCCTCAACCACCGCCTGCTGCTGCTCTGCCGCGATGCCTAGCGCCTCTGTCACCAAACTGCTGTCAGCAGAGTAGTGGAGCTGGCTATACAGCTCGAACTCCACCTCACTACCGACCTCGGACCACACGGACCACTCTGAATCATCCGACATGTAGAGTTCATCCTCCAACTCCTCTCGGTCCTGGTAGTTACTGTACATGGCTTCGCCCACACCCTGGGGGGGGGGGGGGGGGGGGGAACCTCGATGACTGAGAATCTCACTGCTGAGAAAAAAATACAAAAGAAATCCAGTTGTCAAATTACAATACAAGACCATTATTTGAGTTGTCTACATTAGGCATCCAAGACTGCAATAATAATAATAATAACTCAAATTTGTCAGTGTACAGCACAAGTACTGTACAGTGAAATAATTTGTCTGCATTTAACCCATCCTAGAATTAGGAGCAGCGGTCAGCTATTTACACAGAGGGGAGCAGTTAGGGTTAGGGTCTTCCTCACAGACACAGACAATTTTTTTTGCTAGGAGGAGCCGGGTATCGAACCAGCAACCTTTCGGTTGTGAGGCGACCGCTCTACCTCCTGAGCTAAACTGCCGCACTGCAAGGCTAAAGACTGAGATTCTAGGAGCAAATTTAACTCTTGTGTGGTTTCTGACTGATTGATTGGTGTAGTGCATGTCAAATCAAGAAAAATATGTGGGGGGACCCATTTCTTAACAACATTCATTTCTTAACAGAATCTCACATCCTGGTGGAAATCTCCATCTCTTTCAAATGGGAGCATATACAGACAAACACTCAGGGGGGAGGCCATAGAAGCGGTCTCCGGACCATTGCCCTGGCCAGTTATGTAGGTCTGTGCTGTGGATGGTTTGAGATGATTGGCTCCTAGACTCCATTGAAATTAGCTGGACACCGGGGAATAAGGTCACGCTCATGGGAGGGGGTGGGGGGGGGGGGGGGGGGGGGGCTTTGTTATATTAAATTTTGGGGTGATCAAATGCCCTCCTTGATATAAGTGAACCCTCGCGCATTCTAAAAAGGCCAGTCAACCTAATGGATGTAAGCTCGCAGTAGTTTCCATCAGGCTGCTTTCCAATTATTGTCCATATTTGAGGAGTCACTTTGACTCTAGCTGGCTAAATGCTACCTGCCAAAAGGGCAGACACCAGTGATGGGGACGGGACCACCTTCATCGAGTCTGAGTCAAGACCAAGACCTTAAAGGGTCGAGTACGAGTCAAGACCAAGACCTTAAAGGGTCGAGTACGAGTCAAGACCAAGACCTTAAAGGGTCGAGTACGAGTCAAGACCAAGACCTTAAAGGGTCGAGTACGAGTCAAGACCAAGACCTTAAAGGGTCGAGTACGAGTCAAGACCAAGACCTTAAAGGGTCGAGTACGAGTCAAGACCAAGACCTTAAAGGGTCGAGTACGAGTACATTTTTTATATTAACCCATAAGAACCCAGACCAATTTAGTCTTAAAGGAGAATTATGGGGGATGTAATGTACAGACCAAATGGACCACAATTCTGAAATTGTTTTTAAAATTCTGTTCCTTATTGGCAAAGAACTTTTACGTCACATTGGGCCTTTATATGTTAAATATATTCCCTATTCCCACATACAAGCAGTATCTTATCTATATGGTAAATGGATTCCTCATATCTACATACAAGTACTACATATATCTACATAAAAGTACTTCTCATATCTACATACAGTATATCCACACATAGTCAGGTACTACATATATCCACAGACAGGGACTACATATATCCACAGACCGGGACCACACATATCCACAGACCGGGACCACACATCTATAGACAGGAACTACATATATCCACAGACAGGGACCACATATATCCACAGACAGGGACCACATATATCTACAGACAGGGACCACATATATCTACAGACAGGGACCACATATATCCACAGACAGGGAACACATATATCCACAGACAGGGAACACATATATCCACAGACAGGGACCACATATATCCACAGACAGGGACCACATAAATCTACAGACAGGGACCACATATATCTATAGACAGGGACTACATATATCCACAGACAGGGACCACATAAATCTACAGACAGGGACCACATATATCTACAGACAGGGACCACATATATCCATATATCTACAGACAGGGACCACATATATCCACAGCACATATCTACAGACAGGGACCACATATATCTACAGACAGGGACCACATATATCTACAGACAGGGACCACATATATCTACAGACAGGGACCACATATATCTACAGACAGGGACCACATATATCCACAGACAGGGACCACATATATCCACAGACAGGGACCACATATATCCACAGACAGGGACCACATATATCCACAGACAGGGACCCCATATATATATAGACAGGGACCACATATATCCACAGACAGGGACCACATATATCTACAGACAGGGACCAAATATATCTATAGACAGGAACTACATATATCTACAGACAGGGACCACATATATCCACAGACAGGGACCACATACATCTATAGACAGGAACTAAATATATCTACAGACAGGGACTATATATATATATATATATATATATATACACAGACAGGGACTATATATATATATACACACAGACAGGGACTACATATATGTCGCAACAATATTTTTGGCAATGTTGTATATCAATGTATTAAACAGTGTCTTCATAACATGTATGTAATGAAGGACATGTTATTGTAGCATTCAAATTGTAAAAATGTGTTGAAACGTAGCTTTTCATAACCAAAAATCTAGTAATGTGACATGATGATCACCACCAGCTGCTGCACGGCCATTTTTAAAATTCACCAATCAACACATGGCCACACCTGGCTGATTGAACAGTCCCACTTATGGACTTCATGGGTTTACAATCAAGGATTCAATAAAAGCTGTATAAAGGAACTTTCCTGATACTTAAAATCAGTGTTCGCGACACCAGTGTCATTATGGGTTAAAAAAAAAAAGTATTCCTAAACTAAATATGTTGTCAATAGTCTTAAGAGATAAAACAAGACGTAGGGAGGGGGGGGGGGAAGTGGTCTCGACACACACACACACACACCACTCAAGAGACCGGGTTCCTAGTACTACTACCATACAACACTGTCCGGCGATCCCACGAAGAACATTAACATTAGCATTAGGTCAAAGAGGTTCAATGGAGTATACAAAACAAGGGACAGATCCAAACGTAACACTTTAGAGACACTTTAGAGAGACACCCCCCCACGTCAACATGTGTTCCTCCTCCATACGTAAAGTCCACGTGCAACAGCCGGTAGGAAATACACAACACAGACGTTGTTACTTCTCTAAAAGAAACGAATGGATACTATAACAATGCTGTGATTCACGGCATTGTGTGTAAACGTGAATTCTAATGCTCGTTGCCACGTGTATAACGGACATTATCACAATGAATGGTTGGTTGTCAGCGTGGTGTTAACTAACCTGGACAACAGTAGTTCCTCGTCTACTGTGGTGGTGCTTGCGCGTCCGACACAGTTACTTCCGGTTTTGACTCAGGGGGGGTAAAAGGTTGGCCGATCAGAACGTTTCACTCCGTCCGTCGGCAGTTGCGCTGGTAGCGATCTGGGGCAAGAAAACAAAAAAATGCCTATTGCTTTGCTGTTGTCAATGTGATTTTAGACAATTATACTTACAGTATTCAATGTTGATGTAGTGAGTGATAAAGATTTTTCCCATTTTGCGTAGGAAAAAAATAAGGATTAAGTACACAAATGGTAAATCAAAAATATATATTATTGATATGTATCTATCCCCAAAAAAAATAGACCTTCATGCCCTGGCCATTATTGTTGATGTGAATATAAATCTATATGTAAATGTAATTCAACAGACTAGGCTATCGCCATCACTCATATATATTAGATGTAAGCTGGGGAACCATTAGGGCACTCATAGGCTGCATAGGCAGTCGTTCAAACATCCATCTTGTTTCCTCTTTGTGGGAATAATTGCCAACTCTGTATGTTGGACTATAGGGCCGGGGCCCTAATAAAAGCAGTGGGGGAATGATGTGATGATAGGGGGTTGAGAGTTTGAATGCCATCTGATTCCAGGAGTTTCTCCATGCGTGTCAGACACAGGAAAAGGCCATCACAGAGTTGGATTGTCTCCTTCCAAAGGTTAGGCCGCACCACCCATGGCATCGGTGTCACCCATCTATACACAAAGCAAGGTGCACGTGCACATACACACACATACACGTACACACACGTGCACACGCGCACACACGCACACATACACACACATACACGTACACACACACATGCACACGCGCGCACACGCACACACACATGCACACACACACACACACATGCACACGCGCACACGCACACACACACATGCACACACACACACATGCACACACACACACACACACACACACACACACATGCACACACACACACACACACACATGCACACACACACATACACACACGCGCACTCCAACTCACACATATATCCTTCTCCACACATCACCCTGCTTTGGTCTGGCCCTTTCTCCTCATATTTATCTCAATTGGATGCAGGTTTGGAATGCCTCACTGCCTCTGGGAAATTGTGATGCAGCTGCCCGATTTCAGCTCCCCTTACATTTGTCGTTATATATTTCCGTTATTATTTTAAAGATAAATATAGGGATAGGGTATGCAGGTAGTAGGGAGGGGGGGGTGTGGGGGGGTTTGGTTGGACTGAATGAATGAAGGCATCCTGTTCAGGGGGGTTCATTTCAGAGCGTCTAGATCAGTGGCGTGTTGAAGATAGACCGTCTGGGTCCCATGCAGGAATCCCACTTCCAATCACACATTCCGAAAGCCACGGTTCTGCCTGAGGAATGGCCCTTATTGAGGAGAGGAGGAGTTAAAAGAAGCATGTCATTGTTCTGTTTGGCGGTTATTAGTGTGGTCCTCCCCGTGTGGCTCACCCGCGTGTTATGGGAAACCAGAGGCTGTTTGTCCCCCTGCCTTTGATGGAGGTAGGAAGAGGACTTGGGCAATGACGGCATATTGGCAATGTATTTTAAGTGATGGCCATTTGTGTACGATTGATAACCTCATCTGCTGTCCACCCCAGAATGTATCCTTGAAAATGGCCATTAGCTAGAATTCGGTCAGTATTAAGATATGGTTACCAAAGGTTTATACAGAAATCCCTGCTGTAATTCACCGTCCCATGTTGCTCTCTGCGGGAAATCTTGACCTCTGCATCCCTGTCACAAATGATGAAACATAGTTTGTTTTCCCTCTTCATATAGACTCACACCTCAGTAGCTGCATTTCTTGCTCGATCTTTGGTCCTGCCTTGCAGATTATCCCAGTAATGATCTAGGACCTCTGTAAGGTCAAAGGTTCTCCCCCTTTTGAATAACGATGGTTTCCGGTATAGCTTATTGTTGTACTTTGATCATATTTTCAAATAAAGTAACGCAACATAGCAACACCAACCCCAGTTGCTTGCTGATTATCTTGTGTAGTTTGCTTCAGTTGAGTTTACTGTTTATTTGTGCAGGGACCATGCACATTTCACAATTTCACCACAATTAGCGTCATGTTTGTTTTCATCTCTGGTGATATAAGATCAAAATACATGTCCTGTGAAGGTTTATAAAAAAATAGCAACATTATTGAGTCATCACGTCATGAATACAGTGCAATATATACTTTTCTGTTTTTCTGTTTTCAGTTTGTTAAACCATTTGCTCCCAATGAATATACTCCTACACTCACTGGAACTTGACCACTTTATATAACAATTCCTTTGATAAAGTAAGAGGCTTGATAGGTGAATTGGTCACACTAGCATTTGATATGAATCTGGTTTTATTGGTTTTAAAATTCAGCATGACAAAAGAGAGAACAAGCTTAACAACACCTTTTTCAGAAGACTTGTGTCTGCAGGGATTACATTTGTGAACGGGAGTACTACACACACACACACACACACACACACACACACGCACACACACATACACACACACACACACACACACACACAGACAACCACACACACACACACACACACACACACACACACACACACACACACACACACACACACCACACACACACACACACACACACACACACACACACACACACACACACACACACAGACAACCACACACACACACACACACACACACACACACACACACACACACACACACACACACACACACACACAACTACACCCACACACACACACACACACACACACACACGCACACACACACACACACACGCACACACACACACACACACACACACGCACACACACACACACACAAACACACACACACACACACACTCCATTATTGCACAATGACTCAAGTCCACTTTCTTAGTATAAAACTACAATGACAAGGGGCCTTGCCCACTCTTGTCAAAGCGTCACGCTGAAATGTTACCTTTTCATACAAATGGCCATGGTGTCATGTCGGGTCACAAAATGTCTCATGGACAAGTTAAGTGTCCACTTGTGTGACCCGAAAGCCCCATCTTGCATCTTCACTATGCAGCCACACAGAGTATATGAATGGATACACTGGATGCTTGGTGTGACATGTTTCCATTCTATTCCATTAAGTAAACAACTACTGGCACAATAAGCAGCAGCAAACTGCTGCACATCACATGGGCATATTGAGATATAGCTGTGTTTCTCATGTATGCCTTAAGGTATTAGCAATAATTAAATTAAACATGTAAAACAAAACTGTGTACAGGCTAAACAATATGTTATGTAGTTCACGTGTGTGTGCCTGTGTGTGTGTGTTTGTTCGGGTGGTTGTATGTGTGTGTGTGTGTGTGTGTGTGTGTGTGTGTGTGTGTGTGTGTGTGTGTGTGTGTGTGTGTGTGTGTGTGTGTGTGTGTGTGTGTGTGTGTGTGTGTGTGTGTTTCTGCATTTGTAGCCTATACTTGTATAAGCCACATTTCCCTGAAGGCAATGGTTAATGCTTTGCTTGTGATGTGAACCTAACTTTAACTAACATATACTAATGAAGTACCCTTCTTCCCTGTAAGCTATATGCATAACGCTCTGCATTTGCACGGTTGGATAAAGCTAACGGGTGCCATAAATAAATTGCAGCAATTCCTCTGTTTACGTGTTTACTTATTGTCCTAATCGTTTCTTTATTTCGTGTGTCTCGCACTCTAATGCGATTCTTTCCGGTTCCGCACGGTCGGAGCCATATGGTTCATGCTACCAATAGCCTGTCGCCCCCCCCCCCTCACCCCCAACACCCCCCCCCCCCCACACACACACACACACACACACACAGTTTCATATTCATTATATTAATTAATACAGAAATGTTATGGAATTGAAATTGAATTAATATCATATGTCAATAAATAGAATCACTATTTATTTGTATATCTGGCTGGCCTCTGGCCTAGGCCTATAAACAAAAAGTCCCACTTTTAGATGCCCTACTTTTAGATCTTACGTTGCCTCAAACAGAAACAACGACAATAATAATAATAATACAAATATTAACAATAATAACAATAATAATAACAACAACAATAATAATAATAATAATCATAATGATAATAATAATGATACTAATAATAATAATAATAATAATAATAATAATAATAATAATAATATATAGAGTAATACTAGTTGCCGTTGTTCTCATTATATTACTGTATTGTTCCTGTACAAAGGATAGGGTTTAGCGGTTTAGGGGTTAGGGTTAGAGTTAGCCAACAATAATAATAATAATAATAATAATAATAATAATAATAATAATAATAATAATAATAATAAAACATCAACTCAATCATTTAATTCGTCGCTTACTCGTCAATGACGTCACGTGCGCATATATGGTTTAATGTACAGTAGCGGAAACACGTTACTGATGTTTTCTTTTTCCCGCGAGTTGTGGACGCGAGACGAAGGTCAGGGTGTTAACGCGTTATAGCTTCCCTTCTCCACGCGTTGGCATTAATAGACTATATACAGTGTATTAAGTCGTATATATGTCTTTTTTTTCTTTTTCTGGGTATATTTAAAAAAATCAATATCTATTAATAGTTTAGTAAAGTGAGGGGTTTAGTTGTCTCTCACAGCAGCAGGTGTTACAGGTGGTCGAGAAGTGTAATATCAGAAGATGAGATGAAGTGAATTTGAGTTTGAGAAGTGAGAACCCGCAGAACGTCACGAAACAACTCGAATGCACGGGCAGTTGTCATATTATAGAACCATCGCACAGATCCTGCTGCAACGCTCTATTATATTACCAATACGCCTACGAAGACGTCAAAAGGGGAAAGGGAAGCCGAAGTCCAGAATGAGAAGAGAGGGTACAGGTCCCAACAACAATAAGTTTGAAGAAAAGTGAAACAATACATGAAGTAAGTGACAGATGCTGGAGGAGCGTCCCTTTTTAATTTGTTTTATTATTGTGAGGGTCCGCGCGTGCACGTGTGCGCCCGCGTGCACGCGCACGAAGACGGAAGGGGCGCACATTGAGAGAGAGAGAGAGAGAGAGAGAGAGAGAGAGAGAGAGAGAGAGAGAGAGAGAGAGAGAGGCTCTCTCTTTTGACTCGACGTGATCATTTCACGCCCCCCCCCCCCCCCCAAGCCTCTTTTCCACCTAAAACGTTTAGTCGCAGCTGAGTGCACATCACTTGCAGCATGCACTGCAACAGGGAGCGGAAGGGTCGAATTCTCACACCCCCAAAAGTGTACTGTTATAGGGCAGGGAACAGGGGAGACCAAGGGA
>CM051003.1:4038890-4046390 GCA_027704905.1 Muraenolepis orangiensis | reverse complement strand
GTGTGTTTCTGTGTGTGCGTCTGTGTGTGTGTGTGTGTGTTCGTGTGTGCGCGTATAAGTGTGTGTGTGTGTGTGTGTGTGTGTGTGTGTGTGTGTGTGTGTGTGTGTGTGTGTGTGTGCGTGTGTGTGCATGCGTGCGTGTGTGTGTGTGTGTGTGTGTGTGTGTGTGTGTGTGTGCATGTGTGTGTGTGTGTGCGCGCGTATGTGTGTGCGTGATCGCGCAGGGTGAGTGTGCTCGCCCCCTCGTGGTCTATTTTAAACCTTCAAAAGTCAAGGTTGCCTCTGGGTTTTTACCATTGAAGTCGGCCACTCAATAAATCACCATCCAAGAACAATCGAATACAAGTCTAGTGTCTTCTGTGTGCGCGATAGAACTTGGAAATAGCTTAATTAGGCCTATATGATGGCGCATTGTACCTATAGTGTGTATATTCAACCCAGATATACCCGGTCAATAAGGTGTGTTTATTTTACGAGGCGTTGTCTCCCTTCAGAAGGAGCGTCACGTTGTTCTGGTGGAAATAGGACCATGCAGGCAACGTCTGAAGCATGGGCGTATAGGCCAAGACACATCGATGAGGGAGCCTGAGCCGTGATTAAATTTCGACAACCGGAAGGGAAATAACACTTTTTAATTCGGTTTGTGCTCGAGGCTATGTTTGTGAGGTTAATATTTCAGGGACGGCGTTTAGATATGCCCTCCCCATGCAGGTCCGGTGGGACGGAGGCGTATTGAATCCTTCCTCTCGCGTTGGAGGTGTTTGCTCATCAATTGCATTTCATTTCAGATTCCCAATCAATGGAGTCATAAGTACACACGCATGTTTCGGCACATGTGCCGCCGTCCTGCGCTTCGAGCTAAAGATTAATAACAGTGTGTTGGATCAGGGCTATTATGCTAAGCCTCCTTTTCATAACAACAGACACATCTCCCTGTCCAATAAAGACTGCGAAAGGCTAAATATTGCATTTATTCTGGTTTTCTAAGCAACAAAAACAAATTGTTCGTGAAATATACATTCTTCTGATGGGGATATATATAGGCTACAGCATATAGGCATTAATTTTTTCATTAAGCTCATATTTAACTGTGTTTTAATATTATTTACAGTGCAATTGTTTGTTTTTTTTCATAATTGCGGGCCTATACAGCAACAGCAGGCAGGGCATGTGTGTTTGGCGCCTTGGGTAATTTCTGTTTTTATAAAGGCCTTAAGTGCATCTAAGCCCCCATTTTTTTAAGCTAATACTTAATTAATTAAGCTTTTTTTTTTTTATTATTGACATGAATAAATTGAGTTGAAATCGCATAAGGCATTATTAGCATTTGGCGTTCTTCTTTTGGTAATTGAAATTAAACATATAATCATCTATACTCCCCTGCTATATACCCCGTCGCTTGGTGAGCCCACCCCATTGGTTCATTCCCGAAACCCCTGCGGCCACGTCATTGGCCCACGGGATTCGTACCAGCCAATCGGCGCGGTCTCCGCTCCTGTTGTAGCGCGGTGACGCGGGGCCCCTACTCGGCTGCCGGTTGGACGGCGTGTCTGTGAGTGACAGGTGTTCCACGGCGAAGCAGCGGTATAGGTCCATGTGTGTGTGGGTGGCTTATAGCACGCCTGGCGCTGTCCACAGGAAAACGGGTCCTGAAACGCGCCGTGGTGGAGCTGGTGCAGGTGGTGGTGCTGGTGGTGGTGGTGGCGGTGGTGCAGGTGGTGGTGCGACGACGCCGTGCAAAAGGCAAGGCTGTATTACCAAGCAGCTCTGACAGGACGCCGCGACGCTTTCATCAAGTCCGCATCTGACAGCGTTCGGTTTCAAGAAGGCAGAAGTGATACTTACTACTAGAAGGGGTTCGGCTCTGAGGAGGAGAGGAGGACAAACACACACACCGGTGCGGGGGTCTTTTTTCTTCCCTGCACACAAGGCTTTCAATGTTCTGTTCTCTCTCCGTGCATGAACTATAACTACCACAACACATGCACCGGGACACGTTGGCTGCTGCGACGAAGCGCGTATATATAGATATATATATCTATATATATATATAGATATATATATAGTGAAGAAGAGAACAAGAAGACAAGAGCTCCAAGAGTCACCTGCATGGCTTTTTCTATTTCAAGCAAAACCGGATAACACTTCTTCTTCTTCTTATTATTCTTATTCTTCTTATTATTCAGCTTCTTCTTCGGCTTCTTCACCAATACTCGAACTCACGGTCGCTGTGTGAGAGCTTCGTGGTGTTGGTTTTGTTGGAGGAACACACCGTGTGGATATGTGGACTCACTGCCCTGGAGGAGTCTAACAAGAAGTTTGACCTGAACGGAGTTTTTCTTGCTGGCCATGTGCTTTTTCATTTTTTTTTAAATTCTAAAACAGATTGTACTACAGAGTGAACTTGAAGACAATCTAAAAAAAAAATTATTTATCACGGATTTCAACGTGATATATTCTGTATATTCGGTTATAACACGTCGTGTTACACCAGTTGTTAACTCGTTGTGTAAGGTGTGTGTGTGTGTGTGTGTGTGTGTGTGTGTGTGTAGTGTGTGTGTGTGTGTGTGTGTGTGTGTGTGTGTGTGTGTGTGTGTGTGTGTGTGTGTGTAGTATATAGTCTGTGGTTTTGGGGGGGGACAGCAGTCTCGTCGTGGTGGCCGGGTCGGTCATAGTTCAGGGGTCACGGTCGACGGACCGAGAAGGGGAGAAAAGGAGAGGCTTTTAAAAAGAAAAAAGGAAAGAGAATTGTATTTTTTTGGGGGGGTTGAATATAGTAGAAATAATTCTTAGTGCTTGTTGCTGGTGACATTTACTTTTCTGGGACCCCCCACGTCACGTGATTTCATGTAACCATGATTCACTTTGAAAACGTTTTATGTATTGTATAGTCTTCTATACAATATATATATATATATACTTCTATATACTTCTACAGGTCCCGAGAGGACTGCTGGGGGCTCTCGTCGCGTCTCGTTGGTCCCCTTGCGGGAGTTAAATTTCTTAAATTAAAAATATCCATATACCTCCTTCCCCCCCCCCCCCCCGTCTCCCCCCCCCAGAGAACCAGGACTATTATAAAAAGTTATTGTAGTAATTTGACTTAAACGTATCTCTCCTTTGATATTCTGTTCTTTAAAAAAATAATAATAATTATAATATTTTTTTTTCTCCAACTTTTTAATCCAAGCGAACATTTTTAGAGGCTGCGTGTTTTTTGGTTGTTTGTTGTTTGTTCGCCTTTTTTTTCTCCGCGTCGTTCGTTCGTCGTTCGTCGTTCGTTGTTCACGGTCTACCACCGCCTCTGCTGTGAGCCAACCGACCAACCGACCAACCGACCCTCCCTCACGGTGACCCGTTCGTCCGTCCGGTCGGTCGGTGGTCCCCCACTTCAAAGACTTTTAACCTGCACGGGCCTCCTGCTGCGCCCACCCACCACCACCAACACCCATGATGGAGATGCACTGTAAGCACGACCCGTTCGCAGCGATGCACAGTAAGTGGCTGACACAGTTTATCTTTTATATACGGGGGATACATATATGTGTTCACCCATTTGTGTGTATAGTAAACCAAAAAAAAAAAAAAAGGATATATACATATGTTACTTACTTGCCTATTGATATAGCATGCATGCCCTGACTATAGCTAGTGTAGAATTGGGAGATTGATATAGCATGCCTGAGTACAGCCTATATACTATTGAAGAATTTAGAGAAGTTTTGAAAATATAGGGTCTGTCCATGTGTCTTTGGTATCATTTCAATGATGCCAATGATGGTGCGACCTTTATTTCAAAAAGGTTGGCTGATGGGCACGGGTCACTGGGTGCTATGAGACGAGAGGGAGATGCGAGAGAGACAGAGACAGAGACAGAGACAGAGAGACAGAGACAGAGACAGAGAGAGAGAGAGAGAGAGAGAGAGAGAGAGAGAGAGAGAGAGAGAGAGAGAGAGAGAGAGAGAGAGAGAGAGAGAGAGAGAGAGAGAGAGAGAGAGAGTGTGTGTGTGTGTGTGTGTGTGTGTGTGTGTGTGTGTGTTGTGTGTGTGTGTGTGTGTGGTGTGTGTGTGTGTGTGTGTGTGTGTGTGTGTGTGTGTGTGTGTGTGTGTGTGTGTGAAATAGAGTGTGTGTGAGAGAGAGAGAGAGAGAGAGAGAGAGAGAGAGAGGGCAACAAACCATGACTAAAAGCTGAACTCGAGATGTTTTGTGCGTGGCACCAATGCCCGCGTCAGAAGGTAACCAGGTTACGCTGCGTGTGTACATTACAGGTGTATAGGATGTATAGGATAGGCTGTATAGGCTGTATAGGATGTATAGGATGTATAGGATGTATAGGATAGGCTGTATAGGCTGTATAGGATGTATAGGATAGGCTGTATAGGCTGTATAGGATGCTCTGAGGTATTTAAGGACACACATAGTCTCCAAAGGCCACGAGGGAACATGGCCCGAGCGAAGTCATTCGTTTACTGGAGCACACAGCCCAGCCCATGCTCCTGCTGGGTTGCAATGTTGTCATTGTAATGCTGTTTTAGTTGTGTTTTCACTCGCTCATTTTCTCAATTGGATGCTTTGAACTTTAGATCACACATACTAACTAAGCAGATGTAACGATCCGCTACAGGTGACATGTATTGGACCGGCGCATATTTAACTTTATCACCAAATAAGTAAATAAGCCACATTAACACGCATGTTCCATGTTACTGAACATAAAGTTAATATATAGTGTAAATGCTAAAATTGCGGCTTGTGGACTATATGATGGATGTCAGAGATGCCATTCGCTTATCAATACTTTGTTACGAGACGTGTACTTGGTTTGGTGCTTGGTTTGGTGTTTTTTTAACATGAGGCATATCTGGCGTTTCAACAGTTTCTTGGTTAAAGTTGTTGGTCCAAAACCACACCGAGACATGAGTCCCATGAGTGCAGAACGCCCCGTGTCTCAGATGAATGATCTTCCCACGGCGCGCCCTCCATGTATTTTAAACATACACATTTCGAAAGCTAGAACGAATCACTTTTTCCTTCCACTTTACGGCCAGTGACCTCACGGACCGGTTCACCGTGCAATTGATCTGGGAGGGGGGGGGGGGGTCGGGGGTGGGTGTGTGTGTGTGTGTGGGGGGGGGGGTGTAGCTACGGTGTAGCGGAGCTAAAGTTATATGTCAAACCCCAGAGACGCTTTAAAACGATTACACCAAAAAATGTCAAAGGTAGACAGGTGGCGAGGAATCTACTGTGACGCGTGAAAGTGTGTTGTTTGGATGCGCGTACGCGCGCGCCTTGTATAGCTGGATGCGGTCTCTCTCTCTCTCTCTCTCTCTCTCTCTCTCTCTCTCTCTCTCTCTCTCTCTCTCTCTCTCTCTCTCTCTCTCTCTCTCTCTCTCTCTCTCTCTCTCTCTCTACCCCTCTCTACCCCCCTCTCTCTCTCTCTCTCTCTCTCTCTCTCTCTCTCTCTCTCTCTCTCTCTCTCTCCTCTCTCTCTCTCTCTCTCTCTCTCTCTCTCTCTCTCTCTCCCTCTCGCACACAGTTTTTTTGTATAGGCTTAAGGCCAAATGCGTTTTATAATAAATAAGCGTTCACTTCTGAACTATATATTCAACATTAAAATAACAGATTCATAATTAACATGTAGGCCTAATAATACAAATACGAAAACAGGAAAGCTTTATTTTCGGTGTGTTTAAAAAACATGATAGGCCTATATATAGATGGCAGCAATAAAACATTTCTCTAAAAAGATAATTGTGATGATAATGAGCGGGATTTCATACTAACATATTGTAATGGTAATTGTTGAATATCAAGTAGGCCACGCCATGGAACCAGCACATGGGCTTGACTCTGAATTACCCCAGAATAAAATAGGCCTACAAATAAATAAAATAATAAAATGTTTTAAATAACTGTCCTTGTCCTAGGCCTATGTGCATCGGATAGGCTACAGCGTAACATGCTTATTAATATTACTAGACAGGATATCGATTTATTCAGGCTTCAGAAATATATATATATATATATATATATATATATATATATATATATATATATATATATATATATATATATATATATATATATATATATATATATATTATAATAGGCCTATATATCTCAATTGAGCCGGGCTATATATTGTAAAAGTTATAATACAAAATGATGAAGGATGTTGGGCATATTGTTTGGTTGTATTAATAGCCTGTTAATCGTTATTTTTTTTTTCATTATTTTATATATTTTCCAACAAATAGCCTCTACCATCGCACTGTCAAATAAATAAAGAAAACAGGGCCCTATACAGACCTTCCTTCCAGAACCCCATGTCTTGGCCATCTTACCAATCTATCCATTGTTTACACACGGCCATTGGATTGCATTAATCTGTATTCGCCTCTACAACAACTTCCCAAACCGCTTTCCCAGAGAAAAGTAATTTAACCTCCTGGCAGCGATGGCTCTGCGGTGTCTTTAAAACAGACCACTGCATGACAACGACTGTTTGTTATTTTACATTTGACTTATTTTAGAGTCGTTAGCCCGTGACGCCTCAGTGAGGAGGGGGGGGAGAGAGAGAGGGGGGATAGAGAGAGAGAGAGAGAGAGAGAGAGAGAGAGAGAGAGAGAGAGAGAGAGAGAGAGAGAGAGAGAGAGAGAGAGAGAGAGAGAGAGAGAGAGAGAGAGAGAGAGAGAGAGAGAGAGAGAGAGAAACAGAGACAGAGAAAGAGAGAGAGAGAGAGAGAGGAGAGAGAGAGAGAGAGAGAGGAGAGAGAGAGAGAGAGAGAGAGAGAGAGAGAGAGAGAGAGAGAGAGAGAGAGAAACAGAGACAGAGAAAGAGAGAGAGAGAGAGAGAGAGAGAGAGAGAGAGAGAGAGAGAGAGAGAGAGAGAGAGAGAGAGAGAGAGAGAGAGAGAGAGAGAGAGTTAATGGGCTTTATTTTCTGGATGGGGGAACCCGAGTATATTTATATTCTTTATCTAAGGCTATATGCCTATACATACACCTTTCTCCGCGGGATATAAACTGTGAATCCATCACATCCTTAAGGAGGTGCTGTGGGTTTTTTAAGTCCGCTTCCATAAAGCCTAAATAAATCGAATAATGACCATCTCTCTCTCTCTGTCTGTGACCCACACCCAGAGGAGACGGCAGACGGGATGTAAATGGGGCCCTAAAACCTTCCCACTTTAAAAAGCCACAACAGCCCAAAGGTGTAACCCAGTGTTATGGGTGAAGTATAGGCCTCCTTCGTGCTCTATACGCGACACCAAATGAAAAATAAAGCCGATAAACAAATGCTTACGTTGAAAGGTTTATACCGGTTCGCCGGTATCAGCTGTTTATACGCTTGGAAATATAAAAATAAATAATGAAACACATAATCCCCGAAAATCACCAAGTGACCGGACGTCTAATGCTAACGGTAAATACACAGATAAATGAATAAATAGTTATCAGCAGGGGTTTTTCTTTTTTTTTTGTAGGTCACCTGTCCTCCT
>CM051003.1:3993890-3996390 GCA_027704905.1 Muraenolepis orangiensis | reverse complement strand
AATCTGTTCACCACTTGAGGCCTGCCCGTCAGGAAGTCCTAATCCAGTTACAGATAAGGCGCCCAGACCAAGGTCCCTCAGTTTCAGGACCAGCTTGGAGGGAACGATGGTGTTGAACACCGAGCTGTAGTCAATGAACAACAGTCAGATGTAGGTGTCCCTCCTGTCTAGGTGCTGCAGGGCCATGTGTAGTGCCAGGGAGATGGCGTTGTCTACAGACCTGTTTGGTCTGTATGCAAACTGCAGTGAGTCTAGGGACTCAGGGATGGACAAGTTAATGTGTGACAAGTTTCTCCAGGCGCTTCATGGCTATGGGTGTTAAAGCCACAGGATGATAATCATTGAGGCTTGTTACCTTGGTCTTTTTGGTTAACAGCACAATGGTTGTCTTTTTAAAGCACACTGGGATGACAGACTTTTGCAGTGATGCGTTGTACGTCCGTGAACACAGTAAACACAGGAGCAAGCTGGTCAGCGCAGATCTTGAAGACACGGGATGAAACTCCGTCTGGGCCGGCTGCCTTCCCTGCCTTTACCCTCCTGAAGGTTCTGCGAACCTCGGACTCGGACAGTTGTAGAACGTAGTCCTCTGGGTGAATGTAAACATTTTTGGTTGCTTTTTGAGTTCCCCATTTCAAAGCGATTGTAAACGTGTTCAACTCGTCTAATAGGTCGGGTTTGTTGTTGGTGACTGCCCCTGAGCTCCCCTTGTAGTTGGAGAGGACCATACGTCTGTTGTCAGAGTCCCTGAACTGTCTAGTTTGTTTTTGTAATCAATGAGTTTGTACTTGGCCTTCTTGTAGAGATTGGAGTTGCCTGAAGGTTGCCTGAGGTTGTGAAAGTGGTACTCCGTTCTCTAAGTTTGTTCTGTATGACAGCATTCATCCATGGTTTGCGGTTCGGGAATAACTGAACAGACCTGGTGGAGATGCATTCCTCCACTAGCCTGTTAATGTATGCTGTGACATGATCTGTATACCAAGCAGTTGTCTTGAACACACTCCAATCCGTGATTTCTAGCCCACCCTGCAGATAGTATGGCATTGTATGTCCAGCAACGCACGTTCTTCACAGTTCAGATTCAGATTCAGATTCAGATTACTTTATTAATCCCGAGGGAAATTAAGGTACAACAGTTGACACAGGGGGAATAAATGCACACACAAAAATACTAATACCTAAGCTAAAAAACAAAACAACAACTAACTAAATAAAACTATTATAAACAGAAATATAGTTAAAATAATTCTAAATGAAATCTAAATGTATTGATAAATGAAGATAAATTTACAGTATTATTACAGTAATACGTAGGTATATACAATACACAACAATACGTATAGTGCAAATTGGCAGTAATAATATATTAATAAATAACTCAACTGAAAAGTGACATGTGAAAAGTGAATTAGGATTTGAATAGAATTTACAGTGCAAAGTTACAATGAGATGATTACAGTGCGTTGACCAAAAATAATAATAATAAGTACGTTGGCCTCAGGTCACTGAGTCTCCACTGTCCCTCTCACGACCCGAGGTAGATGAATTAAAGAGTCTAATGGCCACAGGAAGAAAGGACTTCCTATGGCGTTCTGTGGTGCACCTGGGTGGAATGAGTCTGTTGCTAAAGGTGCTTCTATATGAGGTCAGCACCTGATGGAGAGGGTGAGAGTTGTTGTCAAGGATACTACGCAGCTTGCGCAGCATCCTTCTCTCAGACACCACCAACAAGGAGTCCAGCTGGACCCCCAGGACAGCGCCAGCCTTCCTGACAATCCTGCTGATCTTGTTGGCGTCTGCTGATCTCAACCTGCTTCCCCAGCACACGACACCGGAGAAGATGGCACTGGCTACCACCGACTGGTAGAACACATTCAGCATCTTGTTGCAAACGTTGAAGGACCGGAGCCTCCGCAGGAAGTAGAGACGGCTCTGGCCCTTCTTGTAAACAGCCTCAGAGTTCTTGGCCCAGACCAGTTTGTTGTCCAGATGAACTCCCAGGTATTTATATTCCTGAACAACTTCAGCGGACACACCCTTGATGGAAATGGGTGTGGGTGTGGATTTCCTCCTGCGGAAGTCCACCACCATCTCCTTCGTCTTGTCAGTGTTGAGCTGCATGTGGTTCAGCTCACACCACTCAACGAAGGAGTCCACGACGCCCCTGTACTCCTCATCGTTTCCCTCGCTGACACAACCAACAACTGCAGAGTCGTCCGAGAACTTCTGCAGATGGCAGGACACAGAGTTGTACTGGAAGTCTGAGGTGTAAAGGGTGAACAGGAATGGGGAAAGAACAGTTCCCTGTGCAGCACCAGTGCTGCTGACCACAGTGTCAGACACACAGTCCTGCAGTCTGACAAACTGTGGACGACCCGTCAAATAGTCAGTAATCCAGGACACCAGGGAAGAGTGTGGGAAGAGTTGTGGGTGTGGACTTCAACTTCTGTTTGTAAACAGGAAGTAGAAGCACGGAGGCGTGGTCTGATTTCCCGAAAGC
>CM051003.1:3988890-3991390 GCA_027704905.1 Muraenolepis orangiensis | reverse complement strand
AGAGAGAGAGAGAGAGAGAGAGAGAGAGAGAGAGAGAGAGAGAGAGAGAGAGAGAGAGAGAGAGAGAGAGGAGAGAGAGAGAGAGAGAGAGAGAGAGAGAGAGAGAGAGAGAGAGAGAGAGAGAGAGAGAGAGAGAGAAAGAGAAGGGGTGAATGTTGTTTTGATGTGAGGGGTGACAGGCACATAGCACAGTCAGCTGGGGCCCGGAGACCACAGAGAGAGAGAGAGAGAGAGAGAGAGAGAGAGAGAGAGAGAGAGAGAGAGAGAGAGAGAGAGAGAGAGAGAGAGAGAGAGAGAGAGAGGTTAGGAGGAGGAGAGGAGGAGGAGGAGGAGGAGCAGAGGAAGAGGAGCATATACCCTAGACAGTAGCTAGTAAATGAGGTAGAAAAGCGGTGCTATCATCCACCGCAGCAGACTGACTGTACTCTCTGGTGCACACGCCGCCTCGCGTTTCCTCCAAAGAACAGGTTGCATAAAAGCCAACATTTAGATTTCTCAGATTTCTCAGACTTATTTCTCCTTATATCTCGGGTCCCTTTGAATGGGAAAGTTTTTTTCTTTTGTATCCACGTTCCACAAGAAATTTAAAAAACTTAAAAACCCAGACAATGAAGCACACTGCATACGCTGTTCTATAGGTTGAATATATTAGCGACATTGTTTCACATAATACAATGTCATTTAGGTCCACTGACAATATTATTGTCAATATTATTAGGATTAAATCCTCTTTATTGGTCACGTACATGTACACACACACAGTGAAATGTGTTTCTCTGCATTTTACCCATCCTAGTATGAGAAGCAGTGGACACCTATTTATATACAGCACCAGGGGAGCAGTGTGTAGGGTGTCTGTTGCCTTGCTCAAGGGCACCTCAGCAGTGCCCAGGTGTTTCGGGGACTTGAACCGGGGACCGGACTGAGCTACTGCCGCCCCACCTGCATTACACCTGCGTTACCTTTGTAACTTGTAATGCAACAAGGAGTTTTCTAAACATACAATAGTTTATTTTGTTGTATTTCTTGTTGTTCCAGGAGGAGATTTCTCGGGAAGCCCCTATTCCCATCCACAGTATTCCGCTTACAACGAATCGTGGAGATTTCCAAACCCCAGTTTGCTAGGTAAGTGTATTCATTAATGCCATTCATGTGCCGTAATGGGCTCAATTATTCTATTAACCGAGCGGCTTTCAATCCAACCCAAGAAACTCGTGTCACATTGTGCCATATCTGCCGTGACCAAAGGGCTTACTTTAAACAATGTCATCGCAATTAACTGTGTTCCGTGTTAAACCTACACAATAGAATCCATCGGCCATCGGCCAACGTCACTAATGATTTAACTAATGTCTCTGTGAAAGGCTTTTAGGGTGATATGTGTAGACTGAGTAGGAGAATGAAAATGTATTCAGGGGAGATCAAAAAGGAAGGAAGCTCATTAAACAGATACCGTCGTGTCTATGGTACGGCGAGATGTTTTAAATGGCTGGATGCACACTCACTTCAACGAAAAAAAAGAATGACAAGAAACTAACGTTACACATCCCTCCCGCATAGCAACTAAGAATTATATTTTCCTCAGGCGATGTTCATAAAACATTTTTAGCGATACCTTAAAACCCCTCATTCATAGGATTATTTTCTGCTATTGGAAGCAGGAAGCCACCCTAAACACTGTCTCTTTATGCACACTGTGTCAATGCTAAGTAGATGCCCCCCCCCCCCCCCCCCCCCCCCGCCCTCTCCGGAACTGGGACTACAGCTACTCCCAAAGATGGGGCAGGGGTCACGTTTAAAGGTGACAGGGTCAGAGTTGGCAGTTAAAGGGTCAGGGGCTGACCTACCGTGTCATCTCTTACCCTACCTCACCTCCTCCCCTCCTCCCTCTGTCTTCCCCCCCCCCCCCCCCCTCCTCAGTGTTCCCGCAGGAGTACTCTCTGCTGGGGACGGACATCGGCTGCTCATCCAGCCTCTTCTCCAGCCAGGCTGGCCAGATGCAAGGTACGGCCAGAAAGAGAGACATAGAAACAAAGAGAGAAAGAGAGAGAGAGAGAGAGAGAGAGAGAGAGAGAGAGAGAGAGAGAGAGAGATTATATCCAACTTGAACCGATGACCAGCAAGCGCTCAAAACAGCACCAGAAGGAGAGAGTTAGAGAGGCAGAACACATGCATGTCTGATGTGTGTGTGTTTATGTGTGTGTGTGTAGCAGGGATGATGCTGATGATGAGGATGATGATGATAATGATGATAATGATGATGGTGATGATAATGATGATGGTGATGATGGTGATGATGATGATGATGGTGATGATGATGATGGTGATGGTGATGATGATGATGATGATGGTGTTGATGGTGATGATGATGATGATGATGGTGGTGATGGTGATGATGATGATGGTGGTGATGGTGATGATGATGAGGATGGTGATGATGGTGATGATGATGATGGTGTTGATGATGGTGATGATGATGATGATGATGGTGGTGATGATG
>CM051003.1:3976390-3986390 GCA_027704905.1 Muraenolepis orangiensis | reverse complement strand
GTATTGATTTATAATCAGTGTCACGCCGTCGTCGTGCTAGAGTAGTGATGATGAGGTTCACAAAGATGAAGATGATGATGATGATGATGATGATGATGATGATGATGCAGTGATACGTGAAGTCTTAAAATGTTGAAATTAAGTCTTTCTGTTTATAAATGTGGAGCAACTGATGATTTCCTGACTGACGTTTTGACGCCGAGGTATAAGATGAACACACAGGTGCCCGTTTTTTCAGTGTGACGCCAAATCACTTCCTGAATCCTGGGTGAAACATTTAGAAAGCAGCGGCACCCTTTTTTCCTTTCCTTCTTTCTTTCTTTCTTTCTTTCTTTCTTTCTTTCTTTCTTTCTTTCTTTCTTTTCTTTCTTTCTTTCTTTCTTTCTTTCTTTCTTTCTCTCTCTCTCTCTCTCTCTCTCTCGCTCTCTCTCGCTCTCGCTCTCGCTCTCTCTCCTATCTCTCTCTTTCTATCCCTCTCTCTCTCTCTTTAAACTCCCCAAAGACGGGCCCACTTTATGGCTCACAAACTACAAAAGCACAAAGAAACTCAATCACTAGCTACGTTGGGAATCCAGTGGGAGCCATGTACGAAGGGGGATTCTTCTTCTCGCCACCATGCCGCCAAAAACACAAGGAGTAAAAGTTAGCTTTTGTAAAACAACAACAACAACAACAAACAACAACAAAAAACCAAGGTGGACTCGTTGATTTGTTCCCCCGTCAGTTCTGCACTGTGACAATGCATGATACCAGGGTGGTGGAGGCCTTACCCCCATCGGTACCTAGTAGGGAGGCACACCCGCCTCTGTTCTCAGATCAGCCTCTCCTTAAGTCACCCCTTTACGTCTGAATGCCTGCAGATGAGTCCGTCCTGATCGCCGATCTGTGACCAGGGGGGCCTGTAGCTGTAGCTTCCTGTCGTCCGTCAACACAGGAAGCTACACTGTAATCACCAAATTGAATAGGATTTATTCACTTTTTGAACACAAAATTTTAAAATATTGTTTTTTAGCCTTACTACTGATTTGTTTCTTGGAGATTAAGAAAGTGTGTGTGTGTGTGTGTGTGTGTGTGTGTGTGTGTTTGTGTGTGTGTTTGTGTGTGTGTGTGTGTGTGTGTGTTTGTGTGTGTGTATGTGCGTGTGTGTGTGAGGTTAGGTACAGTATGTCAACACAGCGCTGTACTGCCGACGCACATACGCAGCCATGCTGCGCGCGAATGCCACTAGCTTCCTCTTTCGAAGTCGCGCGGTAGGATGGATTCCGCACACATGTAGAACTTGGGAGTTCTTCTAGTCTCACTCACGCTATTGTTCGTTGTTGTTTTCTCTCTCCTTCTCTCTCTTTCTCTCTCTCTTCATCTTTCCGAGGCAATTTCTAAACCTGAACCACACCAGCTGAAAACAAGGACAGTGCCTTTTAGTTTTGTACGAGAAATCCCCCCCCGCCCCGCCCCGCCACCCACCCCCTGACTTCCGACCCCTGACCCCTGACCCCTGACCCCTGACCCCCGCCAACCCCCGCCAACCTCCACAACTTAGAACACAGAAACACACAACTACTGACCACGTGTCACTAAAGGAATAGGCACCTCCTGTTTTTTTTTCTCCAAAAAACTCACTTTTACAACTAATCTCATCTGCTTGTGAAAAACAACACAGGTCTGAACACAAACAACAACAACTACAACAACAACAACCACAGGCTGTCCATACCGCCAGCCGTGGGCTGAAACCATAGCAACCGTACGTAGGACGGCACACGCCTCAAATCTGATCCCCACAACACCAGGAATTATATACTAAACCACTAAATCACTAAATCACTAACTCACCAAATCACCTAAATCCCCGTAGTGATTTAGGGATTGCTAGATTCAAGATTTTAATTTGCCATATGCAACAAGTACAATGGAATCTATATATATCTATATATATATCTATCTATATATAGATAGATATATATAATATATCCACAGTATATGTTCATACTCCCTGAACATACAGTGAGTTCATACTCACTGTACCCGGCATAGACGCCCGGCTTGAAGACATGAAGACATGATTGATTGGAATTCACCTTGAGGAACCAAACCCCCACCCACACCCCCACCCACACCCCCACCCCCACCCTCTGAGCTTACCCCATGTCTGTTTCCAGGACGCCGTTGCTTGCGGCGTGGCGCAGCAAGCAAGCAAGCAACGGAAACCCCATCCACTATGAATCATTCTAGTGTAACCCCAGTGTACAGTGACACGTTAATGCGACGGCTAATTAACGATGCATCTCATTGTGACACAGCTTGCCTTGCCGTTGCTCTGACCTAATTGGTTCACACAGAGGGGGGGGGGGGTGGACCACCGTCGTTCCGCCAGCCCCCTTGAATGGCAGCTGTGACATTGAGTACAGCAATGTGGAGGGACTGTCATTGTGGGTGGTACTGTAGGGAGAGAGGGGGTGGACACACACACACACACACACACACACACACACTCATAGAAGCACACGCAGAAGCACACACACACAGCGGCAAATACATACACACACACACACACACACACACATAGAAGCGCGCACATTCACACACAAGCACACACAGAAACACACACACCCACCCACACACACAGAAACACACACACACACACAGAAGCACACATACACAGAAACACACACACACACACACACACACACACACACACAGAAGCACACACACAGATGCACACACAAAATATACATACAGATGTGAGCATCCACTCTCTCACAGTTTCATCTCTCTCTCTCTCTCTCTCTCTCTCTCTCTCTCTCTCTCTCTCTCTCTCTCTCTCTCTCTCTCTCTCTCTCTCTCTCTCTCTCTCTCTCTCTCTCTCTCTCTCTCTCTCTCTCTCTCTCTCTCTCTCTCTCTCTCTCTCTCTCTCTCTCTCTCTCTCTCTCTCACACACACACACACACAAGCGGTGGCTTCTCTCCCTTTGTCCTCTGTAAAGAGGCGTGCACCCCTCCCTTCCTGCCCTGTGTGTCCCAGGGGAGGCCAAACCTGCTGTGCCATCAGAACCTCATCCCCCCCCCCCCCCGCAACACCACACACACACACACACGCAACCCTAATCTCATCATATCTCTCACACTCCTCAATTCTCCTTTCCTCCTCATCTCCATTCCTTGTCTCCTCTCCTCGCCTCTCCCCCTTAAAGACCACACCACACCACCAGGACTATCTTGGATTTTATACCTGTGACCTTCGTTTAGACATCCGTCCTCTCTCTCTCTCTCTCTCTCTCTCTCTCTCTCTCTCTCTCTCTCTCTCTCTCTCTCTCTCTCTCTTTCTCTCTCTCTCTCTCTTCTACGTCTCTCTCTGACCAGTCAGGCTCAGAACATACTGTATATGCATAGAGATGCATATAGCTGAGTTAGTTGAGCTGTGTCAAGGCAGTGGCAACACGCTCCATACGTTTCTTCCCCTTGGCTCGTGGTTGTGGACAATGACCGATAACACATATTAAACTCATTGTCCTTTCAATGTAGCGATGACAAAAAAAGCAACAAAAAAAAAGAGATCAAATAAATAAACAAATACCAACACAGGCACACATAATCCCAACCCTCTTAATCAAAACCCCCGTAACCAAAACAACTGCAAACGGAAGGATTCCTTAATATAGATTATTATTTCTACCAAAGCTTTTTCCTGTGCTCACCACCACAGGAGCTGTGCTATACCCAGTGTTATCTCAGTGTGTCTCAATGAGTCCTCGCAGACGCCGTACTGTCGTCGCTGTGCGGTCTGTGGGGATTTCATCGCCACGTCTTGACAGCAATTAGTGGCACAATCTGTTTTTTCTCTGTTGGTATTATAACTAGGCTTTGGGCAGATCTCCGCCATACCAGAGTGTTATAATGTTCTGGACATCTTAATATTATTCAACTGTGGAAGAGGAGACCCACGCGCGTGCGCGTACACACATACTTCACACATACACACACACATACTTCACACATACACACACACATACTTCACACACACACACACACACACACACACTTCACACACACACACACACACACACACACACACTTCACACACACACACACTTCACACACACACACACACACACATATTAACACATACACAAAGGCCTGATTCAGCCTACAAACTGTATTGTTCTTTCAAAGCAGATATTTCAATCAAAAAAAAGTGATAACATGATTTTTCACCTGACTGTGGCCTTTCGTGTAACAATCTAGAGTTTTTTCCGTGTCCATGGCTTCCTGTTTGGGGTGTTAAAGAGATACTTATATCTGTGGCATTTTTTGGGTAAAAGTAAAAAAAAGAAAACACATTTATTAAAAAAAAATATGGAATAAAGAAAGGTGAAAGCCAAAGTTTTTTTTCTTTTTCTTGGTTTGAGCCGGTTCTTATTTTGGTCCGATAGATCAAATAGTACATATCTGCATTGTTCACCAAAGCCTGTGATGCCTGTTTTTTTTAAAAGGAACGAAAACAGGCATCACAGAATTTAGACTAAAACTAAACAAAACAAATGTAACATATGAGGGCAAAAAAGTCTCACAGATGAAAACACGAAACTACAGCCAATTAAAAAAAAAAAAAACGTAATAATATTCATGAGGAAAATATTTAAAAAAAAAGTGGAAAGAAATGCTTCTTTAAGAAAATGTGTATGTTTTTTATTCAATTTTCTAGTAGTTGCAAACAAACTTGGTGTTTTTTCTCTTTGTGTGTTGTGTGTTGTCTTAATATTTGAATGTATTTTACTGCAGTGCGATTTGCCAAAGATATCATATCACGTTTTGTTTTACTTTTTTTTTCCTTGAATTGTGACCAATTTTGTCTCAGAAAAACGGAAATAAATGGTAAATTTGATATTATTGTTATTTTTTTATATTTTTATTGTTAATATGAGTAATTATAATTATTTTATTTCTAAGGTTTTACTTTTACTGTGAAATACTGAATTGCAGTTTGCTGGATGCATCTCTTGGAAAACCAGTGTACCTATCCATCCGTCCACCGAGTGACTGTTGTTGGTGAATTACTCCATGTATGTACCTGTAATGTGAAGCTAAGAAGTAATTATTTGTAAATATTTGCCATAATTTTATTGGTTCTTCAGAATAAAAAAAAATACTTTTTTGGGAACTCCACGATTCGGTGTCCATTCTTAACTGCTAATGCAACACACTCACACCTACGTGTCCATACATACACATGATTACAGTCCAGCAGGACACAACAGTGATGACCACCAGAAGTAATCTAGCCATGTGGTAACCCCCCCCCCCCCCACACACACACACATACAGACACACACGCACACACATACAGACACACACACACACACACACACACACACACACACACACACACACACACACACACACACACACACACACACACACACACACACACACACACACACACACACACACACACACACACACACACACACACACACACACACACACTCTCTCTGTGTTCAGTGTCCCTAAGCCACAGTCTTGGCTGGTGTCCCAGTCCGAGAGAGTGTGTGTGTCGGTGTGTGTGTGTGTGTGTGTGTGTGTGTGTGTGTGTGTGTGTGTGTGTGTGTGTGTGTGTGTGTGTGTAAAGGGTGATAATAGGACACAAGCCATGACATGGCGACAACACGGCTCACACACAGAAAACAGCACACAGCCAGCTTGTGACACAGGACAGGCTGGCCACAGCTTGGGTACATGCCCAGGCCACCACGGAGCTGGGCCGTGTGTATGTGTGTGTGTGTGTGTGTGTGTCTCGGTATTGTTGGTTGGTTATTTGCCAACTAAAAGGCCCAAGAATATCACAGAACCAGTGTGTGTGTGTGTGTGTGTGTGTGTGTGTGTGTGTGTGTGTGTGTGTGTGTGTGTGTGTGTGTGTGTGTGTGTGTGTACATGTATGCGACCAATAAAGAGGATTAAAATCCTCCAGATTTAGATTTAGACAAACACATCAGCCGTAGGCGGGGTCAAAGAGCCTTATAGTTGTCTCGCAAATTGTCTGAGACTTCATAACATGACATCCGCTGACCCCGTCGTTCCTCCCTCTCTCTCCTCCACCTTCTCCTCTCCTTCCCATGGTCTTTTTTTTTTTTTACTGTTGGAGAGAGGGAGGAAAACAGTGGTACTTATGGAGGCCAAAAAGTCATGCAAATTAACGTCAGTCAGCATCAATGCTTTTTGGCCCTCCCGAGGCCCCGGAAGAGGTGCATGTGCAGCTGATTATAATTGGGCCTGGGCTGATTAGCCAAGAAGAGCTAATATAGGAGTGAGGGAATGAAGGAATAGGAGAAAGTTCTTCCACGGACAACTCTGTGCGTGTGTGGGTGTATGAGAGAGAGAGCGGGAGAGAGAGACAGAGAGAGAGAGCGGGAGAGAGGGAGAGAGAGAGGGAGAGAGAGAGAGAGAGAGAGAGAGAGAGAGAGAGAGAGAGAGAGAGAGAGAGAGAGGGGGAGAGAGAGAGAGAGAGAGAGAGAGAGAGAGAGAGAGAGAGAGAGAGAGAGAGAGAGAGAGAGAGAGAGAGAGAGAGAGAGATGCTGAGGAGTAGACAGAAAGAAGAACACACTAATGAAGGGGTTGAGGGAAGCAGCAGAATAAACATGTTTTATTTACGACAATTTCCATCCAGCTGCTCTGTAGGTTATTGTAATCAAATCATACGTTGTTATGATTTAATTTGCAAGGTGTGTTTTATTTTTTATCAATCCCTTCTTTTCAATTTATCCATTGTGTCGCAAGCCTAATGTCAATCTAATTTCTACCATTTAATCTCCACATTTTTAGGGTGGGACTTGGCTTGGGAACCATAAGGTCGTATCCAATAGCTGCCCACTACTCCTAATACTAAGATGAGTGCAGTAGATGCAGAGAAACACACTTCACTGTGTGTGTTTGTGTGTGTGTGTGTGTGTGTGTGTGTGTGTGTGTGTGTACATGTGCGTGACCAATAAGAAGGATTCAAATCCTCCAGGTTTAGATATGCAAAGTTTTGATTTGACAATAATTGTGACATGTGTCTGCATCTGCGTCAAAAATAAAGAAACCTGCACATCGTGGCGACAGCTCCCTCTCTCCCTCTCTGGAGGGAGGCTCAGCCGTCGGCTCGTCAGAGGGAGAAAAGCGCGCTGGCGTAGTGGAATCAGTGTTGACCTTATCACAAGTGACATTCAACACTTTATATACTTGGCCCCTTACACGCCTCCCATTGCCCTTTACAACACTGTTCATGTTCCACACAAAATACTTACTTACGCACGAACGCACACACACGCACACGCACCCGCACGCACACGCGCACACGCACACGCGCACGCGCACACACACACACACACACACATGTACATATACAGACATAGGGTATCGCTGACAGTTTACTGTGGTAGAGATGATTAACTCCTATTTCTTCCCTAAAACATTATTTTACTTCTTTAAATGAAAGGTCAGAATAATGTGTATGTGTGTGTGTGTGTGTGTGTGTGTGTGTGTGTGTGTGTGTGTGTGTGTGTGTGTGTGTGTGTGTGTGTGTGTGTTTGTGTGTGTGTGTTGGGCCCATTCACAGATATGCAATCAAAATGTCGAACTAATAGCCAAACTAATCTGTCGACTGAGCCGAGGGTAAATATAGAGGAGGAAAAAACGACCAGACGAGAAAGAGATGACAAGCGGCAGGTACTCTCGCCCAAGTGTCTGACGTCTGACTCCCCCCCACTCTCTCTCTCTCTCTCTCTCTCTCTAATTGGTCTCCTCTAGGTTAGCCTAGACAGGCCTATTCATCATGGCACCATCCACAGAGTCAAACCCTCAGAGAGAGAGAGAGAGAGAGAGAGAGAGAGAGAGAGAGAGAGGAGAGAGAGAGAGAGAGAGAGAGAGAGAGAGAGAGAGAGAGAGAGAGAGAGAGAGAGAGAGAGAGAGAGGAAGAACAGTCAGGATGTAAAGAGGGAGAAACATGTGAGGATGAGAGCAGATGTGTAAATATATCGGGAGAGAGAGCTCTCCCTATAGAGAGAGAGAGAGAGAGGATCAAGTGTAAATATATAGGGGGAGAGAGCTCTCCCTATAGAGAGAGAGAGAGAGAGAGAGAGGATCAAGTGTAAATATATAGGGCGAGAGAGCTCTCCCTATAGAGAGAGAGAGAGAGAGAGAGGATCAAGTGTAAATATATTGGGCGAGAGAGCTCTCCCTATAGAGAGAGAGAAAGAGAGAGGATCAAGAGTAAATATATAGGGAGAGCGCTCTCCCTATAGAGAGAGAAAGAGAGAGGATCAAGTGTAAATATCCAACGTCCTGGTGTGGTCACACAACACGGAGGTCATGCTGAAGAAGGCACATCAGCGTCTCTATGCCTTGCGGTGCCTCAGGAGAAGCAGCATAAGCAATTGGTGGCTTGTGAACTTCTACCGTGGCACCGTAGAGAGCGTCCTGATGAGTGGCGTCGCTGTGTGGTACGGCAACACCACTGCACAGGACAAGTAAGCCATCCAGAGGGTTGTGAGGACGGCAGAGAAGATCATCGGGTGTGCACTTCCATGCATTGAGGAGATCTTTATGACCAGATGTCGGAATAAGGCCATCTCAATCACAAAGGACCTCAACCACCCAGGGCACCATCTCTTCTCCCCCCTGTGGTCCGATCACTGGTTCCGCAGCTTCCGTACAAGGACTACCAGGTTCAAGGACAGTTTTTATCAGCAGTGTGCCTACTGAACTGCTAGGAGTGCTGCCACTATCATAACATTATCACCCATATTACATTACACTATCATACCTTTGCTGGACTTTATGGATTCATTACAGTTACTGCACTGTTCTGCACTGTATGATCTTGCTGCACTACTGGCACTCGTCTCTGCCAAGCGGGAGGACAGAGTGGAGGAGAAATTGACGCCTCGAGTCATGACGCGAGGGGTATGTGGCAGGGGCTACAGACGATAACGAACTTCAGAGGGAGAACCAGTTGTGTAGAGAACTCCTCTACCTCCCTCCCAGGAGAGCTAAATACTTTTTTTGCTCGGCAGCCCGCCGAAACCAGCGCCGCCTGAGGAGACCAGGCTGCTGAACATCTCGGAGGCAGATGTGCGCCGCACCTTCAAGCGGTTGAACATCAGTAAGGCGGCAGGCCCCGACGACATCCTGGGCCGCGTCCTCAGAGCATGCGCAGACCAGTTGGCAGGAGTCTTTGCAGACATTTTCAACCTCTCCTTGTCCCGGGCTGTTGTTCCCACGGTCTTCAAGAAGTCCACCATCGTGCCTGTCCCTAAAAAAACCAAGGTAACATGCTTGAATGACTATAGACCTGTAGCCCTCACCTCGATTGTCAGCAAATGCTTCGAGAGGTTTGTCAAGGACTTTATTTGCTCCGTGTTACCTGCCACGCTGGACCCATGGCAATTTGCATATCGTCAAAACAGATCCACAGACGACACAATTGCCATGGCCCTCCACACTGCCCTTTCCCACCTGAAGGGAAAGAACTGTTATGTGCGAATGCTGTTTGTGGACTACAGCTCAGCGTTCAACACAATAGTTCCTGCCAAGCTCGACACCAAGCTTAGAGGTCTAGGCGTGCCCCCATCCACGTGCAGCTGGATACTGGACCTCCTGTCGGACCGCCGCCAGGTGGTGAGGATGGGCAGCACCACCTCAGAGCCACTGACCCTCAACACGGGAGCCCCCCAGGGATGCGTGCTGAGCCCTCTCCTCTACTCCCTCTACACCCACGACTGCATGGCTATGCACAGCTCCAACGTCATCATCAAGTTTGCTGACGACACGACAGTGGGCCTGATCGCCGGCAACGACGAGACAGCCTACAGGAAGGAGGTCGGATCGCTGGAGCAGTGGTGCCAGGAGAACAGCCTCGTCCTCAACGTCAAGAAGACCAAGGAGCTGATCGTGGACTTCAGGAAGCAGAGAGGAGAGCACGGCCCTATCTCCATCGACGGTGTTGCAGTAGAGAGGGTCAGCAGCTT
>CM051003.1:3958890-3973890 GCA_027704905.1 Muraenolepis orangiensis | reverse complement strand
GCCTCCAGCAATACTCTTTGCAAAACTCATTGCAATTTTAGCAATTTCAGCAACAACAAAAAAAACACCTGACATGCTTTTGGATCATTTGACGATTTTTTTTAATCTTGCATATTCAAAATAACATTACACATGAAACAAAACAAATATAACCCACTGTAAATAGATGTAACCTATGCACGATCACCACCACATCTAACCTCCATTTGTCTGGGCCCCTGAGGCAGCAAACAAACAACATCCCATTCATCAACAGCAATCAGAGCACACCAAGATCAACGTCACCAACACAGGAAGAGAGGGACGAAAGGTAAGAGAGGAGAGAGGAAGAGAAGAAGAGAAGAAGAAAGACAAGCAACGTAAATAGAATGAAGTACTCGGCAGAGAGAGAGAGAGAGAGAGAGAGAGAGAGAGAGAGAGAGAGAGAGAGAGAGAGAGAGAGAGAGAGAGAGAGAGAGAGAGAGAGAGAGAGAGAGAGAGAGAGAGAGAGAGAGAGAGAGAGAGAGAGAAGGCTGACAGCACAATTAAGGTTTTTAATTCTCTGCTTGAGTGGGCCGGTCCAGTCTTTATGCTAATTAGGACGCCAGCGCCATGTAATAAATCTCTATGATCCAACCCTTCGTTTGACTTCGTCTCTCTCTCTCTCTCCCTCCCTCCCTCCCTCCCTCCCTCTCTCTCTCTCTTTCTCTCTCTCTCCCTCCCCTAGTAAACAGAAACCTTTCCAGTGTTGATACATTAGGTCAGATACAGAGGTTACAAAATAGAAAGTTGCAATAGTTTTTTCCCCTCAATATAGTTGGATCTCCTACCATGTTCTTTGTTGCGTCTCCCTCCTCGAACGGTGATGGAACAGTTGTGTTTAATTTAACTATGTTTACACACGCATTACACAGTGCAGAAACAACAACAACAACAACAACACAGAAACCATATGCTTGTGGTTTTGTCTAAATCACTTCTGGTCTCTGGGACTTTGCCAGCCAGGATTCTGCTCGGAGATATTTGCATGTACTGCACAGACGCCTTAAGGCACCGCGACGCATGCAGAAAAACAGTCCTTAGTCCTTTCCCCTCCTCCCCTTAGTGTTCTTATGACAGACATGTCTAATGATAAAATTTGTAGATGAAAAGCGGAAAAACAGCCCAGCAATCCGCAGATAATTGGCGAGTGCAGACGGTGAGAGAAAAGACAGAGAGAGAAAAGACAGAGAGAGACAGAGAGAGAGAGAGAGAGAGAGAGAGAGAGAGAGAGAGAGAGAGAGAGAGAGACAGAGAGACAGAGAGACAGAGAGACAGAGAGAGAGAGAGAGAGAGAGAGAGAGAGAGAGAGAGAGAGCATATACAGACTAAGTTAGCCTTATTGGGGTTGCAGGGGTGGCAGGAACGCAGGCTAATGAAAGCGGTGTTACGTAGCGTCAGCCTCCACCACAAGAGCTTATATACATGCAGCGTTGTTATGTTCAACCCAGACCACAGCGTGCGTTCATTAAAAAGAGGGCACTCAGACGTATACATCCATACGGTGCAGAGTAACAGAGATGACAACTACTACAACAACAACAGCAGCAGCAGCATGGATCACAGGGTGCCACTCATCAGCCTTGCTGCATGAACATCTACTGTTCTCCCAAACTCTCCGCTCGGGCCCATCTCAATCAAGAGTTCTGGTGTCTCCGGCGTCTTGGCATTGACGATTTCGGCTTTGGGTTTAAGACGGCCATCGATGCCGCCACCACCGCCCCCAGAGTCAAGGTGAGGTGGAGCAGGTAGACGACCACGTGGAGACACGTGAGGACCAGGGTCACCCAGAAGCAGAGCAGGACCCAAGGTCCCACCAGCAGCAGCAAGAGGCTCTGGTATAGGGCCATCAGGACCAGGGCCGGGGTGGCAAGGAGGAGCCGGGCCAGGGTAGAGGTCAGCCAGGAGTAAAGGACCAGAGGGGACAGGAGGAGAGACACGGCTGTCACAGGAGACGCCTGTCCAGAAAGAAAGAAAGAAAGAAAGAAAGAGCGGAGAAGCTGAGTCAAAGTAGATGACTCTCTCTCGTCATCCACTTTTGTCTTTTACTTACCTCGCATGGAGGTCCAGATGCTGTCTGTGCACAGCCAAGCCCTGAGGACCATGGGTGAACACATGGTGAGCAACCAAACACTAGACAATAAAGATGACAAAACACAGATATCCAGCACTTTTGATTTGGCAATGTTGAAACAAAATATGTACAGTCCAGTTTGATCAATTTAAACTCACATAGGAAAAGGAGAGCCAAGACAGCGGCCAGCAGAAACCTCACGCCCCAACCGTCTTCCCATTCAGATGAATCTGTTGAAAACAAAATTACAAACTAACCAACCGTCGTGACCCATTCTCAGCACATTAATGTCTTCAGGTTTTCAAACCTTAAGACGGGTTCAATAAAGGAAGAAAGTCATCAAAGTCATCTCACTCTGTTGCTTCCCCTGAACTGGACGAATGCCCATGGTGCACCTGTGCGTCGTGCTGCTCCAGTAAAAGTTTCCACTGTGGGTAAAGAGGTCAGAACACTGTAACCACTCATTCACATTACTGCGCTCTCACACTTATTCCTCAGACCTTAGACTGTTAATCCTCTTGTGAGACGTGGGGACAGGGGGCGACACACACACACACACACACACACACACACACACACACACACACACACACACAACCCCCCCCCCCCCACTCCAGTCTCTTGTTCTCCTTTGTGTCTAAAATGGGCTAACACTGCTAACACTGGCTGAGGGCACTGTGGCGCCCCCTGACTGCAGGGAGGGAACCGTAAAAACACTTTGACCTACCTGCTTTGCTCTCAGTGAGCCTCATGCTCTTCATCCAGCTCAGAAACAGAATCCTTGTTGAGCATCGAATGAATCACATACACCGACTTACATTGATGATGTTATGTTGAGGATGTGTAGCAATGGGTTCAGAGGCATTATGGGATGTATGGTTCAAAATAACCACACGGACGGATAAAATATGAGGGAATGGGTTCTGTATTCACTCATATGTATAGAGAGAGAGAGAGAGAGAGAGAGAGAGAGAGAGAGAGAGAGAGAGAGAGAGAGAGAGAGAGAGCAAGAAGAAGGAGGGGAGGCAAGAGTCTATTATGCATAAGGCAGGTGACAGGTGGTGTCTGGTCCAGCTGTGGCATCCTCTCTCACACAGACACACACACACACACACACACACACACACACACACACACACACACACACACACACACACACACACACACACACACACACACACACACACACACACACACACACGTGGAGCGAGAACACATCTGTGATCTTCTCACCCGACCGCAGCAGGAGCCTGGTGTGTGGCTGGACTGACGCGAGGTGGACTTGAAAGAGGTTGGCCCGCCACTTCACACCAACCTTCACCCCCGTCCTGAATCACCATCACAAGTGTCCTGCCACACTCTCTCTCCGCCCTCCATTAAAGCTTTTCCTCCGCACCTCCTCCCCCTCCCTCCTTCACCTCCTCCTCCTCCTCATCACAGCCCTAAACCTGCCATTACCGCTCTCTGCCCTGCTGGGATGCCAAGGGGATCCCTGCTGTGTTAGCACCATCATCTCTGTAGCTTCATGAGAGAGACAGAAACAACAGAGGATGACTTATTGACCTGGTTGTACAGTTTGAGCCTTCCCACTGCCTCAGGGCAACAGTTTGTTGTGCTTATTATTGTGTTATTATTGTGCATAAGGTAACGATCCCCCCCCCCATTGTTATATTGGTATTCTGCCAACATAACTCTCCCTCCTACAGAGAGTTCTACCATAATGATCATCATCATGCACCATTCCATAATTCATACCTCCTCTCTATTAGCGACTGATGGTTTTGTTGCCGTATTTTTTTTTAGGACAAAAACACAAAAGGTGAGATCACACCGCCGTCTTTGGAAATAGAGGTGTGGTGTGAAGGAGGGCGTGGCTTGCCGTTGCCCGGGGAACGAGGGAAGCGGTGAATGCCCTGGGTCAGATTTCACAGGAGAATTTGCACTAGGGGAATTAAGTTTTTCTATTGCTCCCAATGTCCAGCTACCAAAATGACTTGCTAAGTGGTAAGGGCCCCTAGTGGTTACACGGCGGATTGGGCAGGTCAACTACGAGGAGGCACACTCATTCATCACCTCAACCTCCTGAACGTTTGGAACAATTCTGCTGGCGTAACCTTCTTGCCTTGTCTTCAGAGTGGCCTGGAAAAATGGCTTTCTCCACCCCACCAATTTAGAGCAGTTCTATTTGGATTGCTCGGGGCTCCAGCCACATTCCAGATGACACCTGAAAAAGAGGATTGAATCGTCTTTATTGGTCACATAATGTACATGTACATTGTACATGCCCTTCAGTGCAATTTGTTTTCTCTGCATTTACCCCATCCTAGTATTAGAAGCAGTGGGCAGCTATTGTATATATAGCTGCCCGGGGAGCAGTGCATGGGTCTGGTGCCTGGCTCAAGGGCACCTCGGCAGTGCCCATGTGTTTCGGCGACTTGAACCGGCGACCTTCCAGGTTTCCAATCCTGCCGCCACTACCGAGCAGCAGCTTATTCAGCGGGTGGCCGCGGTGCTCCAGTCCCCAAGGCGTACGGGGCTCAAGGGCCAACCCAAAGGAGTGTGCAATAGGATGGAGGGAGGTAGGGTATCTGAAGTGCCACTTAGGAGGCGGGTGAGTGCGTCCCCAAGTGGATAAGATGTAAGACGAACAGTCGCCCCCTGGCCGTGGCCCAAGACCAAAACGCAGGTGAGTGCATTCCTTGGACTGGCCGGCTATTATAGGCGGTTTATCGCTACCTTCTCAAGAGCTGACCAGGTGCAGGAGATCCAGTCCAGTGGACACAGTGCCAGGTAGCCTTTTGAGAGGGTTTAAAAAAAATAAAAAAGACCTATGTAGAGCGCACTTTCAGCTTCCTTTTCCTCTTAGACGGACGCTTTCGAACAGAGGGCTGGGGGCTGTCGTCCCAGGAGGAGGTCATGGTCCAATGTCGGCCGAGGGAAGTGGGAGCGGTTATTTTTCTGCCCTGCCCTCAGCGAGACCAGGACCGAATACCTGCGGAGGTGGACGTGTACTGTATCGATAGTCCAGCGTGGCGAAAGACTATTGTTCTCGCTTTCAAGTCTGCAATAAAGACTCTCGCATGTTGCCTTAGTGTCCTGCTTATCCCCAGAGCCCTGGCCATAGCAACATACTCCGCTACAGAAGGGAAGATATTGTTCCTGTAGAACAGCATCAGAATAAACTGCGGTCACAATTAGCTTCAAGTTGAATATGCAAATTCCAACACAAATATTGTGCATATATGCACAGTAACGCAAGCGTTACGATAGCATTGGCAGTTTTAAAAAATAAATGAACTGCAGAAATAACTTTTGGTTTAAATATTTAGTGCAATCAAAATTAATTCTGGTATACTGTATATGACATTATAATCTCAGTTACGGTGAGAAATGGTTTAAGCTTAAGGGTACCCCTAGATTCACAACAATCTCCCACCCATATATCAAGAAAAGTTCAGAGAATACAGCCAACTGAAAATATTTCATTTATTTATTTAATAATCAATACATGTATATAATGTAAATAAGTGATGCTCTTGTTTTCTATAAGGTTCCATGCCTAGAGGGGAAACTCTCAAGAAATGGAATTATGACACACACACGAGGAAGGCCAAATCATTACCCATGTAAAACAGGATGTACAATCGAGCCAGATGAATGATCCTTGAGCAGTCTGTAACAGGTATCCTTAGAACTCGCTAGGGAGCGATGACGTTCAATTTCTCATTATATACACACACACATACACTAGGCCTGTACAGGGGAGCCGTAAAAACAAACCGGGAGCTCCTCCGAATGAGCGATCAATCACGAAGATCTGGATAGTCTTCAACTAAACATCCTTGTCCTGTTAGGACTTCGGCAGAAGACGGGATGCTGGTGGCTCTCATTCGCGGAACGAGGCGAGGATGTCGCCCATCAGGTGCCTGTAGAACCAGGACTCGCCCTTCAGTCTCTTGCGACGGATGCCCACCATCTCCGTTTTCTGCAGCAGACACACTTCCAGCTTGAAGACCATGCCGACCGGGCTGAGGCTCGTGGGGCATCGGCACTTCAGGCTGTACCTGGGGACGGGAGGAACACTTTAGGAAAAAGTTGGATAAAAATAAAAATAAAAAAATAAAAAAAGGCTGGAGGAAAAAAAATTAAATAAGAATTTGGACCTCTGATACTTCCTGGTAAAATTAATTGTTACCCATTCTGAGTGAAGTCCACTTCTTTCTCCGACAGGATGGTGAAGAGCTGGTTGAGGACCTGGTCCGGGTTCGTCTGACTGGTGCGAGTCACGTTGTACTGGCCCTATGGACGCACCGGTTACAGCTCACATTTAAAAAACACACCACACAGAGGAGCCAATGTATGAAACCAAAGCACAACAAAAACTGAGAGTCCGAGTCAGACAGTCCGTGACCTTGATCTTGCGGGGGCCGTCCTGTGGCCGCCACCTCTTGGTGGGGGTGAGCATGGCGATGACCTTGTCCAGGCCTCTCTCCAGAGAGCCAAACACCTTCGCTGCCTTTTTCTTCTGCCCGCTGTCCCGCACCCCGGCCAGGTCCAGAGAGCGTGACCTGGGATGGGGGATGACCAGACACATAATCACAAACAGCCTCTTTGGATAATTGGCTCAGTATCCCCTCCCTGATAATGTCATGTAATGCTTAGTTTACCACCACTACAGGGACCCTAGATCTAGCGGCCCACGTGCCGACCGTCTTTTATCATTAACGTTTCTACATAAAGCCCCCCCCCCCCCCCCACCACGTCTCCCACCGGCCTTACCTCCTCTCGGGGCTGAAGGCCAAGTCCAGGCTGATCTCCATCGGGGCTTTACATGCACTACCTACACAATGAGTGACAAGAGACATCAATGTCTGAACCAAATAACAGACGCCATGTTGTGAAATCACAAACTCTCTGAACCTTGGTCAATAAACAGCCTACTGGTCGCCCCTACTGGTACAGCAGCCAAAGAACACATGTCACTGTAGGTCATGGGGGGGGGGGGGGGGGGACGGGACTCCCCTCCCAGGAGAGACCACCCTCACACCCACTTTAAATGATGAGCACTTAATAATTCCCTGGTAATATAAGTGACGCTCATGTACCGATAAGCACCATAAAATAAGCTTCTTGACCACGTCGTATTTTTTAATACAACTGCAGCAGACAATTTATTTGCAAATGTGTCATGTGGATGTGGATTATGATTATGAGAAACATAAAGGAAGTGCACAGAAGAGAGAGAAAGGGGGGCAAGAGAGAGCACAAAGCAAGATCTTCTCCTGCAGCTGCAGCTGTAGGGCTGGGCAATAGATCGACATGTCAATATCGTTAAAAGAGACTAGACAGTCTTGTTGATATTCATACATATCCTTTGTTGGTAACTATTGCAACCCAAGTCATTATAACCACACTACCGATCTCAAATCACCCAGCCCTATGGCGCTGTAGGCAGGCTAAAGGACTCACCATTTGGAGTCTTCGGCTTGTTCTTCTCAGTGGGTGTGGTCAGCCTGGCGTACTTGAGTCCATGGGTCCTGCTGGATGCGGGTGTCCAGGGGGCGGGCAACGCAAAGAGGTCCTTGTCCTGGTCCTGGTCCTGGTCCTGGTCCTTGGGTCTCTGCTCACGGCCCTGCACATGTGGGCTGCACATGTCCGTCGGTAGCTTCTTGCTCGTCAAGATTTGGCTGTCGCCCCATGGGTGCAGAAGTAGACTGGGCGGTGAGGATTTGACTTTTGGCTTTAGAAGCACATGAAATAAAAAAGAAAAAAGGGTCACATTGGTGTGGGATCTTGCTCTACATATGCAACAGTATATAGCATGACATCTCTTTTTCCTCCTACTAAAACACACCATACTGGCTCCATCCGGTAGACCTCTAAACCAGGTGCAGGAGTCGTTGTCGGAGATGAGCTCGAGCGAGCCAGTGGAGTCATCGTCCTCGCTGAACCGCAGTGTCTGGAGAGAGAGCAAGAGGTCTTGGTTTAGGGCGTGGAGTGAAGCGCCGGACCTGGGGCAGACCGAGCAGTCTCCATAGCTGCCCCCTCCCCTTCTGGAACTCGCTCCCCGAACACGTCCATTAATGTACCGATCCATCGATGTTCAAAATCACTCACCAAAACTCACCTGTTCAGAACTGCTTTTATTGCATAGTTAGTGTTGTGTATGTTTTTAACCTGTCGTTTACTCTGAAACGTATCTATGAACCAAATGATTTTAATAATGGAAAGTAACAGAGTTTCTCATTATGCGCTTCTATCAAATAGATCTGTTATTATTTCAATTGAAAGTCAAATGAGAATAAAACACCAAATGTATCCAGTTAGAAAGTAGCACACCACCGCCTGATATTAAGAGAAAACTATAAATATAGAATATTTGTGTTTCAGTCCTGACCGGCATTCCCTGATCCAGAGGAGAATATGAGCAGGGATGGTAAATAGAGTTTGGCGTAGTCTGCAGGTACGCCGAGTGCAGGCGGACAGGCTTGCCTCTCCGCTTCTTAGCCAGCAGCAGCAGGTAGGTGGCTGTGGTCTGGTCGTAACACCACTACAACAAACACATACACACACACACACGTTACAACAACAAAAAGGAATACATACCTGCAAGCAGACCGTCGCTTAATTAAACAGTAGTCTAGTGTCACTCAAAAAGGAAGGTGCTGTAAAGTCCAAGGAATAGGAGACTGAGTGGAGAATAATTTACACACACACCTCCTTCACGAGTTGAGTGGTGGTCTCCCGGGAGCGCTTCAAAGCGATGGACATCTCTGTGATGCAGTCCGCATCTATGTTGCCCATCTAGAGAAAACAGAGCCAAGCATCTTAAAGCCCAGACCTTCTTTTGTCCATGCATTATAATGTACAGTATAACCATGATTGTACAAAGAGCCGTGAACTTATACACTAGAAACACATCCACCTGACAAAAGCGAAAATCATTTAAAAAATGTCAAAGGGTTAAAAATATAAGAGAATCAATTAGGAAATTCTTTGGATAATGATTAGAGCATCATCCTTAATCATTTTGAGGATTTTGGTTTTGGCTGTACTGAAAATTACAAATTAACACTGAATGGCAGAATTTAGCTTCTGAGGGGTTGCGTGCATGCGTACTTGCTGCTTGCTGTGCCACTCCACTGGGATGTTGAAGTCCTTAGTCACCCATGGGTGGTCCAGCAGCTCAGAAACAGTCAGACGGTCCTGGGGCTCCACCTACAGGCCAAACAGGGAAAGGACAACCGGAGCTATTTAACAAACAAAATATAAAAAAAATAAATAAAAAAAGCACAGGAACATATGAGCAGTAGAAAGGAAAGTGTACCTGCATCATCTGGTCAAGGAGCAAAACACTGGCAGGGGACAACCAATCAGGAATTGTATATTCACCCACCTGAAGCACGCGCACACACACAAGAAATAAAAATGCTTCAAAACATAAGTTTTATACTCTAGTAGCCATTGTGGGTAGACTGTGGTTGACAATATTTTAATAATTTGTCATTCAATGACAAACATCAATTCATTACTGCCAAAAACATTTCACATCCTAATCTAAAAAAATAGAAGGCTCCTCACCTCAATCAACTTGTAGAGGGCCATGCAGTTCTCATCGTCAAAGGGAAGATATCCACAGAGGAGGGCATAGAGGACCACTCCCAAGCTCCACACGTCAGCCTGGGGGGGGGGGTGGGGAGGGGAGGGGGGACGACACACCACAGGTCAGCCCAAAGACAGGTAATTAAGCAGAAGGTAGTAGTTAAGCATAGTTATGTTATTGTATGTAATTTATGCCAATTCGATATTTGGCTAGCCCTTGATCCCAATTGGTCCGAAAAGGCTTTCGAGATGCCTACAGATAAGGTGTAGACATTCGGCGATCGAACGCAGTACCTTTCAGCTTGCGGACAAGAGGAATGCTTGTGTGGCATAGGTACCGTACAACCGTTCTAGACATTAGATATTATCCGGTGAAATCTCAATTTATCTCAGCACAAGCTGAATCTGGTCACTGGTCCAAGTGCTACTCTAAGGTTACAAGTGATAGCAGTGAACGGGCAGCAACCAGTGTTCAGAATGACATTGTATCCCCAGCCACAGTTGCTCTCCCTCTCCCTCCTGCTGCTCTCACCGATGAGCCGATGTAGGACTTGCCCAGGATAACTTCAGGAGCAGCATAGGCAGGGCTCCCACAACAGGTGTTCAGTCGACATTGCATACCTCCCTGCAGCACCAGGGAACACAGGATAAGCACAACAACAACAGACCCGTTTAGGTTGACTCAAATCTTCCAGAATCTAAACATACGGTAATCACCACCCTCATCAAAATCAGAAATAGCTTTAGAATTAACGCCAATAGACATCCAGTGATAATGCCAATTAAAAGGTATTTACACTAGATTAATTGACCAAGCTAAAACATTTTAAAGCTGAAAATATTGGGTATTAAAATAAATGATTAATCAGCATCAAATCACAACTAATTCGTTTTTAGCCAGCTCTACTTCTCACATCTAAAACAAGGAACCAAGTGCCTTTATGTAAAAAAAAAGAAACAGTGTGGCATGCCACATTTTAACAGACATTGGTTTCACATACTCCGACGGAAGGGCTGGAGTGGGAACTATACCTTAGGTTTGCCACAAAGACCAAAGTCTATGAGCTTCAGGTTGTGGTTATCGTCTATCAACAGATTCTCCTGAAAGAAAGGGGGAGAAAAGTGGACAACAGGCATCAGCCCACATAACCACATCAATCCCAGAGGTGTGCGGCGCTCGTGTGTATGAGTCATTGTATTAACATACATTATGAGTTACATATTCACTCAATATTGGCTGCATTATTGTAGAGACATTTAACTACAAAAAAATCTAAACTTAGAACTAGGCAATGTGCAACAGCTAAATAAATGCATATAACGTTTGTCCAAAACTGTTTAATGGACTGGATATTATTTGGTTATTTCCCTGTAGTTATATTTATGTGAAAATGTTTGCTGGTTTTACCGGCTTGAGGTCCCTGTGTGCGTAGCCTCGACTGTGGACGTAGGCCAGCGCAGAGATGATCTGTCGGAAAAACACCCTGGTCTCCATCTCGGTCAAACATTCCTTAGCGATGATGTAATCAAACAGCTCTCCACCCGAACAGTACTGAAAATATGCAAAGATAAACGTCAAATACGGCAGGGGAAGAATTAAGAAGAATTTAATAAAATAATGAGTGTGTATGCGTGTGCACGTTTACCTCCAATACCAGGCATATCTTGGCGGTGGTCTCTATCACCTGGTACATGCGACAGACATGCTGGTGGCTCAGGTTTTTCATTGCCTCGATTTCCAACTTTACTCTGGGCAGATCCTCCTGAATCATGTGACGAGAACGAGAGCAGGGAGAGACACAAAGGGTCAAGAGACCGCTATCACTGCAACATCAGCCATAACTGAACAGTTGCACTTGAATCACGTCTGGGGACTCAAACGATGGAAAGACGGCATAGGGAGTAGAGCTCACCCCTAGTTGTTTTTTGTCCATAATCTTGATGGCGACCTTCTCTCCCGTCAGGCGATGTCGCCCCAGCTTCACCTTGGCAAAGCCCCCTGGGGGGGGGGGGGGGGGGGAGAAACAGCATGCATCAAGAAAGGAATCAGAGAGAAGTTGTTGCCACCCAAACACAAGAAGCCGTCGTACGTTTGAAATAAATAAAGTCAACATCGAGATCACACGTCAGTACCATTGCCAATCGTTTCGAGAACTTCGTAGAAATGGTGGAGCTCCTCATCTCCGGTCCAGTTCACCGACATTACTGCAACCCTAAGAGAGAGGACCAAACGGTTAGTTAGGTAGGTTAGATTGACGTGAACGATACACTCCGTATCCTTAAGACATCACCAAACCGCGAATCGTGAACACAAGTCAACTCAATTTAAGAAGCTAAAGTTATTTAGTGCTAAGTCTGCTACGGCAACTCGCAACATAACACCCCTAACTTAGACAGCGGACAGTGAAATGCACAGTAGACATACTAGCATAGCATAGCGACTGTACACACACACGACATCCCTTACCTTAGTATCTGCAATGTATGTAAATCAGCAAGTTTGTGGTTTCTCAACCACAAATGCAGACGCCCAGGTTGATCTATTTGACGGCAATTTGAATTTCCCTCTTATACGTCAGCGACTAATTCTACTTCCGGTTAACCAGCTGGTGACTGCTGGTTCACCTGCTGGTCCGGGTCGGTACTACAGCTATGATATAATGACAATGATACATACACGTCTTAACCATTAAACACCTCACTTGGCCTGACTGAATGAAGGTTGTTTTATGGTGTCAGTCTGTCATTTCTATTTCAATTCCGAATTCACTTTTCACTTTTTCACTTTTTCACATGTCACTTTTCAGTCGAATTATTTATTAATATATTATTACTGCCAATTTGCACTATACGTATTGTTGTGTATTGTATATACCTACGTACTACTGTTATAATACTGTAATTATCTTCACTTATCAATACATTTAGACTTCATTTAGAATTATTTTAACTATTTTTGTTTATAATAGTTTTTATTTTAGTTAGTTGTTTTGTTTTTTAGCTTAGGTTTTAGTATTCTTGTGTGTGCATTTATTCCCCCTGTGTCAACTGTTGCACCTTAATTTCCCTCGGGATTAATAAAGTTTTCTGAATCTGAATCTGAATCTGAATCTGTCAGATGTGTGTGTCCTCACCTGTCGACCCAGGCAGTCCATCAAAATAACCACTGGCTGTGTCTCAACAGACAGTGTACATGTCAATCGTTTGACCGCGTAATCACTGCCAAACAAATGACTCTCACTTCAACAGTTGCTCAGTAAAGTTTATGGTCTCTCCGGTGAGAGAATGTGGCCTTGGTATCTTCTCTTCCTCTTCATCACGCAGTATGCATTCTCACGTCAGTCTCAAGTCAGACTTCACCAAGGCCACCTATCTGTATGACTTACAGACAAATTATGTCCTTTGAAAGATCTATACTTGCCTTTGAAATTGTTTCGCAATAGACTCTCCTGATCAGAGTAACGCCAGTGTATTCCTACTGGTTGTTAGTAAAGGAGCCGGTCGTTAGGGAAGTAACCGGTAGTTAGGGGGATCTCCAGGTGTCCCTGGGATGACGGAACCCCTCATTAGGTTTTGGGGGCAGCTGGCCAGGAGGGGACACTGGGACATCAAACAGGCCACAGCTGCAAGGAGGTGGAGGAGGAGGGAGGGAGGAGAGGAGAGGAGAGGGAGGAAATGGAAAGTAGAGAAGACGACAAAGGCTCTGGAGGGATAAAGAGAGGTGAGAGGGTAGAACAGAGTACCGTGAATGAAGCAGTGGTGAAGAAGGAGATAGTTCAGGGCATGTAAATATCAAACTCAGACTCAGACTATCTCCTTATAATTATTTATGTTGGTGGTTCAGATTCACACACACACACACACACACACACACACACACACACACACACATATATGTGGTATATCGAGTTTACCACATCAGGTCAATGAAATATCCATTCTTACATACATTCACTAAATAATACAGTCCATTTGAAGCATGACACACTTGTTTGTTTTATTACTCATTCAATAAAACGTTGTTATTTTACCTTTGATCTTGTAAAGAGATCCGGCATGGGCCAACACCCATTGATTTACAATATGTCCAGTATGGAGCTACAATATGTTGAAAATATTGTGCAATAGGCAGTAAAAGTATGACTTCATACAGATTTGGGCCTGGGGGCCCTTATATATGTGATGTTTTCAAAACAAAAAAATAAGCATATTCTATATGCTCTGTGTGTCGGTGTATGTGTGTGTGTGTCTATGTGTGTGTGTGTGTGTGTATGACGGTATATGCATGGTGCCACTCTGACCACACACACACACACATATACACACACGCGCACACACACATATGCACGCACGCACACACACACATGCACGCACAGACACACACACACACATATACACACACACACACACACACACACACACACACACACACACACACACACACACACACGCGCGCACACACACGCGCGCACACACACACACACCCCAACGGAACCACCGTGAATGTAAACACATTGGAGTCATCTTTCAGTGTTCTCATACTGCTCCATGGAGGCCCACTGGGTCAAAGGTCATCCCACATGCTACGTCATGGTCTGTCAATGGATTAGCCATGTACTATTGGTGAAGCTTTGTCCACGGACTTGTTCACACATGTGTCAAACGCATATTCATTAATACATATGCGTTCACGGACATTCAAAGCCCCGCTAAATGTTCATATATATACAGTATATCATCATATTCACGATTGTACAACACAATAATTCAGCAGATGAATGTTCTACGGAATTCCAACTAACTAGCGAGCAGCTGCGCCATGGATCAACGGGATGTCTGGCAAAAGACATTCAACATAAAAAAAGGCTTCTTCAAAGTAATATAATTCCATGCGGACAACATGCAGAACTGATAAGCGTCCACTCTCCGCCATCACTTCATCTTTTAGCCTAGCAGTTGCCTGATACCTTGCAAAGAGCCACCCTTAGCCAAGGACACGCTCCGCAGTGGAAATACTTGTGTTCCCTGATAGTTACACCTCTGGTTCTCCCCTCCCCTCCTCGTAGAGGACCAGTGGAAACATCTAGTGCCAGCTCTTCTAACATTGCGTACTTACGGTGCTTGAGATCAGGAATCTCTGCCCAGAACTAAAACATCCAGGCAGGAGGAATATATTGCATCCACATGTTGTTTAAAGGTCTTTAAATCATTTGTGTCAATCCAAATATTACCGTTCACTTTCTCGGGGAGAAAGCAGGGCTGACGCCAAGGCCTATAGCGTGTACATAGGTCTCGACTCCCGTCCG
>CM051003.1:3823890-3948890 GCA_027704905.1 Muraenolepis orangiensis | reverse complement strand
CGGTGGAGGATATCGTGTGCGGGAGGCGCGCTGCCTGTCTGACAACGTCACGCCCAGCGACCCCGCGTCTGCCCCCGAGAGTCGAGAGGAGTGCAACACACAGCCCTGTGTCACAGAGACCGGTGAGACCTCACGGGTTTGCGTCATTGGTGCTATCCGCCTGCCTGCTCCCTTCCTCACCCGCCACAATGGGTGTTCTGTAGTGTGGAGGGATTTGTGAAGGCCTAACGAGAAGTATCAAATGATTATGGGTATTTCATCAGGCATATTACCGTCAGCTTGTAGTTACAGACGTGCCTGTTCTTCACCACCAGCCACTATTGTGGTGGTGAAAGAGCAAAGGTCACAAATGGTGACCTTCACTATGGTGATGTTTTGTGGGGTCCAACTGTAAATTCAAAATAGTCAAACCCTCATGGGGATTCAAGCGGTATATACTGTACTATAGGTAGTTTGCTGGTTCCCTAACCGCCACTACTTTGGACGTAACAGCGGTGTGTGTGTGAGACGACACGTGTGGGTGTGAGCGTGAACTAGTTCACCGCTAGCACCATAACACGAACTGAACCCCACCTCCGTCTGCCCGCAGACTCCTCCTGCAGGGACCAGTACCACAACTGTGCGGTGGTGGTGCAGGCACGGCTGTGCGTGTACCCCTATTACCGAGGCGCCTGCTGCACCTCCTGTTCCCGTGCGCCAAAACCTTACTCCCACGGACTCCTCAAGAACCACATCCGCAGGTGATTCCGGAACCGACTGTCCCACCTGCAGAGGGAGAAGCGTGGTACCGCAAGAGTTGATACATGCAAGGGGGAGGGAAATAAGGAGGGGGAAACAGAAGAGAATTTGGAGTTTGAGCAATGACGGCTGTGTGTTCTGCAAAATTATCCTTTTCCTTTGGTTTACGGTCACACAGCCTGACGACAGGCCTCCTGAAAGACCACCCACAACAAATCTATTGGTGGTTGTTAGTAACTGTTGATGTTTGTCCTCACTGAATATGTTAATATTGAATACTCAATACCCCCATTTATGTTTTCCTATCCAGTGTACATTTGTATATTTATTCCCAATAAATCCTAACACATCCAGGGAACTCCGTTGTTTGCTTTCTACCTGTAGTCTGCCAGAGGCTAGTCCATAGGAATTGAAGGCACCATTTAATCTTGTCACGCACACATGGATTCATGGGCCGTCCCAACATTGCCTCTGTAATCTTAAGTTACCTTCCACTTGGTGGATAATGTATTTTTGATACTTACATGAGCTGGTATTATACGAGGGGGGAAGCCTTAATTCTTAACGAAAAACCTAAAATTGTTCCACTTGGAAATGTAGCAGTCGGTGGAAATCTTTCTGTGTTGGTTTGCATCTGAACGAGGAAAATCTGTCATTTAAAAAAAACCAATCCTCAAGCAGCCCCCATAATAATCACCTGCCAGTTAAAAAGCAAGTTATCAACACATCTCAAGTTCCCAGAATACCTCGCTGGATGTGGCTGCAGTGATGTATTTGTTTTGATTGGCGGCATCTGTTCCAACTCCGTCTTCTGCACGTGTAAAGCAGCGGTTTGCCTTGAAAACGTGTATAAAATCATAAATCCCATTTGTGTGGTCTGCAAGCGGTTTTCAAAAACCCACAGGATATGGTCAAAATCTACTCACCAAGCACCACTAGCACGCACTTAAGACGTGCTACAGTTCCCCCAAGGAACACACGCTAAATGGAGTATACACATTTATTTTTCCTTTGCCAACACCGTAAGTAAATGAAAGCCGGAAGGCAACCGAAGAAGAGACCAACGCGGCTTATGCTATTCATTCAAGATGGTAATACCATCGCTTTAATGGGACAGCCAGGTCAACAGCATGTAAAAGGCCATTATTCAATCACAAGAACTGAAAAAACACAGACTCATTATAACACCCATCAGCAAACGCACATTGCATGTCTAGTTTGTTTTGTAAAACAACTCCCAAAAGGAGTCATCTTTCCACATGTCCTCTCCATCAGTCCGTTTCTTTACTTCTTTTTTTATTTTTATTTTTTAAAACAAGCGTCCGTCAGGTACACAACGCTCCCCACTTCTCATTGACGCAACGCCGCGTTGGCAGGCCCCGTGCCAGTAAGCTTGCGGGGGAGCATGTGAAGGGGGTAAGAAAAGAGTGCTTAGAGTGAGGCTGGGCCTTTGGCATTGTGTTTGTGTGTTGAGGTGGTCCACATTAGCATCATCCATTTGTCCTGATTGGCTCCGGAACACATTCATGGCTCTCGCAAATTTTTGTGTATTTGTTCAACTCTAACCCTGTGTGTGTTTTATTTTTTATTCTTAAGACACAAAACTGGATTTAGTGACCAAAGATGCCAGAGCTGAGTCCAGTTTTGGGTTGGTCTTGGTTTGATGGCTGTTGTCACTTAGTCCTTGGCATTGGTTTTGTGGGTGGTCGAGATGAGGGGGGGGGGGTGGCAGGCATTCGCACACTCACTAGAAACACTCGTGACCTTTCTCCCCATTGTCCTGGATAACAATTGTTATTGTATACAAATCAGTTGTGAAAATACAAGGGCAAGTAACATTATCCACCATACTTGTAAACGACAAAAAAATATAAATTTCTTCACCCTCTCCCCTCCCCCCCCCCCCCCATCTGATTTGTGTAGCTTATCAAATGAAAGACCTGACTCTTTTTAAGCCTCGTACCAACATTCATGATTTTTCAATACTGTTTACGTTGTACAAATACATAAATATCATAGGATACACAATACAGTATACTGTATAAAATAAAAAAAGGATAGATTTCTAATATGATAAATCACCAGAGGGCAACCCAGAAAACGGTTATTTTTGACACTAGGCAAAAAGAGGAGCAGACTTACGCCCTGAGGTCCAATGATAGAAAGTCATGTACTAGATCATCCTAAGCCCCGCATGGTGCAGTACCTCAGACCAGACTCCCAAGTAGTGCGCTAAATATAGGCCTTGTAGACTTTGAAAAACGTGCGTCCTGTGGGGGGACACGGTCCGTGGGTATATGGGAGTGCGCTAGTTTAGGGTCAAAACCGTAGTATCTGGGCTGCAAGGATACAACATTATGGAAAACTTGAAGGCACAAACATCTGAGGCAACACATGCCTCGATAATCAAACCATCCAACAGTTGTGGTGTCACGGGAGTAAACGGAGGAACAAAGGAGGTGCATAAAGGAAGAAAGTTTCCGAAGAGGTTAAGATCTGAGCGCGACGAGGCAGTGAGTCAAGAGGAGTTAAGGCCAATTTTAGACAACGCCCGATGAGAATGTTGCGACAGCTAAGACCATGTTAGACCTGACCGATCACACGGGTTAATTGTACAACGTGAGAAAATCCAAGTAGCGTTACTTGCATTACTAACTATTCTTTTTGTCCGGCCTTCAACATAGTTATCTCCTCCCAAGGTTCAGTCAATTATATTAAAACAAGGCTATGTTTTGTTTGTTCTCATTTGAAAGGTTGTCATTATGCACAATATATAAATGTATGTTACAAGAATATACACATATTTCAGTTTATAATCTTAGTAAGGAGTACATCCAAGCATTCAGGGTGAGGACTTTGGCTTTGAAAAAGTTAGTTTACATACCAACACGAACATTCACACGGAGATCGTACAAAGGGAGGAAATTATCACAGAATATAACGGAAACTCCAGAGTGAGAAGGGCTGACATGCAGCACAGACGTCACACCGATGACAGTTTGCTCAAGCAGTACCGCTTCCTTCCCCACACGACTGTTAGGCTCCTCCCACCCCCCCCCCACAAATCTCAGAGCATCTGTTAGGGCGAAGGACTACAAAACATAAGAACGAGGGCCTTTTTTTCTCTGAGGGGCGGAGTTCAAGTTTGTCACCACCCCCTCACCCACCTTGTGTGCAAGTCAGTATATATAATATATATATATAATATATATCTATATAGATTATAGATATCTATATAGATATCTATATCTATATCTATATATATATAAAAAGAAAAGAAAAATGCTACAACTCTTTTGACACTGTTGTCAACAAGCAAGGTTCAGGGCAGGCAAAGTCCCCAATAGAGTTTACCAAATAAATCAGGTGGTGGTGGGGTTGGACACATTGCTTATTCCTCCTCATGCCAGTCCACCCCTCAGCATGGACAAGCCCTTCTAGCGCCTGCAGAACCTTCATAGTCTCTTCACAACAGCTCTCTTTCAAATTATTACTTTGTTTTGTATACAACTAATGTACACCTTGTAAGTCGCTTTGGATAAAAGCGTCTGCCAAATGCCCTAAATGTAAATGTATACCCTAGAGCTCTCTCCTCAGTGGTGGATGCCGGCCATCCCAACTCTTCTGTACGTATTTCCAAAGCTGCCATCTCTGGTGGTAGACACCTTCCATCATCTCTTAATCACCTCCTTCCTGCTCCTCTCATCCATCCATCCCACCGACCGACCATCAGTCCGTCACTCGCTGTCGGTCTCTAGGTCCGAATCGGACCACTGCACGGGGCTCAGTTTGCCGTTCCGCTGGGCGTACTCCATGATGGCAGTGTAGCAGAAGTAGTACTGGTCCCAGGTCTGGATGCTAAAGGCCCTCTGCGTGCGCATGTGTCGCACCGTTTGCCTTACATCCACTGTGCCGATGTCCTCCAGCCGCGACAGGCAGATGTCCAGTGTGCAGAACGTACCTGTACGCGGGGAGAGGATCAACCAGGCTGCTCCTCTTTCATTCACACTGCACTGTACATTCCATCTATACAAATGAAGAGTCACCGTATGGAACAAACCCAGATATGACCAACAAGAAGAATCCAGTTTACGTCTGACTAAAATGCAAAATAATGAATGCAAGTGCTAAGGCATACTAGATTCCAGCGCACTAGATGCGAGGCCGTGGTCACACGTACCTGTGCGGCCAATACCGGCACTGCAATGGACGATTACGGGCGGCCCCCCGGGGGGTCCAGTCCAACTGGGGCCCAGGCTCTGGACAGCCGCCTCCTGCCTCTGTAGCACATGCTCGCGGAAATCCAACATGGCCGACGCACACTTGGGTACTCCAAAGTCAGGCCAGCTGACGTAGAGGTAGTGAGAGATCTCCCGTTTCTCGCCGGTCTAACAAGACAGCAAAGGAACAGTCCCCAGGTTTGAACCAGGTCCAGGAGGAGGGCAGGGGGTGTTGTGGTGTAAAGCAGCTTGATACACGCATGATACGACACTTCATATCTACATATATAGTAGTAAAAAGAAAAAAAGGGGGTGCAACGATTCTCACTTTTGAGGTTTAAAAAGCTTGAAGGTTTTTTAAGGTTTATTCAAGACAGGGAAATTCTATACTCATGAAACTCAAAATTATTCATTCAAGATCTTCTCGGTGTGTTTGCCAAATATGGACACATATTTACACTCCCCCACACACAAGTACAACTCAATACTGACCAACATTCAGGATGAGGCGCCATTGTAGGCCACTACGACGACAACAACCATTCAAGGGGTTGTGAGTGAGTGTGTGTCCTGGGACTCACCTGTGTGTTGTACAGCTCCAGATGGGAGAGTTTGAAGTCCTGGAAACCCTGGATATGCATGTTCCTGACCAGGAAGTACCCGTGCTGCTCCGTCCTGTTCTCCTCCAGAGGCCAGTACTGTCCACACTTGACACGACCACGCTCCACCACCCTGGGACGCACATGGCCAATAAGAAATCAAACTCACTCTTACCACCACCTCCTCCTCCTCCTCCTCCTCCTCCCCCAACACAGAAGACGTAGGGTTCAAGAGCCTCACCTGGTGGTCATGACTATGAGCAGTACCATTTGCTCCCAGACCATGCGCCAGAAGTCCTCGTATGTCTTGGGCAAAGGACCTGCATCATAAAACGACAAAAAAAACAAAAACACCATTCAGTGAGTCTTGACTTGCTTGATCTCAGATGTTTGTAAATGCTTTTTGCACAATATAACACATGTACATATCACCCCTAAATCACTTTATTGTTCTTTTTAGGTTAGAATTTCATACTGCAGGAGGGAATGGGGAGTAAGCATTCCATTGTACAAATGGCAAATACAATTCTTGAATCTTGTTCTCGCACCTCAACATTTTGGTTCAAACAGACAATAATAGTATAATGGAGTATAAAGGAATGCTTTCACTCCCGCAGTATGAATTCTTCACAACAATTGAAGATTTATTTCACAATAAATAATAATAAAAAAAAGGAATGTTTAATAAATCCAACCTTTATGATGATTACAATAAAGAAGTGTCTAAATAGGGTTTATCCACAATATGGTGGTAGCGGCACCGAAAATACAGTACAGTGCAGTAACAGTAAAAGTAGTGCGTCCAGTAAAGAAGCATGATAGTGTAATATTGGGGATAACGTTATAGCAATGATAGTCGGAAATGTGTCTGTGTACATGATTATTTTGCTCAGGCAGTACGGTGAAAACACGAGTACATTCTCACCCTGAGTGGCAATGTAGGCATTGCTTCTCTTGTACCCATCCATGAAACTAGCGTTGATGTAGTCTGACGTCTGAAAGAGAACACAACACTGGAGAGTTAGTGTAATGTCCTACTGCCCCCTATTGGAGAGTTAGTGTAATGTCCTACTGCCCCCTATTGGAGAGTTAGTGTAATGTCCTACTGCCCCCTATTGGAGCTGGACGTCATTCCTACTACTTGTGGTTCCAGCCGTGGCTTCCCTTATATGAATAGAGTACCTAATTACAGTATGTGCTTGTTACTTATGCATGACAAATCGTAAACAATAAACCAATTGTGATCAAGGCATGTTATGGATTTGTATACCGGTCAGGTCATCATACCAAAAACAATTGTTTTGCTTTTAAGACAATATAGTTTCATCAAATTATACGTTTGATGGAAGAAAAAAAACCATGTATGAACCAGATTTTTTTTAACCAGAATGCACCCACCCCAAATGGATATTTAATCTCATGGGATCTCATGGACAAGCTCTGCACACAGATTGTGATCCATTGTTCCCTGTGGGCCGGCTCAAGCTTGTTAAGCTTGTGTACTGAAACGTTGAACTAATGCCAGGCTTGGAATGTGAATAAGATCAGGACTTTGATTCCACCACTGCACAAAACATTCCCCTGGGCTCCTTAGCCGGCAGGTAGACTACCGTCACAAAAGCATACTAATGAATGTCCAAACCCAAATAAAATACAAATAATGGTAGAGCTCTGCAACCAACCTACTTATAATGCAGTGTCTAAAATATCAACATCTGAAGGATTGAATCCTCTTTATTGGTCACACACATGGTACACAGTGAGATAAGTTTACCTCATCCTCTTCATCACACAGCTCACAGAGTCGGACTCGTGATTGGTCCAGGCAGAGCACATCACTGTACCTATTCTTAATCTGATTGGCCAGATTCCTGGAAAGATAAGACGCACAAGAGTTTAAGATAAAACAAAAGAACAAAGCCATTTCTGGCCTATCTCTTCTACCCCGACTATGAACACCAGTGCAAAATGTTCGGTGTTTCTCCTTACTTTGAGTAGTCAAAGGTTCCGGCGGGCGGCTCCTTGCGGATCTCCTCGTACTCCTGGTAGATCCCCTTCTTCTTCCTCCTCTTCACGTGCTCTACCAGATCACTCACACTCATTCCTCCTGGCTCTGGCCCGTGGACAGACACCTCCACGTAAGGGTCCTTCTCCTCTGGGTCCCAGGACGACGACAGCACCGGACCCTGAGAGGACGGCTGCTGGGGCGGCCGTGGCAGAGCCTTCTGGGGCAGCGGCGGCACCCCTTCCTCGTCCTCCTCCGGGTCCTCCTCTGCGTTATCGTCCCGAGGTGGGCCGGGGGAATCCGTCTCTCGGCAGACGGCCGCATCACCGTTGAGGTTCGGATGCGCCGGCGTGGCCGGGGGGGTGTCCGACTGCGGCGGCGGGGGCTGCCGCCCGCAGCCGTTCATGTTAGCATTGGGGCAGCTGGCCACGTTGGCTCCGCTGAGAGCAGAGCCGTTCCAGTGTTGGTGGTTTCCCTGCTGATACGAGCCTGCCGGGCCTTGAGTCCTGCCCTCAGACCCGTCGCAGTGGTTGTTGTGCGGGTTGGCGTTGCGGTCGTCGCAGCAGTTGGAGTTGGTAACTGCCGACTCGGGACCCAGTGTGGTGTCGGTGTGCGCGTGGACCACGGCGACGGTGGTGGTGGCGCTCGCATTGCCGCACTCCAGGCTGTAGGAACGCAGCAGGCTGCCCACGCAGTCATGCATGTCATGCGTGGGTTTGTCGCCTAGGGCGGGGTCATGGTGTTCATTAACACAGGACTGGATCCAAGCCACGTGGCTGTACTGGGACATCCCGCCCAGGTGCTCAGGGAGTGCCGAGACAGGGATGTGGTCGGCCAACTCGTGGGCTTTTACTGTGCACACCTGGCAAGCGAGGAACAGAATCGGCTCATGTAAATTCCAAGCCAGAGCCCTGTGTAAATAGTCCAGCGGTGTTTTACACAGGGCGGGACGCCGCAGCAATAAAAGCAGCCAATACGTCGTAACCACAGAACACATACATACCCTTTCTCGGAGTTTCTCGCGGACAAAAAGGCGAAGAACTGCGAACGGCGCTCGGAACCAGAGAGGGGATGATACAATGAAGACGCATTTTAGACGAGCAGGAAACGCCCCCTATCGACAAAAACCACACACACACACACACACACACACACACACACACACACACACACACACACACACACACACACACACACACACACACACACACACCACACACACACACACACACACACACACACACACACACACACACACACACACACACACACACACACACACACACACACACACACACACACACACACACACACACACACACACACACACACACACTTTTGTGCAACAAAATATATATTTGGCCTTTAAATTAGATTCATGACAAGACATTTATTTTATTTACCTTCAGCAAGTTAAGTATTTTGACACAGAGCTCGTAGTCAAAGTTCCCGTAGCTTGAGTTGGTCATGTCATAGATAAATATAAGACCGTCTCTTTGAGTTTGCAAGCTGCGGAGGGAGCAAAGAGATAGGATGACAAACATTAGAGACAGGTGAGAGGTGGGCAAATGCTCAGTTCTCACACTTGGATTCCTGACTAGAGACTACAGAGGAGTTTAACAGTTAGAAAGTGTAAGTGAACCACCCCTGTTTCAGCTCGAATTGGAACGCTATGTTTTGGGCATAGTTTCTAGAAAGAAGGGGGGGGGGGCATTATCCCCATGGTTACAACCCAAGCCAACTTTGCGACACTTTTAATACACGTTGAGTATTAGCGCTATAGTGTGTGTGTAATACGCATTGGCTAGCCTGAGAGGGAGAGATATACACCCCTTGAAGATAGCTTATGGCAAAGGTGGCCTTTGACGGCACAATGCTTCCCGGCAATAGCTCTGGGCCAAAATCTGTTATAATGCAATACCATATACTCATGTCACTTACAATTTTCAACAGATATACATGTGGAAAACAGCCAAAAAGAGCAATCAAAATGCTTGACCATAATTAAAGCTGCTTCAATAGGTAATTCACTCCACACACCGCCATCCCAGACCATATACACACGCAGTAGAGGGGTGTGTGTGTGTGTGTGTGTGTGTGTGTGTGTGTGTGTGTGTGTGTGTGTGTGTGTGTCAGCCACCGTCACCCCAGCAACTGCAGTTGGGCATAAATTTAAAAAGAAAATAACCTTTTATTCAGTGAAAAGGTCAAAAAAATGCCCTGTGAGAGTTGCCCATTTCAGGGTTGAACCCACAAAGCACAATTACCAACCCTGTGGTTGGTAATTTGGTGTGGTAGGTGTTTGTGTAGGTGTTTGTGTTGCTTTCAGCCACCGTCACTCCAGCAACTGTAGTTGGGCATAACTCCGGCACTGTTCCAAAAGTTTTGGAGATGTAACCAACGGGGATCCAAATATGTGTGCCAAAATGCAAAACCTTTTTGCCATTCCAACATGCCCATTTGAAAGTAAAGATAATTTGAATAATGTATGTATGTTTTTGTCACCCCCTTTGGTGAAAGTGGCATATTGCACTTAGGCAGACATACTGAAATAAAATCATGTAACGTAATTGTTTGAGCCATCTACACCAAATGTGGTACACTTGTCACGAGAGATACCCTCTATCGGTCAATAGAGTTGAGAAGCCCGGGGACTTTCTGAAGAGGAGTTATAATTGTTAGAAAAACGTAAATGGACCCAGTGACTCAATTGTTTGATCTATCTACACCATATGTGGTATAACAATAATATGGTATAACAATAAACGGTGACATCATATCTATATAAATATATACAAAAATATGTATCCCAGATACTCTGTGAACACCTCATAATGTATACAAAAACCAAAGGTATCCACAGATACTCTGAACACCTCATAATGTATACAAAAACCATAGGTATCCACAGATACTCTGTGAACACCTCATAATGTATACAAAACCAAAGGTATCCACAGATACTCTGAACACCTCATAATGTATACAAAAACCAAAGGTATCCATAGATACTCTGAACACCTCATAATGTATACAAAAACCAAAGGTATCCATAGATACTCTGAACACCTCATAATGTGTACAAAAACCATAGGTATCCATAGATACTCTGAATACCTAATAAAGCAGATTTCCTTCCCAAACAAACGTATGCCAACGGCATTGAGTTCAAGTGGGTTGCACACAAAATGGAAAACGATAATAAGTACCTTTCTATGGCTTTATCCAGCTGATAGATTATAGCCTGCAGCACAGCCTTGTGAGTGGTGACATCTGGCCGGTGGAGGCGAGCTGTGAAGAGGGCTAGAGCTGCACCGTTTGCATCACGGCCAGGCTGGGGGAACACACACATATATATATTAAATTAAGCCCACACCATAGTAACCCTAAAATGATGAACTTGGTGGTTATATGGATTACTTAGTTCTGCCTGTCAATAGAAAAGGGATCATCACAAGAGCCCACACGCACACAATTCAATTAAGCCCACACCATAGTAACCCTAAAATGATGAAATTGGAGTTATATGGATTACTTACTTCTGCCGGTCTATGGAAAAGATATCACACAAGCCCACGCACACGCCCCCACACACACTCAAGGACTCACCAAAACTGTGAACTTGCCACACAGCAGCTCAGAGCGCAGGGGCTCCTCGTCAGGGTTGATGTTGAAGATGCCCTCTTTGATTCGTGTGTTCTTAGATTAGAACAAAACATGAGTCACAACACGGGACAACAGGCCTAGGCCAACAAAAGGCCGACCTTGTCTATGCACATCCATAGTAACCTTTTATGGAAAGTTTGACGCTACATACTCTGGCCTTGCAGCAGAAAGCCGTTGATGGCCTTGTGTTGGGTCACAACAAAACGTGTTTAAACCAGTTGTCGTACAACAACCACATGCCCATAGGTGGAAGTTCATCATTAATATGTGTGAATAGGATCACAACCAGTATGCAGTAGGGACGTTCCTGACCACAACTATCCCTGACTGTTAACCGGACGTTTTGCAATAAACGAAAGAAAAAATGCCTACAAATTGACGATCATTGTGAAACAATCCAAGAGGCCAAACACTGCATAATGTAATGTAAAAAAAAAAAAACGATATTTTTTTTTCTCATTTTATCAATCCGCTTAGTGAGTGAGGAAGCCGTTGGCGTGAGCAGCCTTCGCTCAAACCCAGTAGGCCTAAAAAGACTTATGTTAAGACATAAGTCAATATAATCCTGGCAGACTATGGTTTCTTTACTGGGAAACGGACTGAATTGATTGACATTCCAAAGATGTGCCTTCGGAGTGACGAGAACAGCCGAGTGCCGCCTTGTGTGCACAGCTACAGTTGAATCCTTCAACAGCAGGTTGAGGTCATTGTTACATCCATGGTTTAATTATTATACTTCTACTCCTTCTTCTTCTACTACTATTCTTTATCGAAATAAGTATTTAAATTAAGTCATGAAGACCAACTGATCACTGCACACATGGCATGACCCCAGTTACTACCTCGGGGGAAGAGCGCTGTTGACAATTGTGTACCACATTCAATTATGTTTTGGGTAGTTTCATACTGAGCTTGTCAAGGTTTTAGTGATAAGCATGAATAACAATAATGCAGCTCTATTAGGACAAATCCAATTCTGAAGTGGGAAATGAAGACCGGAGCAGCATTTGCTTGATTACTATAAAAAGCAGTGCACAGCCTGCTCCAAGCGCTGCCAATCAGGGCATGAGTCTATGCCATGAGGTAGGGCCACACCTTGTACGCCTGGAAGAGGTCGATGGCTCTGGACACGTCAAACTTGCGGGCCATAAGGAACTTGACAGCCGTGGGCTCGGAGACGAGGCTGGCGCTGTGAGGCTGCTCCCGGCTTCGCGCCGTACCCAGGAACTCCTCCACCGCCTAAAAAAGACAAGATGTGTGAGAGACAAGTGAAGGCTGACAAGCTGCAAAAAGGATAAAGAATGTGGGAGAATACAACAAATACAATATGAGCAGAGGTTAAACAATGAAGTAGGCAAATTAATGTAGAGAATTGTGAAAATCTGTAGTTCTCTGCAAACATCGTGTTATAGGCTGTTCAAAATGTACTGTACTCATAGCAATGCATATTTTTAAATTAAAATACATTACCCTTGCACCCTCAAAGGGCCTTGTACACTATATAGAAAAACGTACTTTCGATATCTAAATATAGAATGATGTACTTCTCTAAGTGGACGGCAGATATGGTAGAAAATACACAATCTAAAAGGGTTGAGATCCATCGAAGAACGTTGATGCCCTCAAAGCTGCTGTTTGCTGTATGAATTAAATACTGCCCGATGGTTGGAATTTGACATGGTAGTTTGACATTCGTTCGTGGACTCGGCAAGTGTCGCGTAGAACTAGCAGATCCTATGTTAAGGCGTACACAGTATTCATGTTTATTTAATTTTTCGGAACAACTGTCGCGGAGTCCTTCGTGGGGACCCCGGAAAGAGTGTCCTGGGCTGCGTTTATATGTAGCCATCACATGACGGCGAGAGAGACACATTAAGACAGCATTTGCATTAACACATCCTCTCGCACGGCAGCTGCCTTCTTTAATACCTGGTAGTCATGACCCCCTCGCCGAAAATATTGTCATCGGAGGCGTGACATTTGCTCATCTCTTTTTTACTAGAGAGACGACGACGACCAAGACGACGACAACAACAACAGTGCCAAGAACACTGGGCCCGAGTTCTGTGAATTGTGTGCAGTAAATCTGATAGCCGGATACCGCTAGCTGGCTCGCGACACCCAACCGTCACACGACGGACAAGCACTTTCATCAACATTGCTCTTTTACCAACGTCATTCAATATCAGAGCCGTCATGGTTCATCCACATGGGGTCGGGTCGTCCCACGGTTTCCACACGACACAAGCGCGTTGACAGGCAGAGCTGTCGGGTGCCAAGTTAGTCAAAAGGCAACAAATTGCTTATTGCTGCTATGCAGGGTTAACATGTGGTGGCGAGCTAACTAAGGTTAGCGTTCACCAGGCGCTACAACGGGTCAACGAGGCAATGCTTTTTGGGGGATTTTTTTGGGCTAAATACCACCCAAAATAGCGCTGGGGCTAGAGGACAGGATATAATCACAAATGTTTTTTGAAAGACCTACACTCGGCACAAACCAATCGCCATTATGTCTAAAGCTAATGTATAAGCTAACTGCTGTCAGTCAAACAGAATATAGTAGTACTACACAAGCCTAAAAGCATAAAACTACGACTATTGGTCCAATATTTATACATGATATGATCCGACGTGTTCAGTCGCGGGAGTGCCGAGAGCAAGCAGCGGACACGACAACTTAAATGTATTAAAATGCGTTAAAATGTATAAAAAATATTCTCACCAGTTCCTCCTGAGTTGTCAGGGCTTCCGCCATCTTGAAGCCACAGCAACGTCGCAACGGGCGCGCCCACTATGTAGTCGATCACTCCCACTATCTGATTGACCACGCCCACCGTCTGCTCGGTCACGCCCACTCGTCCGCTCGGGGAAGCCCACTCGCCCGCTCGGTCACGCCCTCCTTACGGCCACTTCGCAGCGCAGGCCTCGCCCCCTAAATTGGAATGTGTTCTTGGTGTGCTTTCCTAATATATCCATATAACAACAACCCCACAACTTTAAAATATTGTCATACAGGTTAAATGATGAGTAATCTCACACATTGTTGCATACACTATGGTTGAATTGTTGAAACACACGATTGTTGTTGAAACACACTATTGTAAGTATTGTACGTCGCTTTGGATAAAAGCGTCTGCTAAATAACTGTAATGTAATGTTGTAGCTTTTGTAACACGCCTGAAATTAAACAGCAGTCAACACCATACTGTCAAAGATACTGTCGAAATGTTTATATGTTTTTTCTTTTGGTATTGCATATTTCACATGTATCTTATTATCATAATAATAATAACAATGCTGTTATTTTATACATTCAACAGTCGCCCAAGATAAAATGTGTCTCACACACACACACGCACACACACACACAGGACCAGGAACTAGGATCAATGGTTTCAGGGCCTTTGCTTACATCGAACTATTTTTGTGCAACACCGAGAAGCGGAGCATTGAAGCACAGCGGTCTTTTTTGAATGTCAACTATCCTGAAGTGCATCGATGTTATGTTGATTCATTTAAAACAAGTAATATGTTTGATAAGTCAACTTAGAATTTGTCAGTATGAGCATTTCGGGCCATGCACATAAAAAGAAGTGTTACATGGGACAGCACCAGATCGTCAAGAAAAACAGGTACAGAACAGACAGTAAACTACTACTAAACAGTGGTTGTACGTTAAGACTACATGTAAGAGTTACACTCCAATTATATTGATATGAAAACGGAATGAACGTGTATAGCTTTCACCTACTATACACGTTATTTGTTACAGCTGTCAAGTCTACAATGAACCAGATAAGACAACCACGATGGAGCGCGAGAACCACACAAGCTCTGACGCTGTGAGTGATGACTACAAAGTCATTCATATTGCTTCATATTGTCATCAATGTCTCTGAATTAAGTTATGAGCAAAAAGAATCGTTCAGCCACTCTCATATGACACCACAAATATGACATAAATGAAATCGTATATATGTTGGGAAGTCACAACCATACAGACACAAATCGTGATAATAATGGGTAGCTCAGTCAGTTGTTTTTTTTCATTTTCATTTTTTATTTTTTTACAGTTAGTCAGAGACTTTGGTGGTGATTGTTATAGGTGTTGAGCAGATGTGTGGGGTGGGGGCGTCAGCAGGGGGGGGGTGGGTGCAGCATTAGAAGGGGGGGCAGCAGAGGTGCAGCAGCAGGGGGGGGGGGACAGCAGAGGCGTGGCTGTCTTCGTGGTCCAGAGTTCAGAGAGATGACAGCTGAAGGGAAGAAGCTGTTCCTAAGCCTGCTTGACTTGGAACAGAGGTTTCTATAGCGCCTCCCGGAGGGGAGGAGGGCAAACAGTCCATGGTTGGGGTGAGAGGGGTCATCCACTATTTTCTGTGCCTTCCTCAGACACCGTTTGTGGTGGGTAGTGTTTATTGCAGGGAGGGGTAGTCCAACGATGTGTTGGGCGGTTTTCACCACCCTCTGCAGCGCTTTCCGGTCGGAAACAGTGCAGTTGCCGTACCACACAGTGGTAGTTGGTGAGGATGCTTTCAATAGCACACCGGTAAAAGTTCACCAGAATCGGAGGTGACAGGTAGGCTTTCCTCCTCAGGAAGAAGAGACAATGGTGAATGTGAGGCAGTATTGAGGGACCAGGAGAGGTCCTCGGAGATGTGGACCCCCAGGAATTTGAAGCTGGAGACACACTCGACCTCCGCTCCGTTGATGAGGATGGGGGCGTGTGCGCCAGCTCTGGTCTTCCTGAAGACCAAGACTGAGCTTCTTGGTGTTGAGGGCCAGGTTGTTGTCAGCACACCACGCCACCAGGTGCTGGACCTCCTCCCTGTAGGCTGCCTCATCGTTGTTTTTGATGAGGCCCACCACCGTTGTCTGTCTGCAAACTTGATGATGGTGTTTGTACCATGTACAGGAGTGCAGTCGTGGGTAAAGAGGGAGTAGAGGAGAGGGCTCAGCACACAGCCTTGTGGAACGCCGGTGTTTAGGGTGAGGGTGGAGGAGGTGAGATGGTCTAACCTGACTGACTGGGGTCTGTTGGTTAGGAATAGTTAGGTATGGTTATATACAATAGCTTCCCACTACTCCTAATACTAGGATGGGTTAAATGCAGAGAAACAAATTTCACTGTGTGTGTACATGTATGTGACCAATGAAGATTACTCAATCCTCCCGATTTAGATTTAGTTTGAACTAAATATTGCAAAAACATTCCAGATATAATTTGGCAACGTTCTAATACTATATTGAGTAGGAGGACAGATGTGACCTTAGCTTTCTTGCATAGGGTGGAGGAGCAGTATTTCCATCAGGGGATTCCTCCCTGGCGCTTGATGAGGAGATGCTCCAGACGCTCGATGCCCTGGACCCTGTAAAACCTCCCCTTCGAACCAACTTGGATGGACAAAGCAATGTGCTCCCACCTGCTAATATCACCAGAAAGAGGAAAAACGACTCAACGCTGATCGGGAACCACAAAGAATCGATTGAACACAGTGATTCAGGCCCCGATGGAAACGCATACGAATCACACTGCCAACCTGAACAAGAGAGGGAAGCGAAGAGAGCCTGCAAGCAAAGCAGTAAAGAGGGTGGGAGTCTGCGGCGAGCCGGCTGCAAAGGTCTGGCCCAGAGGCTTCTCTTTAGCGAGGACTTGGAGGATGCAGAGCTTCCTCAGGGGAGAACAGAGAGCTGCCAGTCAGATTCTGCGGGCCCCAGCAACCCACTACCTAGTGGCAACATACAGACCAAGCAGCAAACTGTTGATCGTGGGTAAGTGCCTTACTTCCACATTGACTTTGTTGTATATTCATGTCACACATTTTACTTTCAGATTTGTTCAGGATTGTTCTCATTTAAACATTGCTAATTTTCAACAGTCGGGTGCACACATCCAGGAAAAACGACTCCCCTGTAAGCCCAGACAAAGCGGGTCAAAGTAACAAAGCCCACTCACCGTTGGACACCTCCGCTAACTACATCCTGTTTAGCCCCACCCACTTGGCAGCGGCCAGAAAGAAGGCAGAGCTCCAGCGGTCTTTACAGAATCATTCGGCGTCTGTACTCACCATTCCCACTGGCCTTGAGGCTAGTAATCTCCCTGACACTCTAACTCAGCAAGGTGAGGCTAAACTGAAGCCACCTGTTGGTATTTTGTTCAAACCTAGGCCAGGGAGAATCAGTCTATAGTGTTTATTGCCATCGTATCAGCACACAGCAACTACCTTGTCATAGAGGGATATGCATTGTATCTTTCAATTAATTATTTCTTCCGTTTGAAATATTTGAATTAGAATGTTTTTGTGTGATATCATTCTATCAAACTGCCCCTCACTGGATGTATAACATAACATGATATGATCAATTCAGTATAATACATTCTTCCATTTTAGTCAACACTAAACACACCAGAAATCCTTTGTTTAATCGCAGTGTATGATCTCTCTCTAGGCTTTGCCATGTGCGCTCCTGAAGAGCATGCAGAGAAGCTGCTGTTGTCCAGCTGGGGCCTCCCGAAGCCTGTCCTGGAGCGCTACCAGAAACACGGGGTCACTCACATGTTCGACTGGCAGGCCCAGTGCCTCACTGTGGGCCAGGTTCTGCAGGGACGCAACCTCGTCTACTCGGGTAAGACCGCTGTGTTCGCACACATTCAGGCCATTAAAAGTTGTATTTATTTTATATTGCCATCCATTTGGTTTCAACACAGCTATTTTTCTCAATGTCTCCACCTTTTTCCCTGTTCATTTTCAGCCCCTACCAGCGCGGGGAAGACTCTGGTGTCGGAGCTGCTCATGTTGAAGCGTGTGTTGGAGACTAAAAAGAAGGCTCTCTTCATCTTGCCGTTTGTCTCGGTGGCCAAGGAGAAAATGCACTACCTTCAGGTGAGGGAGGGTCAAATTAATGGAAGGATGTCGTCTATAAAATGTCATACTTAATGACAAATGGCCATCATTAGTAGCAGTATAGCAGCACAAAGAATGACAGCGGTACATGTTGGTGTGGCGGAGGAATGCGCTCTACTGAGTGCCCTCTAATTTGACTTAAGTAAGGGATTAAAGGGATGGACGAATGGATCAACGCGTGATCAGCGATGAATTGCCATAGCGGTTCCCACCCCAGCATTGTCTGTTGGCTTGTGCAGAGTGTGTTTGAAGAGGCGGGCGTGCGGGTGGAGGGTTACATGGGGAGCACCTCGGCTCCAGGCGGCTTCAGTGCTCTGGACGTGGCGGTGTGCACCATCGAGAAAGCCAACTCTCTCATCAACAGACTGATAGAAGAAGACAGCATGGATCTTCTGGGTAACAACGGACCTATTTCAATTAGTCACGATACCCCCCCGCATGATGATGGGATGTGTGCCGATGTATCACTGACCTGTGTGCTTGCGTTGCGGGGGCGTGTATTTTGGGGTAAATGCAGGAATGGTGGTGGTGGACGAGTTGCATATGGTGGGAGACTCCGGAAGGGGGTACCTTCTCGAGCTGCTGCTGACCAAAATCCAGTTCATTGCAAAGAAGCGGACCGATAAAGGGTGTGTCTTTTTGTACGCCGCTTGGTCTCTTTGTTTATTTGTTTGTCTCGCCGCATTGTTCATATTGGTGGTTTACTAAAGGTAAGTGTATGTGACTAGGTCATAATTTGTCATGTGTGTTCTGTTTCCACAGCTCCTTATCTCAAGGGGTGCAGATCATAGGTATGAGCGCCACCTTGCCTAACCTCTCCTTGCTGGCCGGTTGGCTGGGAGCGGAGCTTTACCAGACCGACTTCAGGCCGGTGCCCCTGCACGAGCACCTCAAGGTGGGATGTAACGTCTACGACAACAAACTCTCCCTGGTCCGGAAGTTCTCACCTGCCATCAATGTCAAAGTAAGTGAGTTTTCTTTGGAGGTGTGGAGGTGATTCGTCAATGCAGAGGTGGTCTTGATTTAGTGTGTGTGTGTGTGTGTGTGTGTGTGTGTGTGTGTGTGTGTGTGTGTGTGTGTGTGTGTGTGTGTGTGTGTGTGTGTGTGTGTGTGTGTGTGTGTGTGTGTGTGTGTGTGTGTGTGTGTGTGTGTGTGTGTGTGTGTGTGTGTGTGTGTGTGTGTGTGTGTGTGTGTGTGTGTGTGTGTTAAATAAGGGGGATGACGACCACATTGTGAGTTTGAGCTATGAGACGGTGAGAGACGGCCACTCGGTGCTGCTCTTCTGTCCCTCGAAGAACTGGTGTGAGAAGCTGGCCGACGGCATCGCCAGAGAGTTCTACAATCTCAGAAATACTGGTAAACCAATGCATCTTTTATGTAGTTTTGTAATTGATTGTAGTGCACGTTTCACAGCTGATTCAATAACAAAGGAATGTATGCAAATTGATCTTTCTGTCCGTCTGTCACTATACAGGTGCATCTCACAATTTTTTTTTTTCCGTAATGCAATTCAAAAAGTGCAACTCGTATATATTCTAGATTCATTACATATAAAGTAAAATAATTGTATACTTTTTTTGTTGTAATCTCAATGATAATGGCTTACAGCTCATGGAAATCAAAAATCCAGCATCTCAAAATATTCTAATATTACAGACCAATCAAAAGACCAATACAATTTTTGGGGATTTATAATGCGATGAGATGTTATGCAGAGATGTTAATTTATGCACTCAATAGTCTGGGCTTCTTTTGCACAAATGACACACAATACAGCCTGGTATGGAAGCAATCAGTCTGTGGCACTTTCACCATGTTCACAATTGAATGAGATGCATCTGTATATCCAACAGACTATATTGTATGGTTTGTATCTTGCAGAAAGCAAGGCAGAAGCCGATCCCCAGGCGGTATGTCTGGACCAGAAGGGCCTGCTGGATGTGATTGCCCAGCTGAGACGCACCCCTGCTGGGCTAGACTCTATCCTACAGCGCACCGTCCCCTGGGGGGTGGGCTTCCACCACGCTGGTGATTACACCAAGTGCTGTGTATCTATTTAAAAATGAAGGAAATGGTTGTTATCTTAAGAATTGAGACAAATAAGATAAGAGGCCTTTAAGAGTCCACTGTATTCATAATCCAATGAAATTGCGATTGCAAGTTCTTTATTAACACTAGTATATTGGTCGTTAATGTCCTTAATGAACAAACAAATTAATACATTTTATCATCAGAGTAGTGGCTGGTTACCATAGTGGGGGCCCACTCCACTAGAAAGAACAAAATAAAAACATTAATAAATTTATCAATCTACCAATGGTTTTCTGTACTGTGTTTCGACTCTTCTGTAGGACTCACGTTCGACGAGAGGGACATCTTGGAGGGCGCATTTCGCCAGGGCCTGGTCAAAGTGCTGGCCGCCACCTCGACCCTGTCCTCTGGGGTCAACCTCCCGGCCCGCAGGGTCATCATTCGAACCCCCACCTTCAACGGACGCCTGCTAGACCCTCTCACGTACAAACAGATGTCTGGCCGGGCAGGACGCAAGGGGGTGGACACCCAAGGCAAGAGACACGAGAGTAGAAGTAGAATAGAAATGCGGATTTGAGCTGTGAACTGAAGATGTTCTTAAATGGCTCTGGCCAATTAAGCTTTAAGATTAAGCTTTTTAAGACTAAGACTATACAGAACTGCGCCAAAATCCAATCAGCTGTTGCTAGGCCCATACGTAATCTAACCACCAAGTGTTGTCCAATTCCTTATCCAATACTCAAGTTTCTGAGTTATCTTGCTAACAGACAAATTAACAGGCAAACAGGGACGAAAAACAACCTCCTTCCATCTTTGATGGCGGAGGTAATAATAAGAACCAGGGTGGTAAAGAAGGACAAACAAAGCAATGCAAAGATGACGTTTTTGGTTCGGCAGAGAACACTGTCCGCGTTATCAATGATGCGCGTAAGTACGAAAGTGATTGACGGCTTTTTATTTAAAACAGGGGAGAGCGTGCTCGTGTGCAAGGAGTCTGAGCGCCAGAAGGGCATAACGCTGGTCCAGGGTGCACTTCAACCAATCACCAGCTGCCTGGTGAAGCGAGAGGGGGATGGTGTCACCACCAGCATGCTGCGAGCAATCCTGGAGGTACTGTGGGCTTGTGTTACTCAATAGTCCCAGTCTTTCTGCTTTATCGTCACATGAGCCGTGTGGCGGTCCCTTTTGAGTCAGTGTGTGTCCAACAGTGTGTGTGTGTCCAAGAGTGAATTTCTCAGCTCAGGGTGCGGGGTGGGTTGTGTGTATGTGAAACCCTTACACATGGTGGTGAAGGTTGAGGTTGAGGTCTTGGTACTGGTGAGGTCAGGTTATGCATAATTCAGAATGTTGTTCCCCCCCCCCCCCCCCCCCCCTAATATACAGATCATCGTTGGAGGCGTGGCCAGCACACCACAGGATGTGCGTCTGTACGCTTCCTGTACGCTGCTGGCCGCCAGCGTGAGATGGGGGCGGGATTCCTCAGACGGCGACCTGAAGGAGGGGCCGGAGACGGAGACCAACAAGGGGTCCATAGAGGCCTGCGTGGAGTGGCTGATAGAGAATGAATTCATCAATATCCAGAAGGAAGGGGAAGGTGTGGCTGCTTTTTAATTTTCCTTTGCCAAACTAACTTAATATTTTTTTCATGCATTTCCACAGCAAAATAAAAGTGAGAAATAACATTTAAGAATTTATTAAATCAATGTCAAAACCAATATCAATGTTGTTTGGTTATAAGAATGATGAAATGATGACATATGTGATGAAAGAAAATTCTTTGCATTATAGATGGCATTGGTGATGATGATGACACCAAGGACATTTTTGGATAATTAATTAATAATGGGTTGTGTATGTTCATGTTTTAGAGACCAAAGATCTATACTGTAGATCAAAAGGTATTAACTAGATAACCACTTGATATCAGCCACTAGCCTATATGTAGGACTGAGAAATGTAGTCTTAATTCACTTGACAATTTCAACATATTTGCCACTGACTGAATCACTTCAACATAGAATGGAGCTTACGTGATAATGGTATAGAGACCCTTTTTTCAAGAGACCTTTGGAAAGTCGTTCACCTTTCAATGGTGATCGCTTCGTTGAGCGATAAAGCCAAACTGTGTAGTGCTGTAGACTCATATTTTTCTTTTTTCTTTCTGGCTCCCAGAGGAGAGATTTGCTCCTTCCCTGCTGGGAGCTGCCACCCTCTCCTCCTCCCTCTCTCCTCCCGAGGCTCTGGGGATATTCGCAGACCTGCAGCGTGCCATGAAGGGCTTTGTACTGGAGAACGACTTGCACACTCTTTACTTGGTACACACACACACACACACACACACACACACACACACACACACACACACACACACACACACACACACACACACACACACACACACACACACACACACACACACACACACACACACACACACACACACACACACACACACAGGGGTCTTTGCTCAGGGTCGGGGACCCAGAAGTCTAATCATTCTCACCCTCCATGTCTCCAGATCACTCCGGTGTATGCCGAGTGGACCACCATAGACTGGTACCAGTTCTACAGCTTGTGGGAGCGGCTGCCCTCCTCCATGCAGAGGGTGGCGGAGCTGGTGGGCGTGCAGGAAAGCTTCCTGGCACGCTCTGTCCGTGGCAAGCTGGTTGCCAAGACAGACACGCAGCGCAGAGAGATGGCTGTTCACAAACGGTAAAGTTTATCCGTGAAATCGCTTTTTCCATGTTTGAAAGAATCAATGTATGTGTGAGGTCGACACGGCGGAGTTCTGACCAGAGAACAACAGTTGGAACGACAGCCCTAGAGAACTGGTGCTACATGACCAGAGAACAACAGTTGGAACAACTGCCCTAGAGAACTGGTCCTACATGACCAGAGAACAACAGTTAGAACAACTGCCCTAGAGAACTGGTGCTACATGACCAGAGAACAACAGTTGGAACAACAGCCCTAGATAATTTATAAACATATGGTGATATTAATCCATATCCGGTCAAATTCCCCCAAATATTGTCATTGTATACATTTTTCCATATCACCCAGCCCTATGATATGATGATGAAGGTAATGTATTCAGTGTAATCCCTGCCTGGTTGTATTTCACTTGGATCGTCCAGGCAGGGGGAGCAAACAAAACCCTTCTGCCAAGTCTATTGTGAAAATTGAAAGAAATCCTCCACTGCTGTGGGTCAGTCAGTGAGCTAACTGGCCCGTGGTCCCGCACATGTCTGCAGGTTTTTCACCACCCTGGTGCTGCAAGACCTGGTGAAGGAGGTGCCTCTGTCTGAGGTGGCCTCCAGGTACAACTGCAACCGAGGCCAGCTGCAGTCCCTGCAGCAGTCTGCTTCCACCTACGCAGGTACACGGGTCAACAGTGGCCTAATGTTGTCTCATAGTTACCGACATAGCCATAGACTCTCTTACCTTCTGTTGAGGTTGGGGTGTTCATCTTAATGTTTAACTGTGAGGCCCTTGCAACTGCACTTGAAGTGTTTCACATGACTTGCATACATTCAGATAAAACATCTGATTTAATGAGTGACACAGTAGATTGTTTTATACTTGACGTGTCACGAACACACCAGCTAATTTCTGTGCAACCGGCTGTGTGGAAAGTGTAACTAGAGCTTCACTTACATTTCAATGGTTATATCCATAACAACCATTCATTATAACCATCCTCAGTACACCCCCCCCCCCCCTCTCTGTCTGTCTGTCTGTATGTCTGTCTCACTCTGCCTTTCTGTTTCTCTGTCTGTGTCTCTGCTTCACTATCTCATGGGTCTGTCTTTATCTGTCTGTCTGTCTGTCTGTCTGTCTGTCTGTCTGTCTGTCTCCCTCCTGTGTCTCTCTGTCTGTCTGTGTCTCTCTCTCTTGTGTCCTCGCAGGCATGGTGACGGTGTTCTGCAAGCGGCTAGGCTGGACCACCATGGAGCTGCTGCTGTCCCAGTACCAGACCCGGCTGAGCTTTGGCGTCCAGAGGGAGCTGGTGGACCTGGTCCGGGTGTCTCTGCTGAATGCCACGCGGGCCAGAGCGCTGTACGCCCAGGGACTCTGCACCGTGGCCGAGCTCGCCAGGGCCACCGTTTCGGACGTGGAGAAAGCCCTGCGGAAGGCTGTTCCCTTCAAGAGGTGTGTGTGTGTGTGTGTGTGTGTGTGTGTGTGTGTGTGTGTGTGTGTGTGTGTGTGTGTGTGTGTGTGTGTGTGTGTGTGTGTGTGTGTGTGTGTGTGTGTGTGTGTGTGTGTGTGTGTGTGTGTGTGTGTGTGTGTGTGTGTGTGTGTGTGTGTGTGCGCGCGCGCGCGCGCGCGTGCGTGCGTGCGTGCGTGCGCGCAGAGAGGAATCACACGCAATGTATATCACAGACGTTCCTTTTGAGTTGTTAACAAGGTGAACAACATGCATGAAATTTGAAGGCATTTCTTTATTTTGTTAGCTAAGTCTAGCCCTAAACCTTGACGTTTACCCTACAATGTTGTTAGATAATGTTATCACCTTCATTCACTGCCGGTCGCAGGGTGTTGCTAGTTGTACCAATCATTTGACCTCGGCCCATTAAATGTTTTCAGTAGTCTCACTCCATTTATAACCTGTTTACACAGCTCTAAGCGTGCCGTGGACGAGAGCGAGGTCGAGGCGGCTGAGAGGCGGAGCCTGCGGTGTGTCTGGGTCAGTGGCGGTCGGGCCTTGACGGAAAGAGAGGCTGCCAATGAGATTGTGTCCGAGGCCAGGCTTCTCCTTCAGGAAGACCTGGCTCAGCTGGGGATCCAGTGGGATCCGGGGACACTTCCTCCTCCCGAGGACCCTGTTGACACGGGGGCTGATGACCGATGTGGCAGCAGCCAATCTAGATCAACCAAATCTGATGCTTCGGCAGACTCATCCAACACCTTGAATAACATGCAGAGGAAAGGGGAGACTGTGCATGAAGCAGAGGGTCATAAACTGTGTGAAAGTAAAAGGGGAATATACAATGGAGAAGTAGGACAGAAAGAGGAAACGAAAAAAGGCCAAAAAAGGACAACAGCTGCAGAGGGAGAAGACGCAGGGAAATGTAATGAGAAAATACTGGAGAACAAGCAACACACGGTAAGAATAGAGACTGTTGCTGAAGGCCCAGCAGACAGAGGAGCAGAGGACAGCAAGCAACACACAGTAAGAATAGAGACCGGTGCTGAAGGCCCAACAGGCCTCCAAGGAGCAAAACGGGAGACAAAAATGACAAATCGCACCATTGCCATCGTTCACAATCCCGAAAATCCAGAACATGTGGAAAAGCAAAGAGGCACAGAAACGGTGGAGAAGGTGGCAGCTGAAAACAAGAGCCGGAGAGCAGAGGCGGGAGACAGGATTGCTCCTCCTAAACCGGACGCTGTGAAAACAAAGGGTCCGGTCCCCGACAGAAGCCTGACGCAGGAATTGGCCGAGTTAGTAGCCAGTCCTCTCCCTCCACTCACGACCCTTCCTCAAACCCCCATCAGCCCCATGCCCCTGCCACGGTTCCGGGCCCCAGCACCCCGGAAAGAGGACCAGTACCGGGGTTCTGCTGAAGTGGACGCTACCGCCCGAACCCGGGGCTACCCTGCACGGTCAGGCGTGGTAAAGCACTCCATAGCCTTAAGCAAAGTACTCCAGTCCATACACACCGAGAGCAATGAGCGGGACAGAGTCCAAACTGTGCACCAGACATTGGACCCCGCTTCCGAGATCATTCAAACTCTGCATCAAAGTTCTCCACTACCTCCGCAGACGTCCGGCACTATTTCGAAGCGTGCTCCCCAAGCGGGGGATTTAGGGGGTCCTCCTGGTTCCGTCCCGGGTCCCATAGATATTCAGGTGTCCACCACTCCTGCCCCGACTCCTACTCTTTCTCCCGGGGCCGTGCGGCAGAGGAGACTTGAGGCAGAGCAGTTCTCCTCTCCAGAGCTGTATGCGAATATAGTCCACGGACAGCAGGGGGAGGCCCCCGCCGCAAACCCGGGAACCGACAAGGCAGAGGAAAGTTTTGGGTCTGACAGTTTTGAATTGGACTCTATGACCGAGAGGATCATGGTGGATCACGTGAGCCCAGGGAAAGGGGAGACGGGAGGGGATGGAGAGGAGCCGAGCGAAACGGTAGGGGAGCGGAGAGAGCGCCGACTTAAGGAAGGAGAAGAGCTGGAGGAGAACACAAATGAGCAAAGATGCCAGACTGAAGAACAAAAATGTCCCGCTGGAAATACTACTCACACCTCTCCAATTGAAGATAACCATATTAAGGCCCAATCACATGTAAGCTCTGATGACGCTTGTCCAAGATTTAATATTTCTCTCACAGATAGCCAGCTAGAGCTAATCCTGGACACCAGCCACCAGGTGAGTCAGTTCAGTGGAGCTATTTCCTCTTATTATCATTATTGTATAATTTTTTGAATGTGTTTATGTGTTCACAAATATGTATTGCACTACCTTATATGAGTGATTGGTGATTATTGATTTTCATAGATCACTCCAAGAGTAGATGGTGATGAGAGCATGGTTGAAGATGATGATGAAAAGGAGGAAGAAGAAAAAGAAGAAGAAGAAGAAGAAGAACCAAAGCAAGAGGAGGACGACAACAAGGCCCTCCCCGCATTAGACGGCGATCCGGATGCTTTTGAGAGCTTGAATGGAAGTAGCAGCTTCCTGTTTGACAGTCTATACGACAGCTTTCTTCTCGCTGACCCCTTCTCGCTGACCTCAGACGAGGATCCACTGCACCCACCAGACAAAGTGGGGCCGGTTAGAGAGAATGTTGCAGACAACCTTCAACTACCGTCTGGTCAGGACCAACGACGCAGTGAGCTTCTGGCCAATCAGGAGGCGGAAGAGCAAGAGGCTAAGCAATGGAGCGAGTCGTTCTTCAATCTGTCTGAATGGGGCGACTCTTTGTTGGTGGGCGAGCATTTCCTGGAGAGGCAGAGCCTGCTCAGACACACAGAGGGAACAATGAAAGGGCAAGAACATCAGCAATCCAACACAGACCCTATGCTGACAGACCAGCAGGGATCACATTCAATCCTTAAGCCTGGTCAGGTTGAGCCACCAAAACCCAACCTGGTCCAATCAAAACCCAACCTGGTCCAATCAAAACCCAACCCGGTCCAATCAAAACCCAACCCGGTCCAATCAAAACCCAACCCGGTCCAATCAAAACCCAACCTGGTCCAATCAAAACCCAACCTGGTCCAATCAAAACCCAACCTGGTCCAATCAAAACCCAACCTGGTCCAATCAAAACCCAACCCGGTCCAATCAAAACCCAACCCGGTCCAATCAAAACCCAACCCGGTCCAATCAAAAATCAACCCGGTCCAATCAAAACCCAACCCGGTCCAATCAAAACCCAACCCGGTCCAATCAAAAATCAACCCGGTCCAATCAATAGAACAACACCATAAGGATACAAGTGGGAACCAGACAAGTTGTGGGGCAGACAAGTTAAAAGTTACTACACCAAGAAACAATGATCCAGTATTCTTGAACAGAGGTGAGGCGAGCAAGAGAGAAGGCACGATGGACATCAGACGGGATGTAGAAAAAGCCAACCACATCCAGAGCCCTCCTGATCATTTTCCGGGCTGCAGCCCTGGACTGCAAGAGATGTTCGATCGTTGGCCCAGCATGTCTGACCAGCCCTCCCAACGTGTCACAGCCACAACCACGGCAGCCATCCCGACCTCGCACATGCTCAATGCTGCAGAAAACATAGCATCCGCGAAGGATCTGGGAACACCTCAGCCTGCGATAGGGAGGGGTGAAAAACGGGGCCGTCAGATCCCTCCCCCTGCTGCTGCTCAGAGTGGGTCTAGAGAGACCGCAGAACACCCCGTACTAGAGAAAGCCGGAGAGAGGCCGCCATCTGCCTCTGACCTCATCCCTCCCACACAGGAAACGGCGCCCGTCACCCCCAGAGTAAAACTAACAACCTCATCTGTCCAATCGCCTCTGTCTGCCAAGCCTCTCAAACAGTCCACCCCCACCAACACAGTCTTCCCCCGCTCAAAGCCGCTAACGACATGTAGAAACCCAGGGCCTGCTCAGTGCCTCAAGCCTTCCCATATATCTGCGACGGTGTCCGGGAATGATACGACCGAAGTAGACGCATCCATTATCGACGAGGGCTTCACCCTACAGCTGTCCCAAAACACCTACCTCACGCCCAGCAACTCTGGGGCCTTCTCCATCGTTGACGTGGCAAGCGACCGGGGACTCTTTCACACTTTCATAAGTGAGTGGAGGACCAAGGAGCGGTACGCCCTGGCACTGGCCTGCGAACGACGGGAACAGACCCACCATCCAGAGGGGCGCATTGGAGAAAAGCACAGGAGAGGTCAGTTACATTTCCAGCACAATCAGCATGCAGTGGGTTGGCATTGAGATATGGTTTGAGCCACATTTCCTATATGCTGAGCTTGAGTCAGATCAGCTGCAACAGTGTAATTGAAGTACGTCCAATACAGCGTCCAGTATTGCATGTTGGTTTTTATATGATCACACCAACCATTTGTTTTCCATCCTGTAACTCAAGTGTGTCCTGTACTGTACCTGTAATATAACAAAACAAAACCACATGGAGCGGACGGTACAGTAGACCGGCTATGATGTGTCATGTGACGTGTGCAGGGTCAGCACACCGTCAGAAGTCCAGCCGTGTGGATGGGTTCCCAGTGCGGGGGGAGGATGGCCTGGTGTTGACTGGGCTCAGTGTGTGCTGGGGAGCCAGGGATGCGTACTACATCTCCCTGCAGCAGGAGCAGAGCTCAGGTGTGTACTCGACTATTAATCCAGGTACATACTGTGATTTAAATGTAATAGATTCTCCATTCAGTTTGAGGGGTACTCATTTCAGTGTGCTAAGAAAGGCAGTGTGGCAAATGAAGGCGCAAAAGCAAAGTAAAGTGTGTATAAGATGATTTTTATTTTTGTGTTGGTATTATTGCTCCATTGATTGCTTTTCACTTTTTTCAAAGGCAAACTTAAGACAAAATAATAATTGTGGGTGTTCTATTCAGAATGATGGAAGATAAGAATCACGTATGTGTGAGAAAGAATCACGTATGTCCAATGGATTGTATGTGTGCAGTATTACTGTATTACAAAACAGCGTTACAATACTGTAATACAAACTTGTGAACGACAGTGGTTTGAACACTCTACAACAACCCAATAATACTGACTATGATTCTCTGTAATTCAGGTTTTCTATCAATACACAGACCCCCCCCCCCCCCCCCCATAAAAACAGAAGTGATATGTATCCACCACAAAAATTCACTTTTGGGTGTTGTTTGTTCACACCACAGGTTTGAGCTCTAGTTTGGCCCCGCCTCCATTGGATGGTGATTTGCCAGTGGATGAGAGGTTGGAGCAGGTGAAGGCCTGTCTGAACAGGCCCTCGGTCGGCCCAGGAGCCGACGTGGTGGTCACCTATGACATAATCCGTGTGTACAAGACGCTGGTGCTGAGCTGTGGTGTCAGTTTGGAGGGAAGCTGTGAAGACCCGAAGGTGTAAACACACACACACTACAGGATTAATGTTCTTATGTTTAGTTCAATCCAATGGATGTCTGTCTAATTGCTGTGAAATAAGACGTGAACATGGCAGTAATGTGATGGAGAGTAGTTTGTTTGTGTAAACAACAAACGCCAACAAAACACCAACAATTAAACATAATAATTCTGATTCAGAAATAGCAAAGACAATGTCAACATCATTCACCAACATGATCAAATGTACACTTGATTCACGATTTCTACTTGTGATTTGGAACTACATCCGCAACATATTAAAGTACAACTTTCACCCCCGATGACATATCGACACACACACACACACACACACACGTATGTGTAGTGTCTTTTGATGACGATAACTGAAGCCGTCCGGTACCACAGGTGGCCTGCTGGCTGGTGGACCCGGGCAGCGAGGAGAGGACTCTGGCTAACATGGTCACTGTCTTCTGTCCCGAAGAGCTGGCCCTACTGGAGGGGCTGGGCGAGGGCAGGCACGCCCACACCTTCTGTCCCCGTGTGAAGGCTGCCACAGAGAGTGTGCTGATACACGCTGTGATGGGCCACCTCACCGGCCTGCTGGAGAAGGACGGCATGCTAGGTACCCCTCAATAATAACCTGCTTCGGTAACAAACAAAAAAATACACTTTTTGATACAAGATACAAGATACAACATTTTCATTTGCCATTTGTAACAAGTACATTGGAATGCTTACTCCCCATTCCCTCCCGCAGTATACATCTCCAAAACAACAGCATACAAATTAAAATAATATGTACAAAAAATGAGCAGCAAAGTGACTTAAATGATATGTACAATTTTATTTATTATTATAATTTTTTACAAAAAGCATTTAAAGTGCCAGTAGTGCAGCAGCATCATGAATACAGTGCAGTACCGTGCAGTAACTGTGATGAGTCTGTGATTGCTTTGTGTTAAATTAAAGGTACTATATGCATATAGAACATTTGTATATTTTTTGCTTTATAAAACCCATTCTGTCATGTAGACAGTAACTTTAGGCTGCAAGCATCTAGGTTAATTACTTAGACTCTACAGCTGTGTAAATAAATCTGTTTCTAATATCAGGTTTTTTTTACGGTCTCTGGTTTGGAGGAGGAGGGTTGAGGAGCAGAGAGTAGCGAGTCCACATTTAGACTGGAGCTTTGCTTGAAATTGACAAATGCTTGCATATTGAAGAAATGTACCGTGAGCAAGTTGTGTCAATTGTGCACCCTCGTCAGACCTATTCCGGCGGATGGAGATGCCGTCCCAGCGGTGTCTGGCTCTGCTGGAGTTGAACGGCGTGGGCTTCAGCGTGCAGGAGTGCGAGAGGCAGAAGCACGCCATGCAGGCCAAGCTCGGCGTCCTGGAGGGTCAGGCGTATGGCCTGGCCGGACACGGCTTCTCCCTCACCAGCGTCGACGACATAGCACAGGTCTCACACAGCACAGTCCTCTCTCTCTCTGATGTGCGGATGATTTGGTCATTTATTTGGACTAATCAATGAAATAAAAGAGTAAAAAAAATAAGGTACATAATGACTTATGAATGAATTATAGTTTACAAGATACAAGATTTTTATTAAGTACAATGGAACGCTAACTCCCCATTCCCTCCCGCAGTATGAATTTCTAAAACAATACTTTGTTTATGGTATATCATTCAACCGTGTCTGTGTCTGTCTGTGTGTGTTCTGCAGATATTGTTCCTTGAGCTCCATCTGCCCCCAAACGGTGACATGGGCACCGTTAAGAATAAGAGGACTCTGGGTTATGCCAAGAGAGGAGGAAAAGTAAGACTGGGCAAACAGTTCAGTACGACCAAGGTACATGCACAGTTTTCAAGATTCAAGAATTAGATTTGCCATTTGCAACAAGTACAATGGAATGCTAACTCCCCATTCCCTCCCGCAGTATGAAATGATAGAACACAATACTATAACAATAATATACACAATAAAATAAAAAATGAACATAAAAAGAACAATAAAGTTATTGACGGGTAACATGTACATGTATGTACATGTTATATTGTGCAAAAAGCATTTAAAGCATTTTAAAGTGTCAGTAGTGCAGCAGAATTATGAATACAGTGCAGTTAATGTAATGAATATGAGTCCAGCTAAGTATGATAGTTTAATGTTAATGACAATGGTATGATAGTGGCAGCACTCCTAGCAGTTCAGTAGGCGCACCTGCCTGTGGAAAAAAACTATCCTTGAACCTGGTAGTCCTTGTACGGATGCTGCGTAATCAGTGACCGGACCGCAGGGGGGGAGAAGAGATTGTGCCCAGGGTAGTGGCAGTCCTTTATTATGGATAGGGCCAATATCAACATTTCCATTCGTACGGTACGTGCTCTCTTCGTGGGCCACAGGGATAAGGTTACGACGCTTAGACCATTTACACAAGAGCATCCAACATTTTATCTTATTTTTATAACTGCTGTCTGTTGTCGGGTATTGCACATAAGATTTTCACTCACTGCTTTATACTTGTGTAAACTGTGAAGTGACAAACTTGACTTGACTTGACTTGAACATGTGTTTACCACGTCATCAGGATGTGCTGGAGAAGCTCCGCCCTCTACACCCGTTGCCCGGGGTGATCCTGGAGTGGAGGCGGATCACCAATGCCATGACCAAAGTGGTGTTCCCTCTGCAGAGAGAGAAGAGGCACCACCCGGCCCTGGCCATGGATCGCATCCACCCCATCGCCCAGACACACACCGCCACGGGTACCAGGCAGCACGCACACTTCACTCACTCTGTTTTCGTCTATATAAGGCAGTGTTTCTATAAAAGAAACATCCTGGCATTGCTAAGTATAAAAGTTGTAGCGGTCGACGATGCCACATGCCCATCATATTCTTCAGGGCTCCTCCCGATGACAAGGATACAGGGTTATGAGTAATACGGTTAATTGCAGTTAGTTGATATCAAACATAGGGCTCTCTCCCCCTGTGTGTGTGTGTGGTGCTGGCTGGTTAAAGGACCCACAGGTGGGCAGCCCCAGACTAATCAGTCTGACTCTGGCCAGGTGAGGCTGCTTAAACCAGCTACCAACCATACACGCACACACACTCCACGTATATAAACAAAATAATGGTGGATGCTTTCATACAAACATCATGTGAGTGTATGCATCGTTGAAACAGGTTGCCTACAGGCCTTGTGGGAATCAAACTGTTCTTGAGCACTTTGAGGAACCCCTAACCCAACTAACCCACCCTCTATGGTAGAAGGCAGAGCTGGAGGATTTTTGGCGGCAAACATCACTCTCCCTAGGGGAACTGAGGTAGTCAAACAACTCCACAGTGGCAAGGCCCCAAGAATGGATGAGATCCGTCCAGAAATGTGGACAGATCTCATACCAAAACTGAAGGCTTTGGGTGTTGAGGGGCTGTCATGGATGACAACATGACGTGAAAGTCTCTGACAGTGCCTAAGGAGTGGCAAACCGGGGTGGTGGTTCCCCTGTTCAAAAAGGGGGACCAGAGGTTGTGTACTACATTACTTAGCCTCCCTACTACTTCAAGGTGTCTGGGGTTCCGCCGATAGTCGAACCTCGGATTGAAGAGGAACAATGCCGATTCCGTCCTGGTCGTGAAACAACATACCATCTTTTCACTTTTCAAGGATCCTGGAGGAGGCCTAGGAGTATGCCCATTCAGTCTGCATGTACTTTGTGTTGGGATTTGGAGAAGGCATATGACAGGTCCCCTGGGAGATACTGTGGCAGGTGCTGCGGGATTATGGGGTGTGGGGGTCACGAGGGCGAGGGCGATCAAATCTCTGTACACCGAAAGCGAGAGCTGTGTCCAGATTCTCGGTAGTAGCGAATACAAGCGGCAATAATGAGTTTCCTCAGGAGGGCGGCTGGCATCTCCCTTAGGGACAGGGTGAGAAGCTCATCTCTTAGGGATTGGGTTACAAGCTCGGTCACTCGTCTACTCGCGTAAAGATTGGTGAGGTGGAGGTATGCCGAGTGATTGAGTGCCCTCTAGTTGTTTCTGTGGCTAATCAAGGCTGTCGTCTGAATTCATGTGCACCGCAGGTCGGGTTAGCTTCACCGAGCCTAACATCCAGAATGTCCCCAAGGACTTTGAGATCGACATGTCCACAGTGGTGGGGGAAAGCTCCCCTTCACAGGACGCCCGCCACTTGGCCACCAAACAAGGGTAGGCCAGCCACTTTATGTTCTTCCAGAAAACTATGGCCCAAATAATTCCCTGTCCAGTATTCATCCATGGCACACAACCCATCTGTATACAGTGTGGATAACTGTTATTACTATCATTGTTTCACAGCAGGAAGCAACATACTATAATTCCCACGATTCCAGGCGCCAGTCCAGAAAAAGGCCTTGCCTTCTCCGTCAGCATGCGGCACGCTTTCGTACCCTTTTCAGGTGAATGAGTCACTGATATTATATTCATACAACAATATTAAAGATCACCTAAACTGTCGTGGTGTTGCACATTTTCTCCCCCATGGCCGACAGTTTAGCGTTTTTCAGACATATTTTGTTTTCCCCATTGCATGATGTACTATCGCATTAATGCACGATCAACTCATTATTGAATAGCCGTGCGTACTATGAGTGGATGTTTGTTGTGAATACTCTCCTTGACACGGTTGGTCTTCTGGTTCCCTCTTTGCTGTACTGTAGGTGGCATGATACTAGCGGCAGATTATTCCCAGCTGGAGCTCAGAGTGTTGGCTCACCTGTCCAAGGATCGGCGCCTCCTGCAGGTAACTCTAATCTTGGGTCTAATCTTGGGAAACTGTAGATGTCCCCCCCCCCCTAGACCAGGAGGTTTGTATTGTTCCCCTAAAAAGGGCCATCTGAACTACCCCTAATAACCACCTCTTTACCACACTTATCTACGAGCGGGAGACGAGGTGTGGATCTTAGCAAAGACACAACATGCAAAGAAAATCAGTTCAACATTGCTGGACAGACCTTGCTCTGTCTGGAACAACACGCTGACAGGAAGAACGACAAGTAAATGTCATAGGACAAACAGGATAATGGCATCTGTAAACATACTCGGTCGACAGACGACTCATTGCCACAAACACAACAATGTTATCAATTAAGGCCTTGATACAGACACAGCTGTGCATTTAAACCAGAGAAGAAAACCCCAACATTTTTAAATAAATGACGCACAAGGGCACACAGGTGTCGCTCAAGACACTACAACTCCTTGTCTACTACCCAGTGGACTAAACAAGTGAAGATAGTGTGTTCTATTTCAAGTGTTCTAAGCAACCGTGTTTGTCCTTCAATGCCGCCTCTGTGCAAAGGGTAAATTCACCAAGCAATAGGAAACCGCAAAAAAAAGAAACCAAGCATGTGTGCACTGAACACGTATTATGTTGCCAGGTGCTGAACGGTGGAGCCGATGTGTTCCGCTGTATAGCGGCCGAGTGGAAGCACATCGAGCCGGACTCGGTGAACGACAGCCTCAGACAACAGGCCAAACAGGTGAGCACAGGTCTGTTGATCAAGCACACTTGAAGTGAATAAAGTTCTTTCAGTATTTAAGTGTGTGTGTGTGTGTGTGTGTGTGTGTGTGTGTGTGTGTGTGTGTGTGTGTGTGTGTGTGTGTGTGTGTGTGTGTGTGTGTGTGTGTGTGTGTGTGTGTGTGTGTGTGTGTGTGTGTGTGTGTGTGTGTGTGTGTGTGTGCAGATTTGCTACGGCATCATCTATGGGATGGGACCCAAGTCCTTGGGGGAGCAAATGGGTGTGGATGAGAACGATGCAGCGTGCTACATCGAGAGCTTCAAGGCCCGATACACGGGTACGGAGATTCTAATCTACCATCATCTAATATCCTCCTGTTTAAACATTTGCAATGTTACTTCTAAATTTACAATACAACACATGAATAATATCATCGATCAGTCCCACAAAAAAAATCAAAGTAGGACCTGTACTCTACACTTGTTATGGGTTTTCCCTTTTTTTATGTGGCATGTTGTTATGTTACCAGGGCCCGGGTAGTACACTAATATAGTGACGATACATCTACCCTGGTACATGAATTAGTGTGAGATCCATAATTAGTTTTAAGAGCGACACCTGTGTTTGTCCTACCTGTAATGCGAAGTAAAGTAAAGGCTGTTAATGTTAGTCACAGTGTGCTCTTGGTCACCTTCACCAACACTGCTGAGCGCTGATGTCCTTCTCTCCGGTTTGGGGGGGGGTGGGTGGGTCCAGGGATCCAGGCCTTCCTCAAAGAGACTGTGAAGAGCTGTGTGAGGAAGGGCTACGTCCAGACCCTGCTGGGCCGCCGGAGGTACCTACCTGCCATCACCAACGGCAACGCCTTCGCCAAGGCACATGTGAGGAGAGCGTGTTCATCATCATCGACACATGAGCGGCAATGGGTTTTTCCACATGCACTTTGACATAATTAGGGTATATAGATGATTTAACAGAGGTAAATGATAAGTGGTAGATCTCTAGCATACTATACGATATATTGGGATGTTGGGAGGTTAACTTGGGGTGTTGTTGCCCCCTCCAATCTCACGTTAATGTCGTTAATGAGTATCATCTAACAGTTAATGTCATTATTTCTATATTCATGCATTACTCTCTTTTCCCCCCCCCTAGGCTGAGCGTCAGGCGGTGAACACTACGGTGCAGGGCTCGGCAGCCGACATCGTGAAACTGGCCACGGTCAACATCCAGAAACGCCTGCGGGAGATCTTCACCAGTGCTCCTCTGACACACCAACACACTGCTCCTGGTTTATGTCATTTAGGTACCTGTTCACCTTCGCTTTTCTAACAAGTGCGGCCACTCAAAGCGCTTTACAAATCAAGCCTCACACTCACCCATTCATACACCGATGGCGGAGTCAGCCATGCAAGGAGACCGCCAGCACCTCAGGATCAGTTAGGGCTTAGGGTGTCTTGCTCAGGGACACCTCGACACTTGGCTTGGAGGAGCCAGGGCATTGCACCAGCAACCTTCCGGTTGTCAGACAACCCGCTCTTCCTCCTGAGCTACTGCCGCCCTTTATAATTCATCCGACATCCTTGGCAATCATTACGATTATTATTATCTCTTCCTGTATTATTTCATTAGTCTGCTACGTGTAAAAAGCACCGCAGGGGAAATGTATGCTCTAGACTAGTGGGCCTAACATGCAGGATGCAAAAAATATTAAATATTAAAAGACTTCTCTCTCGCCAGGGAGTCGGCGTGGCGGTGGGACGTCCCGTCTGAGGGGAGCCTTCTTCGTCCTGCAGCTGCACGACGAGCTCATCTATGAGACCAAAGAAGAGGACCTCATCCAGGTGGGACACACATTGACTCAGTAGATAGATCTAGATTCTGAATGAAGGTCTATAATACAGAAAATAAACACATTGAAGGGAAAATCCACTGCAACGACCTATACCGGAGTATAAGTCACTCTTCAAAAAATGTGTCGTAGAAAAACATAAGTAAGTCGCGCATTATCGGCCGATATCAACTCTAAACCGATCGATCAGAGCTCTCAAAAACGGCCGATCGCAAGAACCGATCAGATGACGCAAAATATAAACAGATAGACTTTTCTTGGTGTGCGGCAGAACAAAAAAAGCAATGTGTGTGAAGCAGAAATGCCGGCAGCACTGCTGAAAGCTACCGGTAAATACAGATTGATCATATTGGGCTCCTAGATCATTTATTAGATTTTGGGTGGGTATGATTGCTCAGAAGATGTGTGCTTTATCTCGTGTGTGTGTGTGTGTGTGTGTGTGTGTGTGTGTGTGTGTGTGTGTGTGTGTGTGTGTGTGTGTGTGTGTGTGTGTGTGTGTGTGTGTGTGTGTGTGTGTGTGTGTGTGTGTGTGTGTGTGTGTGTGTGTGTGTGTGTGTGTGTGTGTGTGTGCGTGTGTGTGTCAGATAAAAAAAAAAGCGTGACTTAGTCAGGAAAATACGGTAATTAAAAAAATATATTAATCAGTGCATAACTGATTGGGTCTACCTTTTCTAGCAATCTTTGCGACGCAAGCAGGTGAAAATGAACCCCTACTACGGTCTATGGAATATCTCTTTAGACTCAGCCAGTCATGTTAACCTTATCTGCAGGTAAGCACACTTTAATGACTAAACTTGAATTGTGTTTTTTCTCTACTTTTAATCTCAGGTGGCTCAGATAGTGAAGAAAGAGATGGAGACAGCGGTGAAGTTGTATGTTAAGTTAAAGGCAAAGGTAAAAGCTGGACCCAGCTGGGGTAGCTTAGATGACCTTGATATATAACACAGAACGCTTTTAGGAAAATCCTGATTACTTGTTACTCAAATATGTTCTTAACCAGGTATCTGCAATGCAATGAAAATATGAATTCATGGATACTGACACACTGTGGACTGCACATTAAGTTAGTATATGAATTAAACTAATTTATACAGGTACTGTACATAATGAGAATACCATTGTGCTGTGAACAAATATTTTTTTATTATAAACACTTCATGCCTTTTGTCTTAAACATTGTGAAAACTGCAATTTTATGAGATCTATGCATTGACTTTCAACTTCTTATCAACTTAACAGAACTCACACTCAATTACTGTTTTGAATTTCATTTTATTGATTTTTTTTACATTTATGACATCATTAATTGCAAATCTACTACGGTCAGCGTTTAGACATTGTTTGTGCAAAATAAAGTTTTGAAAGGAGGGAATAAATATGATAGGGGAAGCATTGGGACCTTCTGTCTGTCATTTGATACGCTCCGGTCAAATGAGACCCATGGAAAATCAATTTGAGTGGATAGTTCAATGAAACCCAAGGACTGCAGATTAACTTGAGTGCTATTACAAGCCAGGTTAATAACATTTCTGGGAACCTGAACAATGAGATGGGGTCTTGCTTTGGATAGATTGCCATTAGTTGATTGTAAAACTATTAACCAGCCCAATATGGCTGGACAGACTTCGGTCACAGGCTACGTCTAGAACACTATGGTGACAGAAAGACAAATAGGACAAACTTCCATTGGCGGGGGTCGCCAACATTGTGTTGAACAGATTTAGAAAAGGTTTGCAGGAGTGTTGGTGATTTATGCTACAGATGCCCCATGTCTAAATAACAAAAAGCTAAATGTATTTTTATTTTCCAAAAACCAAGGATTGACCGTGAGCCAGTTCATTCAAGTATATTCCTGTTTTGTTACACATCTGTTATCTTGTTTCTGTAGTAATCTTTTTGCAAACTGATTCATTTTCTGAATTTTGTGGTGGTCACTTTAAGTGGTGAACAGAAAGTATATCATGCGACCAGTATATAATATTAATAAGCAAACAAGCATGGTTCAGAGAGCTGTTGCTAACTTACCTGAGCTAATTCAAGCAACATCTGCATAAATCGAATGCCTTTGGTAGCATCGTGGGTATGTTTATTGTCCACGACTAAAAGTCATTGTTTTGGAACAATTGTATATTATATGAAGTTTAAGTTATAAATCTACTTTACTGCTACGCTGTTAAAAATCATAGGAAATTAATATAATAAACATGTCATGGATGATTAGATAATTGATTACATGTTAAAATAAGATTCTATATATTACATTTTTAGGTTAAATATACAATACATACAAACTGTAACAGTGAAATAGCAAGGGGATTTAATTCATATTATTTCATGTTAATGTTTGTATACTTGTACAAAAAAAACAAACAAACAAGCATAGCTGATTTTAGTACGTTTCAGTTTCACCTTTCCTTTGCAATGTCAATAAAACTGTGGATGAGGAGCAGGACTGTCTTCAGAGTCTCGATGTTAACCAAGGGAGTGTATCCGGCCGTCAAGTTAATATACAGAACGCATAGCGAGGACGGCACAATTCCAACTGGAATTTAACTCCCGAACTTGGAAAAAGCAATTCCATTTTCATGAGGTTGTAACAAAAAAAACGCAGTACACAAAGACAAGCTGTCGACCGTATAACTATAAGCTTAAATCATTTCTTAAATACCTTGTCAGAAACGTATTATTATTATTTTTTTGAACCAGGCAGCGGAAGAGGTCATGGGGACGCAAACTCAACATGGAGACACAGTTCCAGTCAGTATCTTTGGTGGTTTTTGCTCTTTCCTTATAACCTGCAACACGTCTCTGAAAGGAAAAAAACCCATTACATAATAAGCTCTCTATTGGAAGTCTCCCCCGACACTACCGCACTACCGACCGAAACACTAGCTCCTCTTTACTCTTTTACCGCCTTTCAGGTTTGCAAAAAAATGAAAATGTTTGAATTTATAAATTTTTTGAAGGGGTAGACAAAGGCATCTGTAAACATATTCGGTCGACAGACTCATTGCCACAAACGCAACAAAGTTATCAATTAAGGCATTGATACAGACAGAGCTGTGCATTTAAACCAGAGTACAAAACCCCAAATTTTTAAAATAAATTATGTACACAAGTGCTACTTGAGTCACATAGTGGTCCACACATCTAGGATGTGAACCACTGGAACCAGTAATGGCCATCCTTGTTCCAGAAAGTTCTACCAGGGAAGGGGTGGTGAACAGGGACGACGACGACGACTTGCGATATAAGGGCCATGATTCCCCCCCCCCCCCCCCCCCCAGTCGGAGCATGTCTTGATGGTGGTGGTGTTGAGAGCGTTTGGCATTGGCCCAGGCAATGGTCGGTAGAGCGGGATGCAGGGGGAGATGCTCGGTAAGGTCACAGGAGGTTGGAACAACGGTCGTCTCGTAGGGGGTGGGGTGGGGTGGGGGTGGTGTTGGGGGGGGTCGGAACCCCGTCAGGGCAACTCTCCGTCGTCACCGCGGTGGAGGTAGTACCTGACGGGGGGCCCCGGGAGGTCCTCGTCATCGTCCACCTCGGATGTGAAGGACACAGTCAGGTCCACGTAGCGGCGATCCAACGACGGCTTGATCAGCTTGTGCATCCTAGAGAGAGATAGACAGACAGAGACCACATGGAGTCAGCTCAGGAGGAATTTACCCACACAGATGGAATTTGTCAATACAGTTCTGTCAATTTCTCTTGGGCTCAGAAATGAGCAGAGACTCGCAGAAATGTTAATGATGTAGGTAGGAGGTCATAAGTGCATTTCCTTCCTCCCAAGCTTCTGCTCTTGGAGGCTTATGTAGGAAGGTGTGCACTTCTGGTGACTACCCATGTTGAACGCACTATTGTAAGTGGCTTTGGCCAAAAGTATCTGCTGAATGACTGTGAAATGAGTGTAATATAGGAAGGTAAGATTCTATATCCTACACTCAACATACACAGACGTTACCCATAACGCTACTGATGGGACTACTCTTTTTTTTAAATGTAACAGGGCACGAGTAGAAGACTTCACTCTTCACTACTTTTTTGTGCCCTGGTAAGTAAACGGTAGCAGGCCCATCATTATGGTGACGGGTGACACCCGTGTTTACCCTACGATGACGCCTCTGTGAAAAGGGTCCGGTCAAGGGTTTGTCTGATGGGCTGCCAAGACAAAGAATTCCATTGGACTATCCCAATAAAAGCGCACACACAGCTTTTCGTTCGGACAGGGGGGGGGGGGGGGGGGGGATAAACGGCAGTGCTTACGCCAGTTTCAGCCTCTTGTTGTGTCCGGGCATCACGGGCACATAGAGCATCTTCACACCGTGGACCACCATGGTAGGCTCCACGCCGTACTTTTCCTGCACATGGGTTACTCGTTAGAGCGCCGCTCCACAAACACAATACACAACAAACAAGGCAACGAGTTCAAGCTAACACGGAGGTTCTTGCCTTCACTGTGCTGATGAAGTCCAAGAGGGTGAAGGTGTCGTGGCCAGAGATGGTCCACCGGTCCCAGATGGAGAAGGAGATGTTGTCTCTGTGGGAAGCAGACGGACAAGTCAGACACGTTTGGGGGGTGTGTGTGTGTGTGTGTGTGTGTGTGTGTGTGTGTGTGTGTGTGTGTGTGTGTGTGTGTGTGTGTGTGTGTGTACCTGATGTTTGTTCGTTTGACGGGGGCGGTCTCTGTGAGCACCACTACGGGGATGGCCAGGTTGAAGAAGCAGTTTTTGAACGACTCAAATCCATAGCCCCCAACCACCTTAATGAGCTCTAGTGCCACCTAGTATAAAATATAAAGGGAACATTTCAAACCCAACCAAGAACATTCTAATAAGTTAACTGCCTACACTCAGGCGCTTAAATACTATGGGAACTTTTCGAACCTCCCCTTTAGGGAAAGGGGAGGAACCTTTACGAGGCTGAAAGAAGTCCCTTCTCCGGGGTATGTACTCCTGACCGGCCCTGAAGAACAGCTGGGCAGAGCTCTACTCGGATTGGTTTAACTCGAGGAGGTGGGAAGAACAAGCGCCATTTTTAAAGCCCGTAACCCTACGAGCAGAAGCATTACAGAAGCAGGAGAACACACACAGAAGAGCAACTGAAGAACAAGTGTTGGAACAATAATGGAAAGCAAAGCCGGGAAAAAAAATAACAATCTAAAAATATAATTTAGTCGCAAAAATATGACATCACCTCCAGTGTCTGGCAACACAACTGGTGTTTTCTACACCTCAATGTAAAAAATAACGCCTAAAAAGGCAGATTTAGGGGGACGCTCCTGTGAAAGTTTGCGTCACGTTGTGGAAATGGCCACAGTTACGATAATGTGACCGCGCCTTACATTAAGAAAGGTCCAAATCAAGCGTGTTGATAAACTGTCTACCGGCAACAGCGAGGAGGCCTTACCAGTCCTGCCACCGCCGCCGTTGCCGTGGCGATAGCGGGGATGATCTTGCCGGCGATGCGCTTGGTCTTGAGGCGGTCGGCGGCCTCGATGGTGTACATCCTGGCTCTGAGGGCGGACGCCGACGCCACAAAGTCCATGTGGCCGTTGGAGTCGTCGTCCTTCTCAAACTGCATGGGCGCCATCCGTAACCACTCTGGCGATACCACACAAGAGACCCGAGATTACAGACACTCTTTTAAAAATATATAGTTATCTTAAATTGGGGCGAAAACATCCCTCATCCCATCTTCGATGGCAGAGGTATTGAGTCTTTAGATATATCCTACTCTACTGAGCATGCTAAAGATTAGTGTAGGGGTATTAGGAAGTCGGAAGAAGTTATATTACCGAGATTTTCACTTTTGTAGCGACTACAGTCTTACCAATTAATACAATAATAACATGTAAGTAACTCTTTCTTTAAGTCTTTCTTGGGGTAACATCTTGGATAACCGTATGAGGCGGAGCAGAGGACCGAACCGACACCTGCTCCACCGATTCAGCCCCCTGTGCTGGGTGAAGCCGAGCATTTACCTGGGGTGACGTGGCAGGCGGCGATGGCGCCCTCCAGCTGTGTGATGGCCTCCCTCTCCTCCTCGCTGCTCAGCGCCAGCTTCATCTGGTTGGGCTTCTTCGCCGCTTCGTCCGTCTCGATAGGCTTGGAGGTCAAACACACACACACACACACACACAATTTCCCTCCATTGATTCATAATAAGAATGGTTTGTCTCATCTTGTCATGTGGATGATGGGCCATGTGGAGAACCGAAAGCGATGGCTAGAAAATTTAGGGAACCTACCTTCTCTGATGGTTTGTACTGTGGGATCGTGACCTCACGGAGAACCCTGGCCACCTCCTCTTCACATTGATCCTGGGGAAACAAAACAGACCCTTTGGCTGTGAGGATGTGTGCATGTGCATATGGGTACGCGTGTGTGTGTTGTAGTTATATAGGTCACACAGGCTACCTTTTCGGAGTATTGGATGTTATAGATCCCTGCAAACAGCCGGGCCATGCTGACGATGAAGGTGAAGTGCCTGATGGGTAACAGATGAAGTGGCATAAATTGAGGACATCGTGAATGAGACAAACGGGTAGTTTAAACACATGGTTAGCCAAAGATCATACTCACAAAGTGTCTTTTAAGTTAAAATCAATAGGCAACGGAGGTCTTTTTGGGGATTGCCAAAACAAACCTGAGGGGGGGGGGAGAAAAAAAAAGATACAACCTTAACATTGTGAGAATGGACCTTAGAAATGGACAAAGTATGGGTATTGGATGGGAGCCAACGGAGCTACATTCCAAAAGGTTCAATTTAAATCTGAATCTCAAGCAAATGTTCCTGGCACGGTTTGTCAAAATATAATTTTGCAACATCAATAAATGTTTAACTGTTAAGACTGCCAGTCGACATTAGTTAGCTGGTGTAAAGTATGGCTCAAAGAGGGATCAGGAAAAGCAGTGGGATTAACTCTGACCGTGTTTGAGCGACTCTGTTTTCATATGTATGGCTGCTAGACAAGCCTACAATGGACCATTTAATAATCCTACATGTATTTTACAGAGCGCTTTTCATGACACTCAAAGACACTTTACAGTATTAAAATAATGTCATACATAAATCCATTTCAGAGCATTATGAAACAGGTTAAACACATAAAACGGACCTTTCATCAAGAAATACAGCTGAAAATGTTTTAAAACGCCCCCTAGTGGCAAATGTTAGAATACAAAAATACTGAGAAACTGGTCCCTCATCCTTGGGCATCCTAAATATTTTTTCAATTTTGAGTCAACACGTTTGATATAATTAGACAAACCATGCCAGGAACACTTCATGGAGATTTTTAAATGTCGACTTTTGTGGCATGAGTCACTACAAAACAGATGTTTGGGTAACTTACTGCCGTCCTTTAACCGCGTGTCCAGAGGGAAGGAATGCAACAGCTGAAGGGCCTTTAAACAACCACAACAACAACATCATCATCAATATTACAATGCATACAACTTCACACACACCATAGTCCGAGATGGTGAGAATGGATCGAGGTTCCCGGGAGTCCGCCACGTACCTTTTTCTTAAAGTACTTGTCAAATTTATGGCGAGCCAGGATGACACAGTGTTCCCATTGGCTGGGTCTCCTGCTCAGCAGCTTGATGACCTGGAATGCCCCCTCCAGACTCTCCCTCCCCTGCATCCTCTAGACACACACACACACACACACTTTAAGAGCAATGGTCTATCCACATATTTGAACATGAGACATTTGCATCACGGCCATTTGAGGAAAAAAAAAAAAAGACATGTAGAGACATTGTATTATTAATAATAATAATAATAATAATTATTATTATTATTATTAATATTATGGATGTTCCTAACTCTTACCTGTAGCACTGCTTCTGCCGAGGAGTGGTTCTGCCAGAACAGGTTATAGTTGGAGGGCTTTTGAGTGAACCCACTTTCAAACTGCAAGCACAGAGGGAAGAGGTCAGAATGAAAAGCCTGGTGCTGGTTCTGAAGCCTGCAGTGAAGTGCAAGAGGAGGAGGGGAGGGCCGGTGGGGGGTCATACCTTGTCCCTCGCCCATTGGATGGTGTGCTCTATGACAGCAGGGAAAGACTTCAGGGTGCAGAAGGGGATCTCTTCCTCAGGAGGGTCCCTCTGGCAGGCAAGAGAAGAGAGAACAGACAATTCAAACAGTTTGTACAGAGTGCAGAGTGAGGTCTCTGATAAGCTGTTAAGGTACCATGCCAGACCATGAGGTAACATATATCTGTGCTTCTTAAAAAGGGAGACTTACATGGCTGTTGTAGGACTCGGTCATGCTTGGCACAATGATTTCTGTGTGTCCTTTGGTTCCCATCGTTCCCGAGTCCAGGAGAGCTTTCTGATTGGATACACTTCGACTGTGCAAACAAAAGAGGAAGACATTTAGAAATGTGTTGAAAAGAAAAACCCTCACTGTTGTCAATTGAAGGAAAACACCACATTTGAGCCAGTAGCAAAATTATAATGACTTTAACGACCTCCTTGTCCCCGTCTTCTGGTAGACACTTTTCTTAGGGGTGGAGCTATATTGCTTTTCAGGCTGTTGCTTTCTTGAACAAGACACACCCACTCACTACAATCTGGGGTGGTGGGGGGGGGGACCCAAAACAGCCAGTCACAGGCAACGCATACCGGGCATTTTGAGTTCATATTATTCTACGTTTTTGAAACCTTGTGCATTTTAGGTTGACATTTGGACCATGATCAATCCATAGCACAACTAAACCACTGCATGGCTTTTTGTGGAAAAAGTTGATTCAGGGTTGTGGCTTTTCCTTCCCGTAGTTGCTTACTATGAGCCACGATATTTCAACACACTGACCATCTACAACATGTGTTGTACAAGTCACAGCGTACAAGTAGGGAGGGGAAGCCCAGTCTCTCCTGACCTGTCCACGTATCTCCGGGCCTCTATGTTGTCCAGTGCCGTCACCACCAGATTCATGCGCGAGTAGAAGAAGTCGCTGTACACCCCCTCGGTGGCGGGGCACACCTTGTTGAGGTGGGAGTCCACGTGCAGCTCCGGGTTGATCTCCATAGTGGCGGCCGCTGCCGTCGTGCTCTTGGGTTTCTGATTATGGAGAGAGGTAGGGGAGGAAAGGTGTGTGTGTGTGTGTGTGAATAATGGAGGAGAGAAAGGAAGGTGCACAAATGGATTAGGAAGAATTTTGTTTACGTGACAAAAGGTCCGCTGACCGGACCCACTGGCAGCCCGACATCACCGGACCAATTCGGGAATGCATATTATAGTCTGGAACTCGAATTCCAAGGGCTGTTACCGAACAGCCAAAATGCCTCTGGATGCAGTATGATAGACCTAAAACCAAACGTGTGACGTAGCGTCTAGGTCATTTGAACTTTTACCAAATACTATCGGAAGTGTCGGCTTTCTCATCAACAAAAGAGTGCAGTCGTTTGTTGTTCTTTTAGGATCATTTACATATTTTTTAACTGACCCCCAATGTGATCCGCTACGGCAGCACCAATAACGCTTTAGAAGAGTTTTGAAGGTGTGTAGGCTGGTTTCACGTCAACATTTTAGCCTAATAGTCATTTGTTTCTTTTCTATTTTGAAAGATCGAAGCCATGTCAGTATAATTGACAGATTGTGCTTTTTGACAGTTTTAATTTTTTGTTGTCCCTTCCAATCGATGGTCAGTCACATCACGTTTGTTGTGGTCCTGCTGGTTAGGTCGTTTCCAGTCGAGATCCATTCTGCATAACGTGCCACACACACACACACACACACACACACACACACACACACACACACACACACACACACACACACACACACACACACACACACACACACACACACACACACACACACACACACACACACCACACACACACACACACACACACACACACACACACACACACACACACACACACACACACACACACACACACACACACACACACACACACACACACACACACACACACACAGTGGCAGAGGAACACGATTGGTCGAACCAAATTTGAAGCAAAAGAAAAACTGAAATGCCCCATTCTCACAGACTTCAGCTTGTCTGCCATCAGACTTTAGATGTTATTCTAAGGTCTTATTTGTGAGACTATTTTTTTGGCAAATAGTTGCAACCAGTACATTGTGTTAATTGCGACAGCAGCCGTGAATTGCCCATACACAGCTGAAATAGATGGAGATTCTCATGATGTGGCATTTAGCTCCATTCACCCCATGAATTTCTACACCACCAAGCACCTCTGCTCCCAGTGCTCAAGATTAGATTACATTAAAATCCATTGTCATTGCACAGCACAAGTACAGTACAGCGGAAATAATTGGAAAGAATCAAGTGTGGTACAGCTGTCTTTTTCCTGTTTCATTACGGGAGCGGCATAGCTCTCTCTCTTTTATTGCTCTGGTAAGAGGACATTTGTAAAACAAAAAGCAAGGAGCATCTGTTCACCTGTATATGATACGGCCTGAAGAGAAACTGCCGGTTCAGGTTGGATTTCTCGATGAGGTCCGGGTCTGTAATGCATACCTGAAGATACAAACGATACAAAAGTTAGAAAAAGGTAACTTTATCATGGACAACAACCAAAACAAATCCAGAATAAAGTGTATAGATCTAGATGGACAGGCAGATAATCTAAATCCCAAACTCTACCTCTCCTGAGCACTTTGCCAATCCAACGCCAAGCAGGGCAAAGTTTTTCAGCATTTCACAGCCAATGGCGCCACAGCCCACCTGGAAGAGAGAGAGAGAGAGAGAGAGGTCGTCACCGGTTTACCAAGGGCAACGTTTGCCTAATAGTCAAAACACAGACGTTGGATGAGCGTTGGGTTCCAGGGAGCACTCACCATGAACACCCGGAGCTTGTTCAGCTCCAAACACATGGACTCTCCAATGCAGGCTCTCAGCCCGTCGTAGCGGTCTCCCCTGCTGGCAAACTCCTCCACAGAAAGAGACTGGAGCGGCCGGACTAACTCAATAGCATCCAGATAAAACTAAATACGAGAAAATAAATACATCTTAATTAGAATAATAATATTAATACAATTCACACACACACACACAGTATTTTTGTGCTGTGGAACGAATATATTGAATGTTTGACATATGCACAGTGTGACCCACCCACTGCTGCAGAGGGGCAAACTTCCCAGTCAGAGCCTTGAGGACCTCCTGACTGGTCAGGCCTCCTACAGCTGCTGCCAACGGGGGAAGGGAGCCCCTCGCTGTGCGGGAGAGGCAGCGCACCAATTCAGCGTTCACTGGAGCCTGGGAGGAGGGGTTAAAAGAGGGTTAACATTTTTAAAAAAGGACAGAGGAAAAGAGGAGTTGCACATCTGGCAATGCTGTAGCGGCTCACTTTGTTCTTCAGCGTGTCATTGACTTCCTCTGTGAGCTTCACTAAGACCTCTGCATCCTGTAGACACCTGATGACACAACAAAAACACATTTGAAAAAACAACCAGGAAGATACTTGAACCTTTTACATGTTTAGAAAAAGGATTTTATTTTCAATGAAGACATTGAAGATGAAAAACCAGATGGAGAACGGAAATTCAAAGCAGATCGGGGGGAGTCTTGGTTACCCGATGTTTGGCATCCTCCCATGCTGCTCCTGGAACGTGTCCAGAGCCAACATGGCCGCGTGGATCTGTAGCGGTGCCTGAACGGTGGAGGTAAACCAGAGGTTATAAAAAAGGAAACCTAGCCTAGTTCACTCAACCTTTCAAAAGACACCACTGAACGGAACTCCTCACCTCTGGTTTACTGAAATCTGGGATCAGAACCTGAGGATTGCACAGCTGTTTCTCCATGGTTTCCTGAAATATACACACAATATTATGCATCCTTTTATAGTTGTATTATTTCTATTGAAGACTACTAGTAGCTGAAGCTGGGCAACTTACAAAGGTGAACGTCTTGGGCATTTTCACCAGCAAAACGAAACCTCCATGTGCGAAGGGTCGTAGATTGGATGTGTCTTCTATTGAAAACCTATGAGGAGAAAGGACTGGAAAGAACACAAACACACAGCATTGTGTTAATTGTGCATTCACACACGAGAAACACACGCTGACCGAACTGGCAGCCCGACATTGACGGACCAATTCGCAAATGCATATTATAGACTCGGTTCATTAACTATTTACAAGGGCCAGGGCGGTAGTAGCTCAGGAGGTGCAGCGTCGTCTGACAACCAGAAGGTTGCTGGTTCGATTCCCCGGCTCCTCCTAGCCAAGTGTCAACGTGTCCCTGAGCAAGACACCCTAACCCTAACTGCTCCCAACATGCCGGCTGACGCCTTGTATGGCTGACTCCGCCATTGGTGTATGAATGTGTGTATGAATTGGTGAGTGTGAGGCTTGACTTGTAAAGTGCTTGGACTGGTAAGAAAGGCACTATATAAATGCAGTCTATTTACCAGTCCAAAATAAACACACAAATACATTGGCAGTGGATGAGGAGATAATGAGAATGTGCATTGTTCCAAAAACAAACATGCGTATCAGACATGGCTGATAGTAAAGCGACGGCCTGACGGGGCACACAAACTACAGCACTAACAATTTCCCGACACCTCAATGACACAAAGGAAAATCGTTAGTTTGAGGGGCATAATGTGCATCACTTCCTGCTATGACGCTGCACACTGCGCAGGCCACATGGCTCAACTTCCTGTCAGTGTTGCATAACAAGCGATCGTGGGAGCTCGGTGTATAAACGCAGCTGTAATGCCACGTTCAAGACAACTCATGAGTCGTATATATTTCAAACTTTCGAGTTACGAACTCAAAGCATTCCAGGTGCATGACACCAAACTGTAAACATGGCTTTCTTTGGCTGTACAGCCTCTTGCATACATAATGAAACGGGGGGGGCGACGCATTTATTATCAGATGCTATTATATTATATATATATAATTTTTACGCCACTTCTATACTTGGAAACGTGTCTCAAAAGGACATTCACTAGCCTAATACAGTCTAGTCTACAAATACATCCTACCCCCCTTCCCTATTGATTGAAATGTACAAGAGGAAATAAGTAGTAGTATTATAGTGTTACTCATAGAGTTCACAAGTAGAAAGTAGAGGTGGCGACTTCCATTGCACTTTTTCTAGTAGGAGGTCGTGAATTCTCAACTTACTAGTTGTCTGGAACTAGCGGCTTAAGTCCCACACCGTGGGAACTGGAAGTGTAAATACTCAAGATATGCACGAGTAAAAACAACAAAACAAAACCAGCCAAAACCAGCACATATGGTGTTGTACCTGTGATGGGCCTTGTGGTGCCGTTGAGCTCCTGCATGCCGTTGATCTCTCTGAATAGGACGGACTGGCCCGTCTGCAGCCCATGTGGGCGGCTGTCCATGCAGGTCACTACCCCTGGGTTGCCCTGAGGGGTAGGGGGGCAAAAGGTCAAATGAAAAGGGTTAAAATGGGTTCTTTATCATAGGGTGAACAGAGCAAAAAACTCAAAAACTACAGTTAATTTAACAATCTTCAAATAACATTTGTTAAGATGATACTGTTGTCTACAGACAACAGAAGGTTCCCCTTTGGCTTCATCAAAACACTACACAGATATTGCTACAGAAATTCACAACAAACTAACAAAAATGTGTGCGCACGATAGAACACACGGTAATTTATTAAAACAAAATTTATTAAAACAATTGCTTGTTTTGTTTTTTTTAAAAGGTGCATTGCTGAAATACAGTTATTACTAAAGTGTTCAAACCTGAGTGATGTTTTGGATGAAGATCTCCTTGGGCTCCTCCCCTGTGGGGTCTGACACTTCGAATTCATCCCCAAAATCACAGAACACCCTCACACAGATGCCGTGCGCATTGCAGCTGATAAACTGCAGCGGAGAGGAGAGGAGACACAATACAGGAGATAGTGAAGGACTGTTTGGACTATCTGAATGTACCAGAGATAGTTAGCAAGAAGGCCACGTAAACATACTCTGATAGGAGGCTCTTGCGTGTGGCAGAAGTCGTTCACTCTCTTTTGAAGAGCCAGACTTGCTTCCGTCAAAATAACACACTGGAGAGTGGGAGGAAGGACACAACAATGTGTTATATATCATTTTGAGTCAATGTGGTAGTAGCAGTACCTTGAGAAGTTCAGTCAAAACATCAAAACATAGAACATTGACTTCCCCCCCCCTGCTGCCCCCCCCCCCTGCTTACGCCCCTGCCCCACACCTATAACAATCACCACAAAATGTCTCTGACTAACTAACTGTATCACAACTACGTACCTCTCTATAGTTTACATATTTATTACTAAGATACCCGTTTACTGTACCTGCCATATCTATTTAAATCTGTTGATAGAACTGCTCATACTCCTGTATATACTGTATATACATTTATACTTGCCATACATTTATATATGCTCACTTGTATATACATTTACATCTATATATTTGTATCCTGCTTTCAATAATAGCATACCCCTGATCACTACCTGTTAAATTATCACTTACCTGTATATACATATACCTATTATTATGCTAATTTATACATAGACTGTCTTTTAACCTGTACATTTAAACTGTAAATTATACTATATTACCATGCACTTTACTGCAACATTTGCACTCTGGTTAGATGCTAAATTATTTTTGCTGTACTGTACTTGTACAGTACAGCATATTGTACTGACAATACATTTGAATCTAAGTCTCAAGTGGCATAGAAAAACATAGGATATCAAATGTATGACTATGTCATATACAGTTTACACATACAACTAAACAGGTATGATCAACACTAATATTCCATTGGAAAGTATTGTGAGCCAGGCTCTTACTTGGTACTTTGTGAGGAAGCCAAGGTCAGTGTTGTTATCCAGAATGGAGGAAGATTTCTCCACATGAACATAAGGGTTTAACTCCACAACCCTGGGAAAAACAGCCTCCACCCTGGAACAGAGTAGTATACCAATGTGTTAGCATTTGAAAGATGGGAGAAAAACTAAACCAAGAGACAAGCATATGAAAGGGGCTTCATTCAGCCTTACCTCTTCCTCTGGTTGAACACATCATCTTGGCGGATGAAGAAGTTGGTGCCCAGATCCCACACTTCACACTGCTTGGTGTCATGTAGGGTAACCGTCTGCAAATTGATGGGGACACACACACACACACACACACAATCAACCCTATGGAGTATTACATTTTTTAATCACAATAACATTGTTCATGGTGTCAATGACTTACCTTTACACCAGCCAGGACAATATTCTTGGCTGTGAATTAACATTTAAAAAATAATAATGTTATGTTTGGTTGATTATGTTTTTGCATTACGAATCATGTAGACATTATAATGAAATACTTCAACTCAGTACAACAAAATACAAGGCGACATACCTATCTCAATTCCCAGTCCTCCTATTCCACTGAGGAAGACGGAGGACTGGGCCATCTTTTGCATAGCGCTGTCTCCAAGGACATATCGCTGACGGCTAGAATAAGAAAGAAGAGACAAGCGAGACTAGTAACTGACAGAAAGACAAAGCCATTATAACACAAAATACAAGGAATAGACATCAAATAACCAAACTGTACAGCCATCGGTGAATTAATAAACGTATGTCAACTGGATGGTCACACGGAGGATTCCGGTATGCCAAAATATTGTCGGTTAGGGTTGCCAATATATATGCCAATATATATAATTTATATATATATATATATATATATATATATATATATATAGATCCAACATGAAACTTGCCTGTACAGAGAGTCGTCAATCTCCATTGAACCTGCAGCCATGGTGGGAGGGGAATAGGGGGGAAAGTCGCTGGTGCAAGAAAGAGCCAACAAGAAACCATTTAAATCACAGAGGGACACCGCGGAATGACGTCTCGTTGAAAATATAACGAAAATATAGCAAATAGCAAAATATACCGACATGACCTCTCGAATAAAGGAGACCCCGCAGGAGAACAAGGCATCGCGACAGCTATCTTAGCCCACACTAGTCCACACCATCCGACCCGTCCGCAAAGTTCTAAACATCACTCGCTAGACTCGCTCTCTGCGATCTCTTCCTTTGTGTTGGCTCTCTTGTGAAAGCCATCGAAGGGTTGAACAAGTTGTACGTTAGATTTGATAAACTCGATAAAAAATAGAGATGTTGTGAGGGGCCCTGCGGACACAAGCTTCATGTTAGCAAAAATCATGTTAGCTAAATAGGTGGCACTGTCTGTAAAAGCCGGCATCAGGCGAGAACACATGCAAACAACCCCAAAAAAACACAGCGCACAGCAATGCGACATACGCCAATAAGCGAGGATTTAAAATGTACACATTTTAAGTACAGTTACAGTGACAAAACATTAAATTATGCAACCTTTAAAAATGTTAATATAACGCGTTTGATGGGAGAATTGCTACCTGTCAGTGTGCGCGAGGAGCAGTGGTGAATGAATGGCTCTGACTGGCTAGAAACTTGAAATACTTCCGGGTTATTTATTTTTCTGTCACGTGACACATACTTCCAATAGAGGGCGGGACTTGTGTGGCATCATAAAGCTTCTCTGCCAATAGGTCTGATGACATTTATAACATTTGGCATCATTAAACAAGCTACAATACTATGTACTTATGACCTTTAGGAACTATATGTTTCTGCTAGTCAACAGAAGCTCTATGATCAAGCTACACACTTATGAAAGTCTGCAATGTTTTGATAGATATTGGCATATTGGCATATATATTTGGGGGGCGGCAGTCACTCAGGAGGTAGAGTCGGAACCGGAAGGGTGCTGGTTCAATTCCCCGGCTCCTCCTAGCCAAGTGTCGAGGTGTCCCTGAGCCAGACACCCTAACCGTAACTGACCCTGACCCTAACCCTGAGCAAGTCACCCTAACCCTCACTGCTCCTGATGTGCTGGCTGTCGTCTTGCATGGCTGACTCTGCCTTTCAGTGTGTATGAATGTGTGTATGAATGGGTGAGTGTGAGGCTTGACTTCTAGAGTGCTTTGAATGGCCACAGTGGTTAGAAAAGTGCTATATAAATTAAGTCTATATATAAGTCCAAATTCAATTTGTACACTGGGTACTGATGTGATATTGTATCTTATAATATTACCACTCTGAAAGAGCCAAACCCAAACACTGCTAGATAGTACTTGTTTAGACCCTTGCTGTTTACACAGACAAAGGTCAATCAAGTAAAAGTAAAACATTTACATGAATGTGTCCTTGAATGTCTATGAATTGTGTGTGTGTGTGTGTGTGTGTGTGTGTGTGTGTGTGTGTGTGTGTGTGTGTGTGTGTGAGTCTCTTCCTCTTGGTCTTCGGTTTCCTGCATTTTTTCCCCTCTATATTTTCTATCTTCTTATGTCCCAATATGTCTTGTCTGGGGACTTTGACAGTTGACGACCCCACTAGTGTCGTAAAGACCCAGCGGTGGGGGACACCACCACATCCTCCCACTTCTCATATTGGTCAGAAAGGTCCGAAATTGGTGCCTCCCCCTAAGTAAAGTCCAACACAGATACACATGCCTTCAGTTCCAAAGTACCAGTGTTTGCCTGCCTGTTTGTCTCGGACACAGACTCTCAACTCTCTCTCTCACTCTCTCTGTCTCTGTCTCTCTCTCTCTCTCTCCGCAATGTGGTGCAGCCGTGTGGCCCTGCGCCGCCTCCAGCAGATCGGCGTAGCTCCCTTAAACGTTTCTGGGAATGTTGTGACTGGCGGTGCCATGAAGCGGACCATGTCCAGCCTGCCCAAGGTCTACGTCACCAGACAGATCCCACCAGCGGGCCTGAAGATCCTGCAGGAATCTGGAAAGTGAGTCCTCGCTTCATACCTGGGACTGGTGATTTATGTATAATGCACCAATACATGCATTAATTGGTTCATTGGATCTCTGCTGGGGCCTAATTTAGTGTGACAAGGAAGTGTCTCATTCGTTTAGCATTAGTTCATCGTTATCCATACCTATCTGTTTATCAATGGTTAAGCCTATAGAAGGATAGGAGAAATAGGCTAAGTGCGCAAGGTTATCTCTCACTGCCATCACTATGGTCTTTCTAAATAAGTTTTGTTATCTGCTCAGTCAACTTGGAGTACTAAATAGAACAACTTCCCACTGAGACATATTATAACTTAAATCATTTATTTAAAAAAAATTACATGGTTAAGTGATGATGTTGATGCTTGTGTTGCATACAAAATAAGCTGTTGATGGGGGTTTGTGTTTGCAGAGTGCAGTATGAGCTGTGGGACTCAGACGACGTCCCAGTGCCCAGGAAGGAGCTACTTCAGAAGGTGAAGGGGGTCGATGCCCTGCTCTGTGTCCTCACTGAAAAGATCGATGCAGAACTACTGGATGCCGCAGGTCAGCCCAAAAAACCCTGCCGCAAGTCGCTTATCTGAATGCAAAGAGTAACCCCTCCACATTTGGTGTGCTAATGTGTCTTTCTTTTTTTCTTTTCTGTGTATGTGTGTGTGTGTGTGTGTGTGTGTGTGTGTGTGTGTGTGTGTGTGTGTGTGTGTGTGTGTGTGTGTGCCTTTCGATGATTATGGCTGCAGGCTCAAACTTGAAGGTTGTAAGCACTATGTCAGTGGGGTTTGACCATCTCTCTCTGGAAGAGCTTAAGAAACGGTGAGCAGTGTGTGTGTGTGTGTGTGTGTGTGTGTGTGTGTGTGTGTGTGTGTGTGTGTGTGTGTGTGTGTGTGTGTGTGTGTGTGTATGCGTGCATGTTTGTGAATATGCTTCTAACTCTTCTTCTCAGGGGTATCCGTGTGGGCTACACCCCTGAGGTGCTGACTGATGCTGTTGCAGAGCTGACTGTAGCCCTGCTCCTCGCCACCTCCAGGAGGCTGATCGAGGCCACACATGAGGCCAAGACGTAATACAACATTACTACAATACGCAAATATAACATAACCTTTCCTCTGGGGTACATAACACATTCACATTCACATTCACATTCATAACACCTCTCTGATAACACTCAATGGTGAATGGTAACTGCCTTTTGTATATATCAAGTCATGCCTCACATTCACCCATTCATACACACGTTTCACCGACAGTGGAGTCCGCAATGCAAGGAGACGTCAGTAGCAAACTGGGTTAGGGTGTCTTGCTCAAGGACACTTTTTGCTAGGAGGAGCTACTGCCACCGCTACTAAATATGGGCTTCCTACTTTTAGTTAGGAGACTTACCTTCATTTTCTTTCTTACCAGTTTAGTCTGACACCTGTGCCCTGGTATACATAAAAAGAGCAGAACCCATGATAAGTGTTATGTCCCTAATACACAAACACAATGCACGGTGACAAGAGACAAATGTGCATTCTTCATTGACGTGCTACACTTTGTGCCACGCCACAGCGGAGGCTGGGGAACATGGAGAACTCTGTGGCTGTGTGGACATGAGTTGGCTAACAGCACTGTGGGCATTTTTGGCCTGGGGAGAATTGGTAAGCATTTCAAAAACTCTCTCTCTCTCTCTCTCTTTTTATATACAGTATATATATATATATATGTTCTTAAACTACTTTCATGTGAAGGTGTTGCAATTGCCGAACGCCTCGCACCATTCAAGGTCAAGAAGTTCATCTACACCGACGTGGCCCCCAGGCCGGAGTTGGCCAGTTTGATCAATGCAGAATACGGTAAGCATTCTACATCCATTTTCTTTTAGTTGTATTATTTGACATTTGCCTCATCTGTCACTAGCCATAGCCAGATGTTGACCATCACCTAAATCACCCTTATGATCACTTTTTGACCGCCTATGTCTATTATTCTAGTCTCCATGGATGAGTTGGCCAAACAGTCTGACTTCCTGGCCGCGTGCTGTGCTCTCACACCAGAGACAAAGGAAATCTGCAACAAGGACCTTTTCTCGAAGATGAAGAAAACCTCCATCTTCATTAACACCAGCCGGTAGGCCCATCATGCACTCATACAACTGCAACATAACATCGTTGCAATGCATCCAAGCAGACAAACCAAACGGATCGACGAAATGTCATGCTTGATTTTTGCCCTGCTAAAGTGACGTTTCTCTGCAAAAGATAAATATGACCTCCACAGATAACCCTTACACTACCATGGGTGGAATCTGCTCTCAACACACATAGCCGCCTGACGTGCATGCGGTGCACTTGTGCTCTCTGTGTCGTTGCATTAGAGGTGGCGTGGTGCACCAGCAAGACCTCTATGACGCTCTGTCTACCGGAGAGATCGCAGGGGCTGGACTAGATGTGACCGTTCCTGAGCCCCTGCCCACGGACCACCCCCTCTTCACACTCAAAAACTGTGGTAAGCCTTCTTATTTTACACTAACCTTGAATGTTTTAGTACCTCAAATGACCTAGCAAATACAGTACTGTCACTACTACGTATATATCACCACTGCATGACTGAGTTTGCGTTACTCTTTATCCATAGTGATCCTCCCCCACATTGCTAGTGCCTCCTACTCCACCCGCAATGAGATGTCCTCCCTTGCAGCCAATAACCTGCTGCTTGGCCTCCGCGGCCAGCCAATGATCAAGGAGCTCAAGCTTTAGGGAACCAATAGAGACTGACTTCATCTGTTTAGGGGGACAGTCCTCTTTCCTTTAACATACGTTTCAGACCATTTCAAGTCAAAGAGTATGCCTATTCATTCATGATCACTGTGCAAAAAAAAAGAAAATATCTCACACCAGCAATAAACATTAACTCTTTAATATATCAATATACTAAACTAAAGCACTGTTTTTGACATAAGACAAAACATTACATCCTCTGTTAAACTTTACATTAGGTCTACTTAAAAAGCATGTAAAATAATTTAGTTGGCATAAGAGGCCAGCTGTAGAGGGTTATAAGGCAGTAACTCATTCTGGGGGGAATCTAGAATGTAACTGTATGAATGTATGTTTCACATTAAAACTGTTCACAACAGTTACAAAAGACAGCATGTTGAATAGGCCTCTCTGTGAGACCGAGAAGCAATTTTAGAAGATTCAAACTTCCAACGTGGGTTTCTTTAGTATATTATCATGTATCTCACTAGGTATTTGCTCTCGCAACATCTTCTCCCTAAGATGTGACCTAATGATGACTTCACTTCACAGATAATTTCACCAGCCTTGTGCATTCATCACTTTTGGTGAGAGAAAGATAACAGGGCTCAAGTTAACAGTGACAACCTTATACGTACGTTATTTTCTTTAAATAAAATAAAAAGGAAATAGCTTTTTCAGTCTCAAAAATAAGTGTTGATTCCTTGACTTCTAAGATAGGCAAAACAATTAAATGATTCAAATATTAAGGTGCCGTCTTACAATTTAAGTGACATTGTCCTTTTAAAATAGTAAGAGACAGTGTAACAGACACAAAAAGGCAAAACATGGAATCAAGAAACAAGCTCAATTAACGTCAATCTAAATGACCCAACTTTAATCTATTTGATGTCAAATTGTTGGCAATTGATCATTTTACTACAAAGAAGGGACAATACAATAAACTGTTAAAAAGAATGGACTTCTAGATCCCACCATCACAACGAGTGGGTACTCCACAGACGTGTCCGTCTTGTGGAGCTACGCCCCGATAACAGAGGAACAGTAAGACAGTTATGCAATTCCAGTAAACATCTTTTTTTTTTTTTTGGTTAGACAAAAAAAATCAACATTTTTAGTGCATTCATAATGGATAGAAGTTAGTGATATGGGTGGGACACATATGAAGCACTGATATAAAGTGCTGTGGCAAAGTTCTCTACATCTAGCTTAGTTTTGTGTATTACTGTGTTTAACTTAAGACGCAAAAATGAGGCCGTTATAAAAGTTTTGTATTTACATGTCAACTGAAACACTGAAACGTTTGGACTCAATTGTTGAGTTGTTAACTCACTTCGCCGTCCTATGTATGCATACAGAAATGCAAGTAAACACCAGGTTTGTAGGGCGTAATGCTACTTCTTCATTAAAAGACTATTTGGCACATTTCTGCAGATTTGTTTTGCACACTATCAGTTACCAGTTCCACAGCTCTTATCTCCCTTTAGGTCAAGACCAAAAAAACATTTAAAAAAAATAAAAATAAAATAGGCACTCATACAAGGCAGCTTTTGCTTCAACCATTGAATTGAATGACATTAAAAAATACCTTTATTTAGATCCAGGAATCGTATTAAACACAGAGTGACACAGACACCACACACATACCTATCAATGGTATTTCTTAACATGAGGTTTACTGGAACACCACATTCAGACAGGACACTAAACAGAAGAACAATCCGTTTAGGAATCATTTGGATGTTAGGATAACATGGAATAGAAACAATGGGTCAGTGTTTCACTAAGGAACCAACAGTGGCCAGACAAAACCGCAGTGATATGTTTATGTCTGCGCTTCGATGATACCGTTGGTTTGTTTTCTTTACTATATTTCCACATAGCAGATCTTGGAATAAATAAGGTGCAATAGTGGGTCTACAACAACTTCCACTACCACTTAGTATAAATATACCAACATAATGTCTTCAGTGACTCAGAAAGTATACAAAATACAACCATCGCCGACCATGAACTCAAATTGGATGCGAGAGGAAAATGACACCGTCTAATACAGCAACATCTTAATGAGGACCAGCGGGTCTTTAAAATTCTGCTTCATGGTTCTGAGCCCCATAAACAAAACAAACCCCCCCCCCCCAAAAAAGCGGCCACGCCTTCATGATGAGCGTCTTGTCCTACAGCAGAGTGTTGGGAATGTTGATGCTCTGCCATCGCAGGCAGGTAGTCTTGGAGTGCTTGTACAGGTGGGACGACTGGCTGAACCGCTTGCCGCACTTGAGGCAGGCGTACGGCTTCTCTCCCGTGTGCACACGGATGTGCTTCTTGCAGTCCGTCAGGGTGAGGAAGGTCTTGCAGCAGATCTTGCAGGCGTATTTCCGCGCGCCCTCCACAACCAGCACGTTGTGCTCCGACAGCGCCTTCTTGCACTTGGACAGCACGTCCGCCGAGGCCCTCGTCAGCTGCGGCGGCAGGGAGGTGGGCCGCCCCCCGGCGCTTCCGTTGTAGCCGCCGGCGTCGTTGAGAAGTAGCGGTCCACCGGAGCTCGACGAGGAAGACGAAGGGTCTTGGAGGACGGCGCCGCCCCCGATGCCGTCGGCCAGCTTGGGAGCCGTGCGCCGGTAGCCGTGGTAAGCCATGGCAGCATTCGTGGCTCCCTCTGCAGCTCGCGAGGCCTGCGCCAGGGTGTGAAGGCCCAGACTGGAGTGCTGAAAGTCCAGACCGAACGGATCCGAGCCGACTCCCTGCGGGCCGCCCAGGTCGTCGCGCAGGGGCCGAAGGTAGAGAGACTCTCCAAAACCACCGTGAACCTCGCCACTCAGTGAACCCGAACACAGCAAAGGGGCAGAGACGGATGTGCCTGCGCCTTCCTGTCCAAAAAGGAAATGGTGCGTGACTGTGTCGCCGGTTGGGGTGTTGGGGAGGTCATCATCTCTTGCGACCAGCGCTGACCCGCCGCCTCCAAAACCCTTAGGGCTGAGGAAGTTGGAGATGCTGAAACCGGCTTTTCCGCTTTGGCCAAAACCCCCCGCGGGCCCGGTACCTCCGCCCATTACGGCCTTGAGCCGCAGCTGGGAGCCGGGCTGGAGCATGGTATCTGAGCGAGGCTGGGGGTCGGAGGACAAGCTGCGGTCACTGCACTGGGTGCTCACGGGACTCAGCTCCACCTTCTCTTCCTCGTCCTGACCCCCGTGGCCTGCTGGGCGAGCCTCCGCATGGGATGTCACATAACTGATGTCGTCGGTTGGCTCCGGGGAGCTGAGCGGCTCACATTTTACCAACTGCATGAAAAAAATGTAATATTACAGACATTCGATTCGGTTGATTCTGCGGCAAAAAAAGAACGCAATGTGCGTGAAGCAGAAATCCCGGCAGCACTGCCGAAAGCTACCGGTAAATACAGATCGATCATATTGGGCTTCTTGATCGATGGGTGGGTATGATTGCTCAAAAGAGGTGTGCTTTATCTCGTAGTGGCGCTTCACATTACCGCTTTTAATAGTCACCATGGAACAAAGGAGATGTACCGGGTTTGAACTGCCCTTGGGAAGAACGAACATGTAAGAGTCTGTTTTTGCCGTCTACCTTTTTTGCTTGTCTACCTGTTTTAGGCACGCCATGTGATATTACTCTGACTGTTTCTCTCTCTCTGTCTCTATGTGTGTGTGTGTGTGTGTGTGTTGTAATCTGCTCGCTCACTGACTGCAGCAATTTGATTGGTTGAGTAGTGTCACGTGAGATGATATTATTGTCATATATATTATATTTCTGCAATGCATTTCAGATTAGTTACTTTTATTGCTCTAATAGAAATCAAATATATAATACCACACAATATATATAACTTTAAAATGGAAGATCCCCCACTGTGTGATCGGCATCGGCCGATTTTGATTCCGGTGATTGGTCGGTAATATAATAACTTTACCTTCTCTTCCAGTGCTTCCTCCTCCTCCTCCTCCTCCTCCTCCTCTTCCTTCTTGGACATGATTTTCGCTTCTGCTCTGTTGTCTCTGAGATCTCCTTCCTCTTTGTACTCCTCTTTTCCCACTCCAGCCGGCATCCTCCCTGACTCCTCCCCTTCGCAGTGTACGCTGTCCGATTGGCTGGGCATCTGAGCATCATCTTGGGATGCCCCAAGTAGTCCAGCAACTTCCGCAGATTCCTCCCCCATTTTGTGAGAGTCCGGGGAAAGCAGTGACCCTTCCTCCCGGGCTTCTACCTCTCCCAACAAACCTCTTGCGGGCACAGAGGGGCGGGGTCTCTGCCTGGGTCTTTCATCCGTGATGCCCAGGTTGAGCGTTTGCTTGCGCTTGTGGAAGCGCCGCATCGGGAAGGACGCAGCCTGTTCAACGGCTCCACCGTTCAGAGACCTTCCCGCCCCGTCATCCTCCATGCCCCCCAGGGCTGAGCTTACGAGGCTTAGCCCCAGCTGCTGCAACAAGAAGGAGCGCTGCAACCTGGATGTAGCACTGTTAGCCGCGAGGCTAGCATTCGCTGCCAACTCTGCTGCTTGTTGCTGCTGCTGTTGTTGTTGTTGCTGCTGTTGTTGTTGTTGCTGCTGCTGTCTATGCCTCTGCTGGTCCTGTTGGGGCTGGTGCCGCAGGGCTCTGTCGGCCTGGGGGGACAGGGGCAGGGTCCGGTTGGTCAGGTAGTGTTTACAGGCCTTCACCACGTTGTTCAGGTGCAGGTGTGAGGCTGCCAGGAGGATATCCATCACGTTACTTTCCCCAAGCACCAGCGTGGACGTGTACATCATGTCTACCAGGGCCGCAAAGGCTTCTGCTGTAACCACCTGATAAGATAAAAGGAAAAGAGGACCAATTAATTGCCATAGTGTTATATTAAAATGATGCAGTTCTCAGAAAATCATTCATGATTTTCACTTTCACATTCCTCAAAACACCTTTATTATAAGCACTATTATAACAGCATAGTGTGATAGCAGTACAGGTGTTTACATCCTCTGGTCAACATGAAACATACTGAAGTGCCCCCTCTTACCTCACTGTCCAGCTGGATCATGTTCATGTTCGAGTCTCCCTCGGTCACAGTGAAGAGGGCTCTGAAATGAGTACTGCAGGCCGCCAGCACTGAACGGTGGGCCTTGAAGTGCCGGCTGCCCACCATAATCACACAGTCGCACAGCTGGCCATGGACACGCTGGTAGTTGAGTTGCTGGAAGATCTGCTCAAAGTGGCTGGGGAAATCCATTGTCCTGAGGAAAGAAAGGTGAGAGAGGACGTGGTATAAAAAAGGTAAAAGTTTGTGGTGAGGCTGGAATTCAAACATGGAATTGAATATATTCTTCTGGTGACGACTTGTCTATAGTTTACAAGCACAATCGTATAGGCTTTGGTGTTTGTGTGTGTTACTGTAGCTACGCAATTCAATGCAATGTCAAACACGAGCAACCTTTTTGACAAAGCGACCTGTGCGTCATGTACACTTGTATTCACGCTAGCAAACGTAACATCGCCAAGTAAGTGACACTACGGTTGGTTAATTGTAATAATAGTAAACAACTCGGGACACTTTAACGAGGGGTCGTGCGAGGTGTGCGGTGCGAGCCCTACCTTGGATGCTCCTGACGGGAGCCGAACCAGGCCCCGGCTACTGGACAACAAAGCTACCTTGGCTAGCCTTTTACATGGGATGATGTATGGCTTTACGTGCCACATTAGCCGCTTAGCTTGCGAGCCGTATTTCTACCACGCTTATCAACAACAGTCGTGTTTGGTCACACGCGCTCATTAGTGTGTACCTCGACACCACCGCAATGAATCGATCAATCCCCGGCGCCGTTTGTCATACTTTTTTTTTTCTAGGAACACACCGCCGCCAGTACGGAGACACTGACTGACTGACCGACTGTACACACACTTTGTTTTTTTTTTAAGCACGGCTGGATTTTTTTGGTGGGCGGGGCTAGGTGACGTAGTGAAACGGTGACGCGCAAAGCGAGTCGTTTTTATAGGCCTAATAGCGACTTATAATGATGATGATTCATATCAAATTATTGAATAATGCAAGGCACACATTTTTTCCTCTGCAGCAAGGGTGCGCCAGGGCTATACCTTTTTTTTTTTTTTTTATTTGCGCGGTCGTGTCTGCTTGTTGTTACAATTGTATAATTGTATACAGTTTGTTGAAATATTTGTTGTTTATATACATACACATTTGATTTAACATGAAATGGTACACGTTAAGTTTGCTTTGTTTTTATATGACAATAAATGATAATCAGTTCTCACTTGTAGTATTCCTCCTGGCCGACACGCGTCGCTGTTATAAGGAGACTACAATGTGGTCCCGTGCCAGCAGCGCATGCGTGCTCCCAGCGGTGTGTTGACAACAACAATGGCGGCCGACTGCACGTTTGTGTGTTGTGAAGAAGAAAGAGATACGGATAAAGCGGCTATCGGTAAATGCGTTATATATGTATATATATATATGTATATGGGAACTTTGGGAATTTGAGATTTATCTTCAGTTTGGTTTCATCTAAGTAATGGAAAAATACGTCATGTTTCACGTTAAGATCAAAACGCATTGTATGTGGCACACGTGGATCCTCTTGTCATTCCATGAACTTTTAAATTACACTTACATCACATGATATCATTCTAATCATATTTGCCATTTTAACATTTTATTTTGTTTTACTTTAATTTATTAAATATATATATATTTTAAATGTCTGTTGTGCTTAAAGGGTGACCGTGAGGACTGCTACACAATTTCGTTCTATCTGTGAAATCTCAATAATGGCGTTGTGATTCTGACGGAGTAGGTTGTATGTTATACTTACATGGACTGTTTCCATTTGACAGTTCAGTTTTCCAATGGCAATTTAAACAACGCACAGCAGCTGGATTTCAGCTTCTACAAGAACACCGATGAGGATAATCCTCGGAAAAAATTTAGACGAATGTTGGTAAGAAATAAATGAAGTGATTCGTTGCATGTGTAACTTCTCCACTGTTCGAGTTAACCGCACACACACATTGCCTAGTGCTACAATCAGGCAACACTTTGAAAAGTATTCTGTCTCTTCATTATAGGTTGCTGAATCAGACAGACTGTCGTATGTTGGAAACAATTTTGGGACTGGGTCGTTAAAATGCAACAATCTTTGCAAGTAAGTTAAGTTTGTATGCAAACAAAGTGTAACCACGTCTAATGTGTGGTATTTTAGTAATTGACTTCATGCCTGTGCAGGTACTATGTGGGAGTGCTGAACAAAGACACCATGGAGATGGAAATGCACAGTGCTCAGCTCTTTAGATTGCAACCTTTTATACCAGGTAAATTACTAATTACTTTTATTAAAAACAACAGAACACAGAGCCACCACCCCGTGGCTCTGTTGCCACAGACTTTAATTTGTTGCAACCTTGCCTTTTATCCTTTTCCTTGGGGGTAACTTATGTATTTGTAGTGCAGGCTGACTGTAAACACTCAGAACATTTGGTCTTTGTGTTAAGTCCTACTGTACAATACAGATTACCTCCTGATCAGCAATCACATGGAATCTCCCATGCTTTTTGTTAATATATAAAGTGTATTCTACTGCTATCAAAGAAGTATGATACATTGATTGAAAAAAAATCATGCATACTCTCTATTTGGTGGTCGATGGATTGTCAGGCAGTATAAACACAGGGTCAAATATATAGGATCAGACCAGTAACTGTCGTTTTTCAATCGCTGCAGCAGAAAAATAAATAATAAATAAATAGTGCAGGTTTAAATAAGGTATTTTGTTGTTACTAAATATTGAACTATTTTCTTTTGAAAGTTTAACTATTTTTATTTTTTAAACTAGCGGAGACACAAACAACTGAACAGGTGGACAACACTGACCTGACCTACACTGAAAAGGTACTGTCACCAACCACGACAAACCTCAGCAAAGTTCACCACCACAAAAAAATCACCACCACATCCAGCATTACCTCTCTCTGTCTGAGCTGTGGATTGACAATTCTGTCACTACGATCTGTGATCCCGGTTCTCGACAGTCTTGCTCAGAATGCTCTGACACTACACAAAAAAGTTCATGCGCCAAGCTGTGTGTGTTTGGCTTGTATTTGCCCTTAGTTGGACTCCCTGGTCGAGGCGTTTGGAACCACAAAACAGAAGAGAGCCCTGAAATCTCGCCGGCTGAACATGGTGGGCGCCCATTCCCTGACGCAGGTGGTGGAGCAGGCTGCCAACAGCATTATCGAGCAGAAGGGCTTTGCAGGTAACTGTCTGCTATTTCAGATTCAGATTCAGAAAACTTTATTAATCCCGAGGGAAATTAAGGTGCAACAGTTGACACAGGGGGAATAAATGCACACACAAGAATACTAAAACCTAAGCTAAAAAACAAAACAACAACTAACTAAAATAAAACTATTATAAACAAAAATAGTTAAAATAATTCTATATGAAGTCTAAATGTATTGATAAGTGAAGATAATTTACAGTATTATAACAGTAGTACGTAGGTATATACAATACACAACAATACGTATAGTGCAAATTGGCAGTAATAATATATTAATAAATAACTCAACTGAAAAGAACTGAAAAGTGACATGTGAAAAAGTGAAAAGTGAATTCGGATTTGAAATAGAATTTGTGTGCTTGATATGCCCCGTTGCTGTGGTTGAAATGTACTGGTGTATATTGATACAAGATACAACATACAACATATTTATTCCAAAACAATACCATAAAAATAATATATACAATAAAGATGAACAAAAAATAAACAGCACTGATAGATGATGTGTACATGTGTTGAATTGTGCAAAAATATTTAAAAGCAATTTTAAAGTGCCAGTAGTGCAGCAGCATCGTGAATACAGTGCAGTAACTATGATGAGTTCAGAAAGTCCAGCAAAGTATGCTAGTGTAATCTTAATGACCATGTTCTGATAGTGGCAGCACTCCTAGCAGTTCAGTAGGCACACCTGCCTGTGGATAAAAACTATCCTTAAACCTGGTAGTCCTTGTACAGATGCTATTTATGGTATTTATAATTATTTGATCAATTCATTTTTTGGTCTGTTCTCTATAGCTACTCTTCTGACGTTTGTCTCCCCCTTAGGTCTCAGTGACGAGCTCTATGCTGCCAGTACCCAGGTGGACGTGGCTCTGTACATTCCCCCGTGCAACCCAGATGCTGGAAGGCCTGAAGATGTCTACTTATTTGATGACAGTATCCTTTACCATTTGTATGAACTGACTTGGTTTCTTTACCCCATTAACCGTTGTTCACCATTGTGCGTGTTTTAAGAACTGTTGCACGAACACGTTTTTTTTCCTTAATTGTTTGCCAGTCTTGTCTCCGTCAGATTATAGAGAGTTGGCTGAAGCTGGCTCCAGAATGGGTTCTCTTTCAGCAGAGGATATACAGACTTTGAAGGATGACAAATAGTAGGCAGCTCTCTCTCTCTCTAATGCACGATGGCTGCCTTATAAGTCGCATCAGATTTTTGATCAACCGTATACTTTTTGTAATTGCAGTTGGACCATCATTCAGCATCTGGAATCTCTACCAAGTGGAAGTGCAGCCAGGGAGAAGATGCTGCGCTGCTCTGCTTACCTCTTCCTGCTCCTGCTGCTGTCTCGAGAGAAAAGGGTTAACGGCAAATGTGAGTGCTTTTCATACACAACAATTAATACGTCAGTATTGCCTGTTCTTTTTGCCGTGGCATGCATCTGATTTTTTTTTTTTTTCACTATTTGCAGTCGGCCAGAAGGAAGGGTGCACTTTCAATCTCCGGAGAAAAATCTTTAAGGCCTTCACCGCGGAGGCATTTTACCATGGCTGGTATGACGGTTACCATTTTATTTACTTTTTGTCTGCCCAAATAGTACAGTATATGTAGCTCTGGGACTTTTTCTAAACCTTTAGCCCAGAATGTAATGTACACAGAATTGTTTTTATTTATTATACCCAAAACTAACAGTTGTCTTTTCCATTTTCCTTGCAGCCTGAGTAACATTGTGTCGACGTCCATGCGTGCAAAGCTTGCAGCCCACTGCCTGGCACTGCAGCTACACATGTGTCACATGACGGTAAACCTGACGCTGCTGCATCGAGATATGTTTGCCAAGGAAATGTGGTAAGTCTGCAGCAAGTCTCACAAGTTCTTCTATAACATAGGACTGCTGGAGCCGAGATTAGTCTTCAGCTAAACGGGTGCTAAGACACAACATGCTGATCTTCAACGCTAACTGATTTTGAAATTGGCCGTTCTTTTGACCAGCCAGGCACTCCACAAAACTGTGAATAATCAGATTCTCCCAACTACTTGATCAAACTGTTGTCTTGACAGGAGATTGGAAGTCATTATGAAGGGACATATTTTTTTTATTATATTATTGTTCGATTATTGATGTGATGCTACCAGCCTTTTAGATGATAACACTTATGTTTCTCTTTCAGGATGATGGAGGTGGCCAAATCAATGGGTCTAACTCTCATAAAGCCTACCCGTGTTAATGGAAAGGCGCTTAACCCAGCAGACAACCACACATTTGCCACCCTGGTTCTCCCCCTGGTCAAATATAAACCAAAGCTGGAGAAGAGCTTTAAGAAAAGGAGCTAGAGACCCAAGAGTAAAAGAAGAATGAATGAACAAGAGGTAGAAAGAGATGCAATTCAAATATTACAAAACACTTTCAAATAAATCTGTATTTCATCAAAATAAAGCTGTTTTGACATGTAAATAATTGAACATTTGTTTGCTTGCTTTGTTGAAAACTTGATAGTACACATGACTTATCACCATCCTGTTACATGTGAATATTGGCATGTCTAGGGTTGGTCACAATTTCAAAGAGCACGCCTCCAACAATTTAGGCGGGACAACGTAAAGTGTTTTGAAAGATGGTTTAAAATAAAAAAATAAGTCAAAACACTTGGCCTAGCTTTCAACAGATTTAGTTGTCATGTTTTAAAACGTGTGGGAATGTAATGGTCGAGTAAGACATGCCTCACCAGAAAGCTTGAGGAATACAGCATTATGCAGTACAATGTTAAGATCACACCAAGTGTGGCTCTGCTTCATACATGTTGTTTGATTGTCAAACATTACCAGCCAAAGGTGCGAGGAAATGGCTTCACAAACAAAACCACATGTTCAATTTTTGATGTACACCATATCCAGCCATTACAGGCCTGGTGGATAAAGACGTCAAAACTAGGCCCATCTTAAGTCAGACTATATATATATATATATATATATATATATATATATATATATATATATATATATATATATATATATATATATATATATATATATATATATATATATATATATATATATATATATATATATATATAATATATATATATATATATATATATATATATATATATATATATATATATATATATATATATATATATATATATATATATATATATATATATATATATATATATATATTATATATATATATATATATATATATATATATATATATATATATATATATATATATATATATATATATATATATATATATATATATTCCTTATCTCCTAAGCTCTTGACTATTCTCACTTAAGAACATGTTTTTTTTTTTTTTTAATAGTGCATTTACAGAAAACTAGTTATCGGCAGTGAATGTTGCATGAACGCAAAAACAATGGCATTCAAATTGCAACATTTGTATCTTAAAACTTAATATAAAATACTGTGCATACTGTGTCTACAGAAGTGAGTTTTTTACATTAGTACTTTGCATTTGAATGTGCTTAACGGAACTATGGGAGTGATCTGTCTACACCTGGTTTAAGTAATGGGTTTTTCTCCCGGTCCCGATGCAACCGTGAACTTTCTGGTGCCTTTCCACTCTGGCAGAATGAACTTGAATGTGAACTTATCACTTTTGATGAAGCCTTGTCGCAAGTTCATGTGTACGCCGTCATAGTTTTGTCACAGCCAGGAGTTGAAGTTGGGCATCAAGTGTTCTAGTTTACAGGATGGAGCAGAACATACTGCCACTGTTGTGGCAGCCACTCTCCACGGTGGCGCTGATCCGGGCCGTCATGGAGATGGTGAGGCGGGAGGTGTATTGCGACCCGGAGGCCTCGGGCGTGGGTTCGGCAAGTGGACGAGCAGAGGGACTCTCCAAAGCCCACACAGTGGATGACGGACACCTGTTGGGTCATGGAAGACATTGGATGAGTGTGCCTACTGAACTGCTAGGAGGGCTGCCACTATCATAACATTGTCACCCATATTACATTACACTATCATACTTTTGCTGGACTTATTACAGTTACTGCACTGTACAACACTGTATTCATGATGGTACTGTTGGAACTTTAAAATGTTTTCTGCACCACATGTATATATCATCCATCAGTCACTATATTGTTATTCGTATTGTGTACAGTATTGTTATAGTGTTGTATAGTATAAAGTATATTATTGTTGTAGGAATTCATACTGCAGGGAATGGGGAGTAAGCATTCCATTGTACATGGCAATTAAACATCTTGAATCTTGACTGGCTGTTCTAAATTCTCAGTCTATATAGATAACTGCTACAATATTTATAATATGGTAATTTAATATGACTCATACACACCATAAATAATGTGGTGCATTTGAAATGGAATATAAAGCAGAAAACAGACACCTGAACATATGTAACTAACTTTGTAGAGTCGTCTTTTCCTGGTTTTAAAGGCTGCATTACGGTAAAGTGATATACTTTTCAGAACGGTTCTAGCTATTGTATTATTTGCCTTTACACAGTTATTCATATATCCTCATTGAGTATTCATCAAAAATGTCATTGTGTAAATATATTGTGAAATAATCAACCTACAACATCGTCACAATATCAATAGAAAAAAATATTGTGATATTTGATTTTCTCCATATTGCCCAGCGCTAGTCTATTGGCGTGCTGGTTACCTGTTCCTATGCTTCCGAATTGTGTTGTTAATCAACACACAGTTCCCATTGCTCAGGTCGATGTTCAGGAGTGTTTCTTTGTTTCCCGGGTGGCCCAGGAACAGGACATTGTCACCGATGACTCCCTTTGCTGGCCCAAGCACAACTATGGCCCCACCTCCCTGCGTTGGCTGGACACGGTTATGCATCACCTGAAAACCAAAGACCATGCAAACAATGGTTGTGGACCGGCTATGTGGGCAAAATAAAAATAAATAACTGACAGTCAAAAAAACACTGGATGCAAAATGCTTTGCCCAATGCTTACCTTCACAACTGCATTGCTGGAAACCTGAATCCCGTTTCCACGGTTACCAACCACATCATTCTCACCAATCTGCCCACCGCCACAGAAGCTGACGCCGTGGCCTTTGTTGTCATAGACTCCATTACCACGGAGCTCTACTTGGCATTCCTTCTCCACGGTCACGCCGCCCAGGCTGTTGTCCATTACACAGTTTGCAATCAGCCGGGTCAACTGACTGCTCTGTACGACAGCGATGCCAGCTGCACAGTTGCCGTTTAAAAGGTTTCCAATGACATTCAGCGACTCACTGGTCTTCACATACAGGCCGACAGCTAGACATCATAGAAGAAAAAACACATAGGAAGTTGAGTGAGAGACGACTTAAATGGGATCGAGGGAAATGCCTACTATACAGCAGTCCCCGTGTCGTCATGTACCTCCATTGTGGCTCATACAGTTGCTCTCCACTAGCGCCACGCTGACGGAACGCCGGGCAGTGTAGCGCTCATCCTCACTGTCAAGGTCACTCTCCCATGTGAAAACCTCCCCTTCGTCATTAAAGTTCTCCTGGGCTCCCCCTCGCCTTGCGCCATCTCCTCCTCTCCCCTCCCCTCCACAGTCATGGACAGCCCCTTCCCCGACTCTGGGCTCCCTGTTTTCATGGTCCTTCCGGCAGAATACAGCCAGCCCATAGATGCGATTGTGGGTAATGTTGTTTGCCAGTAGTTGGGGGAGGCTGGAGGCCATCACCCACACACCACAGCCCTTGTTACCTAATGAATCCAGAGGAGAGAAAACAGACACGGCAAGAAATACATTTATTGCATCTTATTTATTTGTATATACTTAGTGTATACATCGTTTTTTGCAGTTTTTCAATTTTATATCGTATTTTGCACAATTTCTGTATGGCACTGCCCCGTTTCATTCCACTGCATATCCTGTATGCGTATGTGACAAATAAAGAATCTTGAATGGTTTGTTGCGCATTTGGTGCCAATCCCTGTCCTGTTTAAAACTGCCATGGCCTTGCCAAGATGGGTTAAAAATAAAAATTCAATCAATTAAATTTATCTACGGACTTTAGTGCTCAGCCCAACTATGGATCTCCTGCTAGAAGCAGGGAACGCCACGACTCACAGTAGATGTGGTTTCCCTCTATGAGGCCGCGGCCTCTCTCCCCGACCACAACGCCGTCCGAGTGGCCGTAGCAGATGTAGTTGTTTCTCAGGACGGGGTCGCCCCCACGGCGGATGTCCGCACCCCCCCACTGGTTCTCTCGGATCACGTTTTCTGAGGAAGGAGGGTTGAACGTTAAAAGGTTGGGAGGGCAGGACTCCACAGAAGCAAATACCATTATTATAATAATAATAATAATAATAATAATAATAATAATAATAATAAAATGTATACATATTATAGTGTATATATTATAATATATATATAACCATACCTCCCGTTGTTTGGAAATCATTTGAAATTTGAGAAAGGGTTGACAACGACACATATTTACACACCCGTGATGGTCCCTCTACCGTTCTCATTCACAGCGATTCCTGCCGCTTGACCTTGGAAAATATGATTCCCACTGCAAGAGAAGGACAAAGGCTGCCTAGTCGCTACGCAGTTCGTATATTACTCACACACACAATGTCCCGGAGCCGTGTCAGTACTGTCCATTCCGCTCATCTCTAAAATCATCCCAAATGTTCATCCGTTGAATTACATTTCTCTCACCTGACTACAGGATTCCCGCTGAAGAGAATATAGATGCCTGCCTCTTTGTTATTATAGATCTGGTTGCTCCGGATTGAACCCTTCCCGTTGCCAAGGACAACAACTCCGGAGCGTAAGCCACTGTGTATTCGGTTACACTGTGCAAAAGGGGGGGGAAGAGAGGAAAACATTACTCATGATATTGAACATGATATTGCAAAAGAAAGAAAAACTGTTTAGCGATCAAGTGATCATATTGGCAAAAGTTACGTGCACGGCTTTCAGCGTTCTTTCAGACTGTGTACTAGGCCAACCAGTGCCAAAATGTTTTACCAGGATAATGGGGTCAGCCCCTTTGCGGATGTCAAGCCCCGCCTCCCCGTTGCCGTGGATGTTGTTCTCAGCAATGAGCCCGCGTGCCGAGAGGCGCAGGAACACCCCCGAGGCACTACACTCCCTGATTTCATTACGTAACATCACAATCTGAAAAGAGCAATCAAGATGGGGAAAGGTTTAACCACAGGCAGCACAATTCATCGCTGCACCTCGACTGGCCTTTTTTGTTTTCACATACTTTTACTGTATTAAGCAAGACACACCGCCAACATCCAAAGTAATGTCTGAACAATATGTGGAAACACTGTTTAACACACTATGTTTATACTGCACACAGTTACTACAGACGGCATATCAAGTATTTGTGATCATATTTACAGTGGAGTTCTGGATACAGCGGACTGCATAGGTGAGACCACGGAAGATGTTCTCTTCCAGCCGAGCTTGACCATAATTACAAATGTGCACTCCGCCCTTCCCGTCCCGAAAGAGGCATCTCCTCACAAAACACCCGTGAACGGACATAGCCAATAGCTGGGCCTCCGGGTCTCGTTGCAGCTCCTGCTGCAGCGAGAGAAGATCAGGGATCACGTAGGGGGGGTCAGGGGAAGACGCCGGGGGCAGCGAGCCATCGGGTTTAGGCTTGAGGAGGTGGACGAGGCTGTGACAGTTGAAGGGGAGTTTGTAGTCCCATGAAGTCTGATCGTTTCCTTGTTCGTGGCTCTTCAGGGCTCCGTCACTGAGTTGATCTGCACCCCAGCCTTCCTCGATCACGGTGTCTTGACTAAGCAGGTGCGCTCCGGTGCTTCTCTGCCATGCTGCCTTGCTCCAGTTCTCTGCAGTATTAATGGGACCTGCGTCAGTGATCCCCGTCCACCGGCTGCCTCTGGGTGGGTTTCCGTTCGCCGGCGAGCCCCAGGATGATAATGTTCTGACCAAAGCTGCCAAGTGTTTGCAAGCCCAGTTTCTCTCGGACACTGGGGAGCCATCCACAGTGACAGAAGAAGTGTCACTTCCTGAGAACTCACAACTATCCAGTAAGCTGAGGGAAACACCCAGGAAGTTTGCGGAGCTGCCCTGTGAGAAGGAGCAAAAGCGGGCCTGACAGGTTCCTGGGCCCCGGATCTGCAGCTGGGCGCCCTCAAAGTTACAGTTATCCAGCTGGACATGTCCCCACGTTGTCTGAAGCCAGGTGATCACGATGGCAAACAAAACGTTATATTAGTGAACATGATGACATGGTTGAATTGAATTGTTGATTGAGAATATTTTAAAGGGTTCAATTGTGCATATTTAAGTTTCAACAAAGACACAGTCGTGGAAAGTTCAAAGTTGCACTCTTGGCACTCCCATCCCTCATGTCATATTTGACAGCCAAACATTGCATTGCAAAACAAACGCCAACAAAAAAACACAACTAAGTCAAATCCTTTGTTTCGCTCACCTTGTACACCACAGTGGAGAACCACCCTGGCATGAACACTAGATTGCACAGCCTGGCTGTAGGGCACTGTTGATCCACACACATCAGCAAGGACACTTCTCCTAGCTGGCCCAGCCCAACTAGCTCCACAGGCACCTTCAGCACAACTTCTGCCTGTTCCTCGTACACGCCAGGGTGAAGAACCACACGGTCATATGGACCTGCCACCCCCAGGGCCCCACGCAAGCTTTCAAATTCACAACCGGGCCCCACGTGCCAGATCCGCCGATCCTTTCTCCGGCGGAAGAGGTGGAGGCAGGCAGAGGATTGAAGCTCCACACCGTTTTGGGTCCAGGTGCGGCTGGCCAGGGCGTGCTGCTTTAGGGCTTCCCTCCAGGACGGGGGCTCCTGGTGGGGTTGACTCGGCCAGTTGGGGTGGCGGCATTCTCGGCAGCAGAGACAGAGCTGTTTCCAGCGAGTGTTATCCAGAGAGAGGACGAGTTCTCTCCAGGTGTGGCAAACCAAGCAACTGCGACCCAGGTCTGGGATCGGCAGGTACGCCAAGATAACCCTCCATAGCTCCACAGGGAGGGTGGCCACCCCCATGGTGGCAGAGGCTCCACCTCACCTGTGGAGTATTACCTGGAGGACTGGGAAAATAAAACACAGGCACATGATGAACCAGAGATGCATGAAAGCAATACGCTTATACGTGATGTATTCCACAGCAACAAAATAAGTATGGTAATAATGAACTAGGCACAGTCACGCACAAATAAAACGACTAAAAACGTACGACGTAGCCACATACATCCTATGTCTGGAACATGCAACAACAATAATAATAATAATAATAATAAAACAATTCGCAAGTTACGGGTACACGTATGTAAAGATACCCAACGAGACCATACGAGATGGACGCACATACATACAGTGTGTGCAATGAACAATAACCCGACTTGTGAACAAGATCTATTCTGTAGTATGATGGCCATCTAAACTAAGAGACGATGGTCATCTGCGACATCGGTCCGCCAGATAAAGCTTCCGAAACATATTCGTCTTAAAAAAAAGCTTTATACCATGCTGTAGTCGTCCCGTGGGGTAACTAATCAATTGCAATGACGCTGTTATTTTGTTCTCACCGTATGTTGGCTTGACGATGGATTCAACCCAAGCCAAAATAAAACATCGCTGAATTGCAGCACTTTACGGCATGTCAGAGGAGGCATGGCAACGAGGGCGCCCCTTGGGGCGAAGGAGGTTCTTTATTTTTGTTTTTAACATTTGTATTATACTACTATACTAAAGTAATAGTTAGTATTATACTACTATACTACTAAAAGACACGAACACTAACTAGTATATTACTAGTAGTAGGCCTATAGTAGTTGAACATTGAACATTTCATTTCGTTAATTACAACTGTCTCTTGTACGGTTACAATTCGACATATTGGTTAACATTAGAGGATACACTCACTATGTTTGCCACCAATGGCTTATTCACAGATGGTTCTAGCATTGTTCTTATTCCATGTTTTTTAAGCAAAAAAACCATGTCATACATCTGTATTGATTTGAACGTAAGCAATCACATTGTCGCTCAGAATTTTCTAGACTGAATTACTCATTAGAAAATGGCGAGTGCTTAATGACTAAATTAAATGCAAACATGTGAGTATAATAATGAAATAAGGTGTTTGAAAATAATGATTTAATCCAATACTGGTAAAACGTTTGCTATTTGTAACTCGTTTTCATTTTTTTTTATAAATGTACATGTTAATACATACCACTGATGGGAAGTATGGCTTGTGTACATTTCACTGTATGTCTATAGACCAGGGGCCGGATTCACAAAGGTCCAAAGAACAGAACATTTAAACTGTATTTCTACAAGATACAAGATACAAGATTTGTATTTGCCATTTGTAACAAGTACATAGGAACGCTTACTCCCCATTCCCTCCCGCAGTATACATCTCAAAAACAACACCATCAAATAAAAATGATATATACAATACAATTAACAAAAAAGAGCAGCAAAGTGACTTAAATGGTTTAAAAAAAAAAAAAAGTTTTACAAAAATGTTTCAAAAACATTTAAAGTGCCAGTAGTGTAGCAGCATAAGCACAACCGTTGACCAGACAGTAGGGGGGAGAAGAGATGGTGCCCAGGGTGGTTGCAGTCCTTTATGATGGACATGGCCTTCTTCCAACATCTGGTCCTAATGATCTCCTCAATGCATGGAAGTGCACACCCGATGATCTTCTCTGCTGTCCTCACGACCCTCTGGATGGCTTTCTTGTCCCGTGCAGTGGTGTTGCCGTACCACACAGTGACGCCACCCATCATGATGCTCTCTACGGTGCCACGGTAGAAGTTCACTAGCCACCTCTGGCCTATACCGCTTTTTCTGAGGCACCGCAGAGCATAGAGGCGCTGGTGTGCCTTCTTCAGCATGACCTCTGTGTTGCGGGTCCACGCCAGGTCATCGGAAATCTGTAGTCCCAGGAAACGGAAGCAGCTGACGACTTCCACCGGTGTCCCATCCAGGCTGATGGTGGAGTGGGTGGCCCGGTGGCTCCTGAAGTCCACGATGAGCTCCTTGGTCTTGCTGACATTCAGTGCAAGGCTGTGGTCCTTCGCACCATCACGCATTGTCGTCTGCAAACTTGATAATCCGATTATTGCTGTGCGTGGCAGTACATGTCATGTGTGTACAGCGAGTACAGCCTGGGACTGAGGCAGCAGCCTTGGGGTGCTCCGGTGTTGAGGACCAGAGTGGATGAGATGTTGTTCCCAATCTTCACCACTTGAGGCCTGCCCGTCAGGAAGTCCATAATCCAGTTACAGATGGGGGCGCCCAGACCTAGGTCCCTCAGTTTCAGGACCAACTTGGAGGGAACGATGGTGTTGAATGCCGAGCTGTAGTCATTGAACAGCAGTCTGACGTAGTTGTCCCTCCTGTCTAGGTGCTGCAGGGCCATGTGTAGTGCCAGGGAAATGGCGTCGTCTACAGACCTATTTGGTCTGTATGCAAACTGGAGTGGGTCTAGGGACTCAGGGATGGACAAGTTTATATGCGACATTACAAGTTTCTTGAGGCACTTCATGGCTATGGATGTTAAAGCCACTGGACGATAATCCTTTAGGCATGTTACCTTGGTCTTTTTGGGTAAACGGCACAATGGTTGTCGCTTTGAAGCATGCTGGGACGACGGACTGTTGCAGTGATGCGTTGTAGATGTCGGTGAACACAGGAGCCAGCTGGTCAGCGCAGGTCTTGAAGACGCGGGATGGAACACCGGCTGGGCCGGCTGCCTTCCCTGCCTTCACCCTCCTGAAGATTCTGCGGACCTCAGACTCGGACAGTTGTAGAACTTAGTCCTCTGGGCTGATGTTCAAGTTGTTGGTCGGCTCATGGTCCCTTTCAAAGCGAGCGAAAAACTTGTTTAACTCTGTTAAACAAGTTACTTTCTGTTACTTTCCATTACATTACAGAATTTTAAAAACAGTAGGCCTACTTCAAAATACTGTAAGGCGGCTACAAGGTCATCTACAAGGTCATGAAATGTGCCTTTTACGTGTGTCAAAGAAAACAAAGAGACTCTGAGTTGCCTCGGACAATAACATCAACGAGTACACGTCGTCGGTCACTGGGTTCATCAAGAAGTGCATAGATGACGTTGTCCCGACCAAGTCGGTTCGGATATATCCCAACCAGAAACCATGGATTAACGGTGATGTTCGCGCTGCCCTACACACGCGTAACGCCACCTTTGGCTCCGGGAATATGGAGGAATATACGAGAGCCCGTTACGACCTCCGTAAGACCATCGTCACTGCCAAGCAGGAGTATAAGGACAGAGTGGAAGAGAAATGTGGCAAACGCGAGGGGCTATGTGGCAGGGGCTGCAGACGATAACGAACTTCAGAGGGAGAACCAGTTGTGTAGAGAACTCCTCTACCTCCCTCCCAGGAGAGCTAAATTCATTTTTTGCTCGGTTCGACGTGAACGGCAGCCCGCCGAAGCCAGCGCCGCCTGAGGAGACCAGCCTGCTGAACATCTTCAAGCGGCTTCAGAGCATGCGCAGACCAGTTGGCAGGAGTCTTTGCAGACATCTTCAACCTCTCCCTGTCCCAGGCTGTTGTTCCCGTGGTCTTCAAGATGTCTACCATCGTGCCTGTCCCTAAACAACCCAAGGTAACATGCCTGAATGACTATAGACCTGTAGCCCTCACCTCGATTGTCAGCAAATGCTTCGAGAGGTTGGTCAAGGACTTTATTTGCTCTGTGTTACCTGCCACGCTGGACCCATGGCAATTTGCATATCGTCAAAACAGATCCACGGACGATGCAATTGCCTCCACACTGCCCTTTCCCACCTGGAGGGAAAGAACTGTTATGTGCGAATGCTGTTTGTGGACTACAGCTCAGCGTTCAACACGATAGTTCCTGCCAAGCTCGACACCAAGCTTAGAGGTCTAGACGTGCCCCCATCCACGTGCAGCTGGATACTGGACCTCCTGTCGGACCGCCGCCAGGTGGTGAGGATGGGCAGCACCACCTCAGAGCCACTGACCCTCAACACGGGATCCCCCCAGGGATGCGTGCTGAGCCCTCTCCTCTACTCCCTCTACACCCACGACTGCATGGCTATGCACAGCTCCAACGTCATCATCAAGTTTGCTGACGACACGACAGTGATGGGCCTGATCGCCGGCGACGACGAGACAGCCTACAGGGAGGAGGTCGGATTGCTGGAGCAGTGGTGCCAGGAGAACAGCCTCGCCCTCAACGTCAAGAAGACCAAGGAGCTGATCGTGGACTTCAGGAAGCAGAGAGGAGAGCACAGCCATATCTCCATCAACGGTGTTGCAGTAGAGAGGGTCAGCAGCTTCAAGTTCCTCGGCGTGCACATCTCCGAGGACCACACATGGTCCACGCACACCACACACGTGGTGAAAAGGGCCCAACAATGCCTGTATTTCCTCAGGCGTCTGAAGAAATTCAGCATGGGCCCCCGCAACCTGAGAACATTCTATAACGGCACCATCAAGAGTGTTCTTACAGGGTGTATCACCGCCTGGTACGGGAACTGCACCTCACTCGAGCGCAGAGTGCTTTTTTCTGTGCCGATATATTGCATTTTATAAATTGTATTTTTATCTTTATTCTATTCTATTTTTATTCAATTTTTATTTATTTGTATCTTACTTTTATAACTCGTTGGGTATTGCACATACGATTTTCACACCACTGCTTTATCACTACACTTCACTGTGAAGTGACAATAAACTTGACTTGACTTGATTTGACTTGACTTGAGTACTACTATATGTGTAATACTTTGTTCCATAACTCTACTGCAAAGAACTTTAAATTACGCAAAATATAAGGTTATGAGAAGGAGCATTAAGGAGGAAAAGAAGAACCTTAACAACTAGCATGGTAATCAGTAATTGTTGGTAGTTTTTTTCCAACGCAAACCATGCTTTTTGCCTTCATTTATCAAGTGCAATGAAGACTCAAGGCCACGAGAGGGCACTAGAAACCCATCTCTACTGCCATGAGACACGTATCGACGTAACGTAACGATTCACGTAACGTAACGATTCATGTAGGATGAATTGAATGATTATCATTGCAGCACCCAAATACTGCACCCAAAACTACATATGCCTCGTGAGTCTTCCCATTTAAAATGTGTATCAGTAAAAAGTATTTTACTAAGGTATTTATATTTCCACCACCCCCTTAGCCTGTTTCAAAACAAACCACAGATGAATCCAAGTGCAAACGTTCTTTGAAAGATATTCAACCTTAAGGAATTTTACACCAGCTTTGTAGCATTACAATGTGGTTAACAATGATCATTTATCTTCCCTTGTTTAAAAGGGAGGTCTGCAGGGTGTCACGTTTCCCCCCCTCTCTCCGAAGACATGTAAACACCACAGAGGAAGCTTAGCAAACACTTCTTCTTGGAGAGGAAATGTGTTCATGTGACATTGGTAGAAAATATGCAACTTAAGGACCGAAGTCACCAATGACGTGGGTCCAGGATGTGTTAAAGCTTACTCATACTTTTCTGATATTGTGAAAGTAGATTTATTGCAAAAAAAATACATGCAATATGTATGATGCATTTTATTGTCAAACAGTCTGCCCGTTTGATCTCCCTTTATTTACTGGAAGCCTTGGAAAGTTAATCTCTTAGTAATTTAACCAATTCACAGTTGGTCCTGTTTCCACCTGTCTGCATTCCCACTCAATTGATGTAGTTGTTTCATGGGATTTATCATGCGTGTAATCTGTATGTTGTGTCTTAACGTGTTTAAGAGTTTGCTGTTACTGTAAGTCTGCTCATAAGTGTGACGTGGGGCAGCATGTACACACTACAACCTAGTTTCTACAAGTTTTTACTCATCCCCTTATTTTACGACTTGACAATGCCATGCCAAGAACTTGCCTAGGCATGTCTTTAACACTGTTTAATATATAGACACACACATGCACACGCAAGCACACAGCTAAACATACCATCAACCTGGCAATATTTGTCTGACAGAAATCATTCGACATCTATCACTGAGATATAGCCTTGACGAGGGGGTTCATAAGGGTTCGGAGGGGCAGTAGTATGAAAGAGGAACAATAATAAAATAAATAATGTCCCATTAGGGACATACTGGGGAAAGTACTATTTGTTTCTCCATAACTTATGTCACAAAAATGGTGACACTTTTTATGGACAAAGCAAAGGTTGTGGAAGAGGGCCAAACATCAGTAATATAATTAGGCTTTGGTTTGTTGTCTGTGTTGAATATTTAAAAATTGTTTAAAAAGTATTAAAAAAGTTGAAGACCTAGCCTCCTGCCTACCTCCAGGCACCTTCCTACCTCCTACCTTTGGGGCGCCTGCTTGCCCCTTCCCTTAGATGCCCTTGTGGCTGATCTACGTGGTCACGGCTCTTCCCTGTCTCACCTCTTCAGGAAACACTACCCGGATCCTTTCACCTAGCGCATCCTCCATCACCTTTGACTAGCGTACTAGCATCTTACTAAGTAGATTGTTTACTTGTTAGTTAGTTAGATATTGTTCTATTGTTTGCCAACGTATTGTAGTTTTTACCTGAGCACTGGTTCAGTTCTTGGAGACTTGTTAGAAATTAAATGCACTTTTGACCTCTGGTGACGAGTAGTTCTCTTACCTTTGTTGAACGCACTATTGGACAAACGCATTACAGTCTAAATTACTATAATGTAATGTAATGTAATATTGATCAATATTGTTCTTTTGAATTGTGACTTTAATTGGACAAAAGATTGTGGAAGTACATACATTTGGTTCAATAATATACATTACTTGGTAGTTTTGCAAAACAATGTGAATATCAAATGTCGAATGACGAATATCACAAAATGTTTATTTCATCAAACATAAAGTTGTGGGCAGAGCCACACTTTCTTTCTTCATATTGAAAGTACTTTCCCCAGTTCCCTAATGAGCCCTTCCATGCTTGCACTTACGCTTGTTGAATGTTGTGAATATCAAATGAATGTTGAATATAAAACAAACTTTACCTCGGTCCACCACCTAGACTTCATGTGATAGAATGTGCAGGCTCTTAAAGCACTCTAGCAATCTCTTACTTTTTTCCCACGGACAAACCAAAATGCTTGTTTAGAAATTTGATAAATCAGTTGAGCAATGAAAACTCATGTTCTTGGTCTTGGTTCTAGGAGTGTTTTTATTTGTCATTTTTTTGGAACAAACTGAAACAAACAGCTCTTTAGAAGTTGGGACACAAGTTATGGGCATTGTATTAGTATTTCGATGTAAAATCATGACCAGGGCTGCAAAGTTTCAGGAAAAAGTAGGAGTGAGACTTTCGGGGGAAGATGCGTCCGGCCGGCGGCGATTTATTTTTTGGCCTTTTTTTTACGTCGATTTAGAGGAATATCTCAATTTAAATGAACATTAAGACTGTTGTGATGTTTTCACCCCCATGCCAGCTGCTCTCCCTGCACTGTCGGCCTCCTCATGCTTATATAGTGTTAATAATTGACCAGCACAAGTAGAAATGAAAACAATTGTAACAAGAAAGTTTGACAAATAAAATACATTTATTTATAAAATCTCAATATAAAGAAAACATAGCAGCCTTTTAAGAAACAATAGCAGCCTTTTCCTTTAGTGCATTTTTTTTTAAGTGTAACAAAATTAGAACCAGAATAATATATATATAATGTATATTATAAAAAAATTAAGTGCATGTCTTTGTTTGTGTGTTTTGGTTTACATGACATGTCTCATGTTGTAGGTGTTTGTGGCAGATTGTGATGCCTTGATGACAGAGGGGGGGGGCTCCCATTTGAAACACTGTGGCTCAAGGTTTGCCATCTTCACAGTCATGATGGATGATAGAGTTCCATCAAGAGCCAAACTGTTTCGGGTTTTGGTTTTGTTCAGTCCCACCACAGAGAACACTCGTTCAGCATCAGCATTTGAATGTGGAAGTACCAACACCAACTTGGCAATACGAGAGAGCCTCCCAAATCTGCTCATACCGAGCACCTACCGTGATGACTTAACTAACACTGCTATTAGTCACGGTTGTTTGTTGTTAAACCCACCGCAGCAACCTGCCACACTGCTCACCAGCAGCCTGTGTAACGTTAAGTCTCACGTAGTCAGACCCACCGTTGACTTAATCAAAATAAAAATATTTGTAAAAATAATGTGTTTGTAAAAACACGGCATTATTGAGGCGCTGACAGACGTTTCACGTTTACTTTTCGATTTCTCCACCATACGTGTTGTTCTCATAGAGTTAGGTTGTTCTTCATAGGATAGAGACGCAATGACCCGCCCTAAGCTGCCTCTGATTGGTTTGTATACGTGGTGCCTTTCGTTGGGTTGGTTAGATTTAGCCTCGAGGTCTGATGATTGGTTATCACATATCTCGGTCAGCCAATCGGGGGCATAATAGGGCGGGCTCACCCTGTCCCTGACTCGAACTACGGCAAGCCTCAAGCAACAAGTAATGGAAATATATAATTAAATAAAAAAATTATTATAAAGTTGTGAAAGGGGGAAAAAGCGTGTGAAATGGCAAGTGTGGCGTGAGGCGTGTGAAGAGGTTAAATTGCGTGACTCTCACTCTCAAAGGGTGAGATTTGGCAGCTCTGATCATGACCCTTGAGAAAATAAATAATCTGGGTGGTATTTTCGGTTAGGTTTGGTGTCATTGTTGGTAGCTACCTACTGATCTACACCTGGGCATGGTGTTTCGTGATTACAACACATGACTTGACAAAGGGAAAGCAGCTGCGGGGAGCTCCCCTCCACTCTGCTGCATGTGTTCATTCACATGTGAGTCACATGTGATCCTTACCCACGTGCTCTGTTCCTTCATACACCACAAGACCTAACAAGACGTCTAAGGGGATTTTCCATGATATAATGCACTTATTTGATGTATATATACTTATATACAATATATAACAATATATTATTAATTAACATTCAAATGTAAATAAAAGTTTGAAAATAGTAAAAAATTCTCAAAGCTCAGGAAATTGGACTTCACCCGGGACCCTACAGTGATGACAATCCAATGCTAACAAACAAGAGTTTGTTTGTCTAAGGACTCAAGAGAAATTTATGGTTGTTTCAGCAGCCTGTCCTAAACATGAAGTTCAAGTTAAGTTTATTGTCACTTCACAGTTTACACAAGTATAAGCAACGATTGAAAATCATATGTGCAATACCCGACGTCAGACAGCATCAAAAACAGAATAGAATAAAAATAAGTAAGTCTGCGCTCCAGTGCGGTGCAGTTCCCGTACCAGGCGGTGAACATTTGAAAACGGCCCACTTAACAAAAGATAAATAAATGATTCAGTCTTTCCAAAATGTCCCTTCTGAATTGTATATTATGTTGCAGCTGGCCTAAACTAATTTCACCAGCAAAACAAGTTTACTATGATAATATAAAACAGGATTAACCATAATATGTACATATATGCCAATGACTCTAGCTGCACCATTGATTGTTCTTGCTGTCTTTAGTTTATTGTTAAAGATCCCCACTAGCTGACGCTAGACAACCAGCTAGTCTTCCCTAAATCATTAATGCCATACAAAATAAAATAGCATGAATAAACATGAAAACACTAATAAATAAATAAATCCCTAAAATGAATCTAAATCTAAGAGAAGACAACATTACACAACACAGCACAATAATCTTAAAATGACCATCTGACCAACACATATAATTGAATAAGACAAACAGGGTGCAGCATAATAAGGTGTTGGCACAATATCGAAACTCGTCGCAAACTTTCAGGCGTTGTGTTCACATTGCGGTGTGGGAACCTGCAGTGACTTGATGCTAGACACCGAAGGTGACGTCATATTTGCGACAGCCTCGACAGCCGCGTTAATACCAATCACACGGAAACTATGCACTAGACTAAAATGGTGCTTGTTGTTCTTCCGCCTGCGGCCGACTTTTTTTCGGTCCCGTCAAGGTTCCTGAAAGTGGTCAGACGGGTGAAGGGTGGTTCCTGTATTCGGAATGCGCGTGGGTTAGAACTCCGATAGTGTGAAAGCGCCTATATTCTGCGTATTCGGTGAACATGTGTCGGACACCGCTGCCTTGCCTTGTGGGATCAGGGATCAGTTTTGGGTCCAATTCTATTTTCCATATACATGCTGTAGTTCAGTAGCTTTAGCAACATCTCCTATTATCTGTACACTGACGACATCCAGTTGTCTTTCTTTCGAACCCGAAGACCTTCATAAACTGTACTAAACAACTGCTTAAATGCAATCATAAACTGTACCGCAGACAACTTCCTCAACTTGTGAGCTTTGACGCTGACTAGACACTGACTAGATCCTGTTTCTTTCACCTAAGAAACATTGCCAAACGTAGGTCTATTGTGGCAAATGGAATGGAGATTCTAGGGGATGATGAAGATCATGATCGATCACATCAAAGGCGATACTGAAGTCTATCATCACTGTACCCGTAAGCATTGACCTGTCGATTGCTGCCAACTATCGGACATTTGTGACATTGCAGTGCAGGCTCAAACGCAATGTTTTCTACTAATTTTCAGGCAGAATGTTGATAGTTTATATACATTTTGGACAAACACCACTTGTCATTTGTTAAAAATATAACAAATTGGTATAAAATGTCTTTGTTAATAATAAGTCCTCTTCTTTACGCTGTTCATCTTCATAAACCAGGTTTCTTAGCCAGCAGTAATACTTTCTATCATCATGGGAACAGCAACCATTTTAGCCTCATCTCTCAGAGCCATTAAATCCTTTATTGAATTGTCTATCCATGGAGCACTTTTAGCTTTAAATGTGAATTTTTTGTGTGAAAGGGACATGTCTGTTAACAATTTTGGCTCCTGACAAAGTGTCCACATGTGACGAGTTCAGAGTGAGACTGTGTTGACAAAATATACAACAGTTTGGACAATAATGGTGATCATGCGGAGGCATATGGGTCACTAACACTAACTAAGGAAAAGAACAAATACATTGTTCTGTAATTATTGGGGCGGCAGAAGCTCAGTCGGTTGGGACGTTGGCTTTGACACTCTGCAATGCAAATCAATGCCAGCCAATACAACTGTTAGCAGATCACATTTGTGAAACGGTTACTTGTCCCACTTACTTATCCCAGGAAACAGGTTTGGATACAAAGGGTAACACAATGTCTAGGCCTGTCTCAGCAAACGTTCCTATAAAAGCAATTACTAATTGGTCCAGGATGTGTTCTTTCCAGTGTCCCTTTGTTGTGCCAGTGAGTGCACGGCCACACCTGAAAGAATCACATTCATATCTGAACAGTAATAAAGCCTTCTGGAAAAGTGCTTTGGAAAAAGGCCCAACCATGAACTCCTCATGTTTGGACCTTTCCAAACCACACTGCCCAGGAAGATTGAGGATCTTGTTATTTTTTTTGGTCAACGCACTGTAAATCATTTCACTGTAATTTTGCACTGTAAATTCAATTTCACTTTTCACTTTTCACATGTCACTTTTTCAGTATTCATCTGAGTTATTTATTAATATATTATTACTGCCAATTTGCACTATACGTATTGTTGTGTATTGTATATACCTACGTATTACTGTAATAATACTGTAAATTGTGCAATTAATCTACTCATCTATCAATACACTTAGATTAATTTAGAGTTATGTTAGTTATATTTTGTTTATACTAGTTTTATTTAGTTAGTTGTTGTTATTTAGTTTTTAGCTTAGGTATATTTGTGTGTGCATTTATTCCCCCTGTGTCAACTGTTGCACCTTAATTTCCCTCGGGATTAATAAAGTTTCTTGAATCTGGAATCTTGAATCTTGTCATGTATGTCAACGGCTGGTTCCCCCTCCTCATAAGTCTGGATTTCTCTGTCTGGGGATTAAGATATAATGCATGCTTGCTTGGATTCCTTTTACTGGCACTGGAGCATTGGTAATAAAGAGCCTACGTCACTCCCTCTGTCAGCATATTATTAGCGAGTAACCTACACCACCTCTCTTCACCTTTTAACAGTCACGGCACACTTAAAAAATATGCAAAATCTGAAGTCACCCCAGTCTAAAATATATAAAATATATTAAAAAAGTCTGCATTCCTCTGATGGCCAACACAGGCACACAAGTGGTTGTTATGAGAGTATGAGAGTTCTGCACACCTTCATCCAGCGACTCCTGGTCCTTTTAAGATGCGAAAGAACGAGCAAGACCCTCAGGCTCACGTGATTGCATCCTGGTATGAAATACACAGGTATCGTGTGACAGGGGCGCTGGCTAGTTTGGAGAGAGAAAGTCATGACGTCACTTACACAGCGTTTGAGTGTGTAGTCTCTCTACCTTCCATTTCCACAGTCTTTTGTATTTCTACTATTACTTATACAACAGTTTTACGACTAACTGCGACTTTCTTGACACAATTATCTTATATTCTGACAAACATCATATGTGTATGGCACAATTCAATTAATTCCCATGATTGTCCACCAGAAGTGTAGGGACTTAGGCTCTCTATTAGAGTGCAGGGGCCAGATTCCTGCAAAGAAATTCTAGAAAGTCCAGAAGATCAATCACATTTTGATTAACATTCATTGCATTTAGAACTTCTTACATTGAGTTCTTATTATATCCCAAACTTATTTTTAACTAGTCTCACTTTTGTGCCATGATCTGTATACTATAGAGATGCAATCTCTATATTATAGTATATGCAAACTCGATAGTAAATAAGTAATATCCGGAAAACTGATAATTTATTTATTGTGTAGTTAGCATAGTGTGTAGTAGCCTAGAGCTTAAGTCCCTTGGGTAATTACGAAATCCCTCTTAAAATCCATAAAATGTATTTGTTTATTAAAATGATTACATTTACAAGAGGCTCATCATTTACTCACCCCAGGCTGTAAATATGTATTTGCTGCTGGCTGGTATTCAAGATTCAAGATTCAAGAGACTTTATTTATCCCGAGGGAAATTATGGTGCAACAGTTGAAACAGGGGGAATAAATGCACGCAAAAATATACTAATACCTAAAAGCTAAAAACTAAATAACAACAAACTAACTAAACAAAACTAGTATAAACAAAATATAACTAAATGAAATCTAAATGAAATCTAAATGAAATCTAAACGTATTGATAGAATTTTAAGATAATTACTACTTGGAAGGCCTAACATGACTATTGCATTTACCTGCTTGCATGTATTCAACACAATCGAATATGGTTAAGATGAAATGAGTCTACTGAGGGCCCAAATAAGCCCAAGCCCATTGGTGGGCTTGGGCTAACATAGACAAACACAGGGGATCTAATAATTACAGGGTTGGTGTGCTATTAACTCTCTCTTGTTTCTATTTGCTGGCATGTATATCATTATGTATCTTTGCTTTTAAAAACAGCATCCAAGATATTTTTGTTTGTACGTCTCAGAGGCTTGCAATGCGAGCCATCAGAATGAACGTACCACTTTCTTGCCTAGCATGCTAAAACGCCAAGCAAAAAGAGTTGCTAATTGCCCTATAATTTTCTCTCACGTTGTCTACATACAGTTTGCCTTGAAACACATAATACATGGCCTTTCTACAGCTATAGAATATACAATATAAAGCTATTTCAGGACACAAATAATGGATGATAATAAGTGATAAAGCAGCATGAAGTGGTTGAACATGTATTCCATGCATGTTTTTAAAGTTAAGTTATATGATATTTACTTAGGCCTTTAAATTCCCAAAGGAACATAGGCCGTCGACGAAGCTCCTCCATCCTCTTCGGTCTTGTGCCCTCCGCTCCAGATCTTGCCAGGACAGCCCTTCTTTCTTCATCTCCTGTTCTGTGGTTCTTCTCCAGGTGGTTTTTGGTCTGCCTCTCTTCCTCTTGCCCTGTGGGTTCCATGTCAGCGCCCGCTTTGTGATTGATTTTTTTCTTCTGAGTGTGTGACCTATCCACTTCCACTTCCTCCTCCGGATTTGATTTTCTATTGAGTCTTGTTTGGTGAGTTCCCACAGGTTGGCGTTAGAGATGGTGTTGGGCCAGTATATTCCCAGGAGGCGTCTGAGGCACCGGTTGGTGAAGGTCTGTAACTTATTGTGTATAGTGGTGGTGGTTTTCCAGGATTCTGAGCCATATAATAGAGTGGTCTTTACATTTGAGTTGTAGATTTGAAGCTTGGTCTTGAGTGACAGGTTTTTTGCCTTCCAGATAATATTTAGCATGTTGAATGCTGTCCTTGCCTTTCCAATCCTGGCTTGAACATCGTCTTCTGTACCCCCTTCCACAGAAATGATGCTTCCAAGGTAGGTGAAGCTGTTTACGTCCTCTAATGGGTTTTGTTCCATGGTTATGGGTGTGTTGTTCTTGCTGTTGATACGCATTACTTTGGTTTTGGATGAGTTTATTTTGAGCCCGAGAAGAGCAGCAGTTTCTTCCAGTTTTCCTGATTTTTCCTGCATCTGTTGATGTGTGTGAGCCAGTAGTGCCAGGTCATCAGCGAAATCTAGATCTTCCAGCTGCTCTGTCAAGCTCCATTGAATGCCGGTTTTTGTGTTGCTGGTTGTTACTTTCATCACCCAGTCTATGCAGAGGAGGAAAAGAAAGGGTGAGAGCAGGCACCCCTGCCGCACCCCAGTCAGGACCTCGAAAGCTTCTGATATACATCCTTCATGGAGGACTTGACATCTCATCCCTTGGTAGGTGTTCCTTATGATGTTGATAATCTTTGCTGGGATCCCATAGTGGGCCATCAGTTTCCACAGCGTTTCCCTATCCACGCTGTCAAAGGCTTTCTCAAAATCTATGAAGTTCACATAGACAGAAGAGTTCCATTCAATGGACTGTTCGATGATAATTCTAAGGGTGGCGATTTGGTCTCCACAGGATCGGTTGTTCCTGAAGCCAGCCTGGTTTTCCCTCAGTTTCTCATCGACCCCCTTCTGGAGCCTTTCCAGCAGGATGTGGTTGAGCACCTTCCCCGGTGTTGACAGGAGCATTATTCCTCTGTAGTTTTTACATTCCCTGAGGTCTCCTTTCTTGGGGATTTTCACGATGTGGCCATCTTTCCAGTCAGATGGGACATTTTCTTTCTCCCAGATGGTTTGCATGAGGTGGTGAAGCATGTTGGTGGAGGTTTCAATGTCCGCCTTAAGAGCTTCTGCTGGGATCCCGTCTGGTCCCTCTGCTTTCCCTCCTCTTAAGGCCTTAATGGCTTTTCTGGTTTCTGTCTTGGTGGGGGGGTTGCAGTTTATCTCCAACAGATTTGGGGCTGGTGGGATATCTGCTTCCAGTTGAGGAGGCTGCCTGTTGAGCAGATCTCTGAAGTGTTCAGTCCATCTGTTCAACTGTTCTTCCTTGGTTGTGAGGAGTACGCCCTGTGGGTTTTTGATGTGTGCCTGTGTGTGTCTGAATTTGCCTGTGAGCTTTTTGGTAGTTAGGTATAGGTCCTTCAGGTTGTTCTTTCCCGCTGCTTCCTCTGCCTGTTGTGCTAAATCCTCAATGTATTTCTTCTTGTCTCTGCTTACACTTCTTTTCACTTCCTTGTTTGCTGCTGCATATTCTTTCTGTGCTACCGCCTTGGTGGCTCTGGTTTTACTTCTATTTACTGCCTCTTTTTTCTTCCTCCTCTCGATCACTTTTCTGTCTGAATCCCCGGATAGCCAGAGTTTGTTGGCTGTCTTCCTTCTCCCTACCACTTTCTCACATGTGTCTTTCCACATGGTTTTCAGACCCTTCCATATCTCCTCCACTTCATTTAAAGTTTCTATTTCTAACGCTTGATACCGGTTGTGAAGTTCCACTTTGTAGAGTTCTGATGTACCTATATCCTGAAAAAGCTGTGTGTTGAATTTGACCCTACCTTCCCTGTGCTTCATGCGTTTTAACTTCAGCTGGATCTTTGCTGTAAGGAGGTGGTGGTCAGATCCTGCGTCTGCTCCTCTTCTGGCTCTGACATCCAGCAAAGAGTGCCTAAACTTTTGGCTTATGCAGATGTGGTCAATCTGGTTTTCTGTGGTGTGGTCAGGAGACACCCAGGTGGCTTTATGGATGTTCTTGTGTTGGAATACTGACCCACCGATGACCAAGTTGTTATCTGCACAGGCTGCTGCGAACCTCTCTCCATTTGCATTCATGGTGCCTAGTCCTTCTCTACCCATAACTGGTTCAAAGCCGTTGTTGTTTCCCCCTATCTTAGCGTTCATGTCTCCCATCAAGATTATGATGTCCTTTCCTTTCCTGTCCTGGAGAATGGTGTATAGTTGGTTGTAGAATTGATCCTTGGTTTCATCATCAGTGTCATTGGTGGGGGCGTAGCATTGTATCACTTGGAGGTTTATTTTCTTGTGTGTGGTTTGGAATTTGGCTGTGATGATCCGTGAGTTGATGGGTTCCCAGCTGATAAGAGCCCTCTGTGCTTCTTTGGACAGCATGAACGCTACTCCCTCAGTGTGTGGTGCAGAGTCCTCTGGATGTCCTGAGTAGAGTATGGTCTCTCCACTCGCCAGCTTGACCTGCCCTGACTGAAGCCACCTGGTTTCCCCCAGACCAAGGAGAGATATCCCGTACCTCTTCATCTCCTCCGCAATCACTGCTGCCTTTCCTCCAGCATACATGGTCCTCACGTTCCATGTCGCTATGGTGGTGGGACGCCTCGAGGTCAGAAGCTTCGAGCGTACAGTCTCCTTACGGTTTTCCATGCACGCCGTCATAGTCTCTTTAGCTTGGGACGCTGAAGAGGCTTCCTTCACAAGACGTAAGGATTTTTTAAGTTTCGTCGACGTTTCTGTAGCTATAGGTTTTTTTTTACGGGATGGGGTCGCTGGCCCCACGCCCAACCCCCATCTCTGGGGGAGGGTTTTGGAGTTGGCTTGTTAGTCCTCTTCCCACGCCTATTGTCTTCCAGGTGGTGGATTGCAGCCTCATACCACGTGGGGCCAGACAGGCTGAGGGTTGTGTACAAGCTGTCTCGGCACGTCAAGCCCAACCAACTCCTGCTGCTGTGTATTGAGAGCTGCACTAGGCGAGCTAACCCTACCAGCAACGCAAGATATCATATAATATAATATATTATATCATATAATATAATATATACAACTGAAATGTCACACTGAGATCAGTGGAAATTTAGATATAAGGAAATACTGAATGAATCATCCGTAAACTACATTGTCATACTTAATAAGATGGTTTATATTAGTTAGGGTGAAATGCCTCCGGCCGGGAATTCTTAAATTTACTTGCTAATTACTTTACTTTTATGGCGTCTCCATATGTTATATTTTCTTCTATTTTAAACCCATGGTGGTCTTGGAACATTTTTGGGGGCCGTGAGACAGGTTTGTTTCACTCTTCTGATGATGTGTTACTGCAATAGTAATCCTCTTGTAGGCTAAGCCCTTCAAGCTAAATTTGGTCAAACTGCATCTCAATCATTAGGCCCCCAATGTCTTCTTTTGGGAAAACCTAAATGTGGTCAGCATATATCCGTTTTTCAAAGTCCCGCTAGCAGTTTTTAACCACAAAATGAACCACGTATTGCAAAATAAATATGGAAAAATAAAAGATTGGGTGTCCAATCCATGTGCATTGACCTCATCGACAAAATCTGCATGCATTGAGGTTTAACATGAGCTAATCCAAAACAAAAAAATTCCCCCACTCGTTTGAGGAACTGTGAATAAGACAAAAAAAAAAAACACAAAGCGGAAGTCTACTCAACACGGTACGTGACAGATAATCTTGCTAGATTTTCATCATTGCTACCCCACAGTTTTTAACTTGGCTCCCAGGAGAGCGAGGTTCTCTTCAAAGCGAAGAGGTACCTGCTGAAATCCCAACTGCCTGTGAGTTAATGCACTTCCAGTCCCACCAGACTTTCAACGGGCTTGTTTGAGCCTGCCTGCCTGGCTCTTAAAAGACTAAGCTTGTTTGCTTTTCTTTTATGCCTCAGGGACACGGTCTACTGTCCAAGTCATCAACGTCATCAGTGTCGTCACCAGCAGGATATTATGCCATGATTTGATATGGTATGGTCATATTACATGATATCTGATATCTGATATATATATTATATTTTAATGTAGCCTTCTGTATAATATGTATTGTTTTATGAACAATAAATAGATGAAAAACTGAATGGGCTCGAAGAAACATTTGTCTCATTTACTGTATATTATCAAGACTGTCCTATATTATTTGAAATAAACAACAGTGGGTCTGAATTGACTTGAACTGTTGGTATGGCATTTCAATACTACACCTGCAAATGTTCAGAAAAAAACACAATGACATATTCACAATAATTACAATAATTAAAAAAGCACAGTTTATGGACGCAAAAATAACCATTGAAATCACTCACATACACGCTAGGACCTTTGAAATACTGTTCATTCAAGATAACAGATAGAAAGACAGATAACAGATAACAGATAACAAGATAATGTTGACCTCTAACACAACGCTGACCTTGTTTGACTGTTTTCCAGGTATGTTGCATGGTGCCAGACAGGGCATGTATAAAGTCAGTCAATTGTTCTGGGAAATCACACATAGTCTTTCCCACAAAATCAAAGTGATTGATATTGTGACCTTTAAACACCATATAATATAATATCACATGGGAAATTAACCCATTATCCCACTGGTCGTGACTTTGTACCCTTTTGTACATTTTGTTGCCCTTTTGTTAATGATTACTTATCTCGTCAAGTCAAGTTTATTTATATAGCACATTTAATAACATGCGTAGACTGAGCGTGCTTATACTTGACAAAAACATACAAACATATGAATAAGAATGTATTACATATGGTGTTGCATATACATTATTATCTAAGTACTGCTTTCTTCTTCACATAGCTTTATATTAACAGATGTATTCATTCTATTCATTTCATTAAGATGTACATCCTTTACCAGGTGGTTGTGCACATCCGGTTGATTGTATTACACACCCCTGAATCAGTCACATCAGCATAGTGTGCACTGCAAAGGAATCCAGTCTCAGCACATAAGATTTTCACACCACTGCTTTATACTTTATAAGTCAATAAACTTGACTTGACTTGACTTGAAGTATCACCATCTGAAGCAATCACTGTGATGATTGAGCACTCTATTGTTTTGCTTCTTTTTTTGCGATATTGAGGTTTATATGAGGATTATTGAATAATAATCCTCATATGTGAAGATAAAGCACATGAGAGATCCTCGTGTGTAAATTCCAGATGCAGACATTCCCGGATTGCGACATGTTTTCCTGAGCGCTGGCCATGACTCATTTGACAGCTTTAAAAGGAGGAGGAACTCTTTCTCAGAGAGTTATTCAGCAGTGAGAGTGAGAAGAGCTTTCAAAGGAGAGCGGAGACAAATCGATAAGTAACCAGTGAAATATTAGCAGAAGAAAAAAATTATATTCTGTTCTAAAAATGAAGATGACAAGCAGCATCACCATCAGCTCTTTGCTGGTTCTCCTGGCCTTGTTGACCATCACTGAAGGTATGTCCGAATGCTTTTATGTTCATGCAATTGTTAAGAGTAAGTGGGTATGCCATAGACCCATGTGTTGAGTTTATCTAAGTCTCCTGTAACTTTTGTCTCCTAACAGGAATAAGTCTGAGGGGGCTGGGGATGGAACTGCGCTGTCGTTGCATCCAGGCAGAGAGCCGTCCGATTGGTCGACACATCGAGAAGATGGAGATCATTCCGGCCAATTCTCACTGTGATGAGGTGGAGATCATGTAAGTCCTCTCCAGAAATAACCCCTTCTCATTACCTCCCTCAACAGTGATGTTCAGCTCTTTCACAGTATGGAGATATTCCCTGAACCATGTTGTGATATGAGAAGTTGTTGTTTTTACTCAATCTCTGCTCCCTGTTTGGTGTTGCAGTGCCACTCTGAAAAAGACGGGCGAAAAGGTCTGTCTGGATCCAGAAGCTCCATGGGTCAAGAGGGTTATTAAGAGGATGATGTCAAGGTGAGCCCAAATTTCTGACTCTTAAATATAAGCAGACTATCTGATTCATTGATCCAGACATACACTTGAATGATCAGTACAAGAATAGCTTTGCTTGTAGATCCTGGATGGTCTGTCTTGACCCTTTGAACATAGTAGAGATCATTTGTCTAAAGCTTCTTCTAATACTGAAACACATTTTTCTTTTCCACCTCTCGTCACAGCAGAAGGCGTTGAAGAAACTAATTGTTTAATGCTTTGCTGTTTGTGGACCAACACCATCAGCAGTAGTATTACCACGAGGAGTCAAGGTCCATCAAGTTACTGGTGTGGTTGTCACAGACTCTATTTAATGTTATGTTGGAGGTAGTAGTAGTGCTGGGCATTACTGCACATCTTACAACAGATTGTATCAAGCATCTCAATGTTATATTTTATGTCATTTTTTAACAGTGCTGTTATTATTTATCTCTGATGGAGTTTGCACCTATTTTCTCAATTGTACAGTACAGTAGTGTCAGCTGTATTGTTGTTGCCGAATACGCAAGATCTATTTATTTGTTTTATTTATGTATTTATTAGTATTCAACTTTCAGGCTTCTAAAGTAATATGTATCTTTGAATGAAAATGAAACATGAATGTAAATACAGTGTTGTGCTATGTTTTTATGAATGAATAAAGTCATGCTTTTCTCAGATAATTCTCTGTCTCTGATCTCATCTCTATCTCCATCTCTCATTTCTGTGAATTTAGCATGGGACAGTATTTTAGGGCTTGGTTTGTTTAGTCCATTCTCATGCAGAACATCACATTTAACATAACACATCATTTAAATATCCTTCGGGATAAGAATTGAGTGTTTAAAATAGATTTAACTAATAGATTTAAAAATAAAATGTGCTTTATTTCTTTAAAATAATGAAAATATGGCAGCCTGAATCCAATAATAGGCCTACAATGTTGGTCTTAATATTGTTCCTTTCTTTTTCTCTGTGGTTGTAAATACAATATCTAGTCTTGGACATATGCCAATGCAACCAAAGAGGAATTGAGTGAATACTGTCATTAATATTGTTTGTACCTGGGTGTGTTAGGTGAGGCTTTGGTAAGTGAATTGGTTCCTGTAGCCACCAGTTTATTGCAGAGTTTTGAATAAAAGTGAACAGAGCAGATAGAGCTACATGCTCTCTCTCTCTCTCTCTCTCTCTCTCTCTCTCTCTCTCTCTCTCTCTCTCTCTCTCTCTCTCTCTCTCTCTCTCTCTCTCTCTCTCTCTCTCTCTCTCTCTCTCTCTCTCTCTCTCTCAGTGAGCCTTGATTTACAATGACCCACAGGTCTGCAGCCTCACCAGACAATCAGTCCAACTCGGGCTAGGTGAGGCTGCTTAAACCAGCCACCAACCACAGGATTGCTGTGAGGAAGCACAATGAGAAGGTGGATAAAAACCGGCATATTTTATGCAAAATAATCGACTGTGTCAAGTTTTGTGGGGCTTTTGAGTTGGCTTTGCGTGGCCATGATGAAAGTGATGGACAGAAGGGCGACATTTCAATACAAAAAGTAATTGTATATAATGTAATTAACAATATGTAATTGTAAATAAAAAAAATGGTATAGCCCCCCCTGGTGAAAAATGCACCAGCCGCCACTGTTCAGCAGTGAGAGTGAGAAGAGCTTTCAAAGGAGAGAGGAGACAAATCGATAAGTAACCAGTGAAATATTAGCAGAACAAAAAAATTATATTCTGTTCTAAAAATGAAGATGACAAGCAGCAAAATCGATGCTGCTTCAATAACATGGCAATGTGGCCAGGTATACTGTTTGGTGAGTCAGCTGCTGAATTAGGAAAATAAACATTTCTTCCTTCATAAATCAACATACTTTACCATGGCCCTTTGTGAAATACATGAAGCGGCTGGACAGTATCAATTTAATCAAAGTGTTTATTTAGTTTTTACGGTGACTTGACATTTTTCATATTGGAATAAATAACATGATCCTACATTCCAATCTTCAAATGCAAATCCAACTTTTTTAAATACCGAAAGGCTAAATGTCTGAAAATCAAATGTAGTAATCATAGTTTAGCTTCACCTTGGGCAATGTATTGTCTTACATGTTTTCAATGAGTATACAAATACATGTATGCATTAATTTGTATGCATTCATTTGAATATATATACATAAAAGATCTTTGAAAAGATCATGCCCATGTCACATTCTGGGAATACAGTAGAGTACTAATTTCAATGAGGCTGTTGGGATTGATAAACGATTAACTTCACTGCTTAAGACCACCATACAGTCCTGTACGGAAATAAACAGAGGCTCATCTTGCTGCACATCAACAGCAGTCAGACAGCACGTGAAACCTCAACAAATAATAAATAAATAATAAAAAATAAATAATAAATTCCCATGTTGAAATGAAAAATACATGAGCCTTCTGGACAGTATCAATTTAATAAAAGTGATTTTCTGTGCACTGAAATACATCAGTCTCACTGAAGGATGTACAGATCAAAATATAAATACACACAAAATACGAATGTTTAATGTCTGACACACTGCTGTATTTTCAGCCTATTAAGATAACATATTATTCTGGGATGTTGTTGCTTCAGTGATGAATTGGCAATGTCAGACTTGGTATAATGTATAGGTTCCTGAAAGATAAAGATTTTTCTTCTGCACAATCACCAACTTTAGTTGCATGTACTCATGTTACTTCCTGTGAACAACTTGTGTTAATTCCCAAGGTGATTTTCCGGAATTGCTCAACTCTTCCCTGAGAGTTTTCCATGACTCATTGAACAGCTTAAAAGGAGGAACTCTCTTTCTCAGAGCCATTCAGCAGAGAGAGAGAGAGAAGAGCTGCCAAACCACGATAAGGAGAAGGAAGAAAGATAAGAGTGGAAACAAGCAATATTATAGAAGCACTACTCTGGACATTAATTGTGAATATCACTTCAGTCTTCATATATTTGTGTGTTTAGCTGTTGAGATTTAAAAAAATGAAGATGACAAGCAGCATCACCATCAGCTCTTTGCTGGTTCTCTTGGCCTTGTTGACCATCACTGAAGGTATGTCCGAATGCTTTTATGTTCATGCAATTGTTAAGAGTAAGTGGGTATGCCATAGACCCATGTGTTGAGTTTATCTAAGTCTCCTGTAACTTTTGTCTCCTAACAGGAATAAGTCTGAGGGGGCTGGGGATGGAACTGCGCTGTCGTTGCATCCAGGCAGAGAGCCGTCCGATTGGTCGACACATCAAGAAGATGGAGATCATTCCGGCCAATTCTCACTGTGATGAGGTGGAGATCATGTAAGTCCTCTCCAGAAATAACCCCTTCTCATTACCTCCCTCAACAGTGATGTTCAGCTCTTTCACAGTATGGAGATATTCCCTGAACCATGTTGTGATATGAGAAGTTGTTGTTTTTACTCAATCTCTGCTCCCTGTTTGGTGTTGCAGTGCCACTCTGAAAAAGACGGGCGAAAAGGTCTGTCTGGATCCAGAAGCTCCATGGGTCAAGAAGGTTATTGAGAGGATGATGTCAAGGTGAGCCCAAATTTCTGACTCTTAAATACAAGCAAGACTATCTGATTCATTGACCCTTTGAACATAGTAGAGATCATTTCTAAAGAGAGTCTAAAGCTTCTTCTAATACTGAAACACATTTTTCTTTTCCACCTCTCGTCACAGCAGAAGGCGTTGAAGAAACTAATTGTTTAATGCTGTGCTGTTTGTGGACCAACACCATCAGCAGTAGTATTACCACGAGGAGTCAAGGTCCATCAAGTTACTGGTGTGGTTGTCACAGACTCTATTTAATGTTATGTTGGAGATCAAACAATGCTGGCACTCAGATATACCTATTGTTACAAAGTGTTTGTATCAAACATCCAGAAGTTATATTATATTATTGAAGACATTTCCTGTATGGATGAGTGGAGAAAGAGAATGATGAATCCCTGAGTGTATTTCACTGGGAATGGTGTGTAAATTATATTATTTAAATGGTAAATGGGTTGAGTTTGCACTTACTTTCTCAACAAACTTATTTATTGTATCTTATGTATTTATTGTATTTAATGTTTTGTTATTTTTCTTTGCTTTTGAAGTGATTTAATATGAAACATGCTTTTTTTATATCAATAAAGTTATGCATTTTGCATCAGATACCTCCCCTCTGTGTTTCCTCTTTAACATTTATCACAGTGCTTTTATAGTGCTTCTCTTTTATGTTCAGTTAAGAAATTACGTACATGGTAAATAACGAGGAATGTAGCCTGCGGCTCATATGTGGTTTCACGCTATCATGTTTCAAACGATTTCGCTTGCATCTAGTTGCTCCTCTATATCAATGACATACTGCCCCCTTCTGTACAATATTGTTAGTGACAAAATGTAACCGCTGACAGGCCAACTGCGAAGATTGTGAAGACTTCCCATATTTCTATTAGATGTTGATGTTATGGATACTACTTCTACTTCTGCTGCGAACGTGGTTTTGAATACACTCACATGTTCCCACAAGTGGTGGTGTATAGGTTTATGTGTGTATACAGACGGCACAAAAGTTAAACGGATATTTTGGCGATAGGTCAAAGACAGAAAGATAAGTGGGAATAAAGATTAGAGTGGGAACAAGCAATATCACCGCAGCACTTCTCTTGATATTTTTTGTGTATATAGCTGAAAGATGACAAGCAGCCAAATCGTCATCAGCTCTTCATTTGTTCTCCTGGCCTTGCTGACCATTACTGGAGACAGGTATTCATGCTTTTATGTTTGATGCAATTGATAAGACTCGAGTATAAGAGGGTTTATATAAGTTCACATTGAGGCCTTGTTTCCACCCAAGCGTTTTAACGGAGCTGAAAACCCCAGGCGCCAATATTCCGTAACATAGCAAAACGCTGCACTCTCAAAAAAGGTCCCCACAGCGCCCCCTACAGGGCGTTTTCCAGAACGCAGAGGTTTTTTCAGTTACGAGACGTTTTGGAGTTCAGTAAAGTTGGCAAGATATTCACAGTTTGGAAAATGGCGGGTCAATAACTCTTCATCGAAACGTTTTTTTTTAAATACACACGACGCCTCTCTGCAACCGTAGAAAGGTAGTTAACGAGCTACAACCTCGTTTTTTATCAAAACGAGCCGTCTTCCGAGGTGGACAAATAACATTGATTAGTGCAGCCGGCTGCGAGGCGAGTGCGCAGAGACCGTCTATAAAGTGCAAAAAATAGATACTATGAAAAGATTCATTATCTTCATTATTATACAATGTAGTGTCACCAAAATCACCTCACACATCAATTGTCTCCTTTTGATCATACTACAATACCTATTTTACAAAAATTTATTTTGCATAATTGTGTTGAATATATTTTGGGAAAACATTTCAATAACTTCATTCGTATGCAATGCAGTGTCACTTAAATCACCTCACACATCAATGATCTCACGTTGGTGTTACTACAACTCTTATTTAAGAAAAATGTGCTTTTGCATAATTTTGGTGAATATATTTATTTTTTCAAATTTCAATAACTTTATTTTTATGAAATGTAGCGTCACTTAAATCACCTCACACATCAATGGTCTCACGTTGGTGTTACTACGAAAAATGTGCTTTTACATAATTTTGGTGAATATATTTTGGGAGAAATATTCAATAACTTGAATATTTCCACACGTCAATGGTCAATTGATGCGTGAGGAGATTTAAGTGACGCTACTATTCATACAAATAAAGTTATTGAAATTTGAAAAATAACATATATATATATATATATAAAATTATGCAAAAGCCAATTTTTCTAAAATAAGAGTTGTAGTAAGACCAACATGAGACCATTGATGTGTGAGGTGATTTTGGTGACACTACATTGTATAAGAATGAAGATAATGAATATTTTGATTTGTATCTATTTTCGGGCGTTGCACTTTTTAGACGGTCCCTGCGCAATCGCCTCGCCACATTGAGACAAATAATACACATTTTTTGTCCAAATCTGTGAATATCTTGCCAACTTTACTGAACTACGTTTTGGTTGCTATGTTACGGAATATTACAGCGTTAGTTATTCAGATTCAGATTCAGATTCAGAAAACTTTATTAATCCCGAGGGAAATTAAGGTGCAACAGTTGACACAGGGGGAATAAATGCACACACAAGAATACTAATACCTAAGCTAAAAAACAAAACAACAACTAACTAAAATAAAACTATTATAAACAAAAATAGTTCAAATAATTCAAAATGAAGTCTAAATGTATTGATAAATGAAGATAATTTACAGTATTATAACAGTAATACGTAGGTATATACAATACACAACAATACGTATAGTGCAAATTGGCAGTAATAATATATTAATAAATAACTCAACTGAAAAGTGACATGTGAAAAGTGAAAAAGTGAAAAGTGAATTCGGATTTGAAATATAATTTACAGTGCAAAGTACAATGAGATGATTACAGTGCGTTGACCAAAAATAAAAAATAAAAATAAGTACGTTGGCCTCAGGTCACAGAGTCTCCACTGTCCCTCTCACGACCCGAGGTAGAGGAATTATAGAGTCTAATGGCCACAGGAAGAAAGGACTTCCTATGGCGTTCTGTGGTGCACCTGGGTGGAATGAGTCTGTTGCTAAAGGTGCTTCTATATGAGGTCAGCACCTGATGGAGAGGGTGAGAGTTGTTGTCAAGGATACTACGCAGCTTGCGCAGCATCCTCCTCTCAGACACCACCAACAAGGAGTCCAACTGGACCCCCAGGACAGCGCCAGCCTTCCTGACAATCCTGCTGATCTTGTTGGCGTCTGCTGATCTCAACCTGCTTCCCCAGCATGTGTTGCAATTGTGTTCTAATTTCGCGGATGAACTATAGTGTGTGGGTTACATGCTGAATAAGTCAACAATTGTCTTGATAATAAGTGTTTTGATCATAATTGATAAGTCAATTCCGAAAAAGTCATATAACAAAGGATACTCTGAGGTGTGACATACTCAGCTTCTCCTCTGTTGTTGATATAGCGTTGAGCAGGTAGAATGTGACGTGAACTGACCCCTCCTCCACTGCGTGTTTGGACGGCGGGGGATAGCGCCTCGATCGTCACTTTCCTGGCGTTTTGTATTCAACCCCAAAGACAAATGTGGCAACGTCATACAATGAAACATCAATATAAAATTACTGGTAATAATACAAATATTTGTCACAATTTATTACAATTTTCTTTAATAATAGGATATTATATAAAACTTAATGAAGTCTATAGTGCTTCAAGTTACTTGGGAAAGTCAATGGTGATACCTGCAGATATAGGAAGCAAGGGTGAGCTGAATTGTTATAGAATGACGCTCCAATAGCACAGCTTATTTGGAATAGCTGTGAGGTGTTGTGTGACATGCACCTAACACATTTGGAAACAGCTGACCTCAGTTAAATCAGTTGGTCATGTTATTTCACAGTAGTTGCCTCTCTATCCACAGGCAGTGCGCCCACTGAACTGAGTGCTGCCACCCTCATAACATTGTCATTAACATTACACTATTGCTGGACTTTCTGGACTCATTACAGTTATTGCACTGTTCTACACTGAACTGCACTGTATTCATGATGATTCTGCTGCACTACTGGCACTTTAAAATGCTTTTAAATGCTTTTTGCACAATATAACACATGTACATATTATCCATCAATCACTTTATTGTTCTTTTTATGTTCATTTTTTTTATTGTGTATAGTATTTTACTTACTGCATACTGTGTAATATAGTTATTTAGTTATTGTTATTAAGTCAGAGCTATCGGCATGTTAAGCAGCCACTGAAACTGGCATTGAAAACTGGCAAAAAAAAACTTTAACTTGTTCAACTTTTCCAACATTTAATTAAATTCAAAGCCCCCTATAAAATATTCTAATTATGCCACTGGTCGCAGGTGTCTCGAAGGTTGTGTTCAAATTTGGTACACTGGCTAGCAGCAGTGACCCCAAGACAACTGTAGCTTCAGTGTCTAACCTCTGACCTCTGACCTCTGATATATATATGTATATATATATATATATATATAGATATATATATATATATATATATATATATATATATATATATATATATATGTATATATATATATATCTATATATAGATATATATATCTATATATATATATCTATATATAGATTCTCGTAAAGATTCACTGACGTCTAGAGCTAAACAGATGAACAAGCTTGCCTTTACCTTCCATTTGCATCTCATCGTCTTTCGGCAGCCGCTTTTATCCAAAGCAGTGCGACTGCAAGTGAACATATAGGCTACAATCACACAATGACGTGATACCAAGTGTCAAGTGGAAACAAACAGTGACAATTATTGCATTCTCAACCCACATTTTTTTAAATGGCTCAACCTCGATAGACTCCAAATTGGGGATAATAATACTACAAATATTTAATAATACAAATAATAATACAAATAATAATTGTTATTATTATCATAAATTGTATTATTATTATTATTATTATTATTATTATTATTAATATTATTATTATTTAATAATAATAAAAACATAAACTAAGCTGTTCGCACCATCGCTATGATTCTTATTATTACGGCGTCAGCTTGACAATCAATAATAATAGTAATAATGGTGTTTAAGGTGTCAGGGGGGCGGGGCCTGTCTCTCGGTGGGGGGTAGATTCAGGAGCGTGGTGTCTGATGCGCGCACAGAGCCTAGCCTATGCCTACAGTCTGTACTGGGGGGGGGGGGGTGTGGGTGTGGGTGGGGGATGTACACACGATAGATATGGAAATCAAATCAAATCACCGCGTGTGAAGAAGACAAACCCCGTACAACGGAGCAACACCGCAAATCCTCCTGTCCGTCCCGTCCTCTCTCTCTCTCTCTCTCTCTCTCTCTCTCTCTCTCTCTCTCTCTCTCTCTCTCTCTCTCTCTCTCTCTCTCTCTCTCTCTCTCTCTCTCTCTCTCTCTCTCTCTCTCTCTCTCTCTCCTCTCTCTCTCTCTCTCTCTCTCTCTCTCTCTCTCTCTCTCTCTCTCTCTCTCTCTCTCTCTCTCTCTCTCTCTCTCTCTCTCTCTCTCTCTCTCGAAGCAGTTCACAGCCGACTCGTCTCCGTCTCGTCGTCTTGCAGCAGAATCAATCCTCTTCTCACACACAAACACACACACACACGGCGGCGGCGGCGGCGTTGAAGACGTGGATTTAGTGAGCATCTTATAAACGCGTCTCCGAGCACCCCCCCCCCCCCGAGCATTTATATCAGGATGGCGTTAACCATCTGCACAAGGTTCACCGATGAATATCAGCTCTTCGAGGAACTGGGAAAGTAAGAATTTATTTTTTATTTAAAATACAATTGAAATGTTTAAAAAAACATATATATATCATTTCATTTGCTCATCATCATCGTTGTATATGGCATGGAACGGGACGTGGGGTCCGCGGTGTGTGCTGCTGTAACAACATGCTCTTTTGGTGGTGTAATCATGTAACACACAATGCATATGGAAGGAATATGACATTTCGTTGGATCGATATGGAGTGATGAATAGGCCTACTGAAGACGATTGATTTGTAGGCTATTCCTCAATGAACCACCGTGCTCCATTCGGTACTATACACTATGCTTAACCGAGACCTATATATATATACATATACTATATAAATGCTTTGCGATTGAACGTATTTCGAGACAGAATCCATGATAAGGCCTATGGCATATATAATGCAAGATGCAGCCTAGAGCGCAAGCCGAGCGCTTCCGAGCGCAAGCCGAGCGCTTTCCAGCTCAGATGCATCTAGCTGTGTGAAACCGTGAGGTCCTGGCTCCTGCGACAGAAGTACACACTCGGTACTATAGGCCTAATGCGACAGCAGAACTTGTAGTTGGAGATGACACATCCCACTGCCGACCACCGAGCCGCGGTCAATTAACAGGCACACTGACATTCCTAACCCTGAGCGACAGCGAGAGAGACGAGGGGGACGGGTGGCCGGGTGGTGATGGTGGTGGAGTCTGACCTGCAGTCTATTTACCTCCCTATGGTCCTAGTCAGCCTGCAGCCTCGCTTGACATTCAGCGAGTGCAGAGAGACACGCGCTCCTCCTCAGTTTATTAGGGTATAGTGCACTTGTACCAGATGGGAGTCTACCATCAAAGCTTGATGTTGTTTCTTCATTGCATTGAGTAGTGTGAGGATTGGTGACGTGTATGGCACGGAACTACCTCAAGCCAGTGTGGTCATATTAATTTGTCTTATTTGTGTGTCAATACTTATATTGCTTTTGTAGTGATGCTGGTTTTTGCACAGCTCAATTACCTACACACAAAGTTAAACAAATGATTCATGAACTGACAACTAATAATACAATGCGTTTCTTTATAGAAATGTAATAAGAATTGGGTGAACTAAATGTACTAATGTATTGGAATGAAACTAAGACAGTTGACACCATGTGCGTGGTCTTATCATGTCTACCAAATGTATTTGTTTTTTTATTTGCAAAACTATTCAAAAATTGGATTGTTTTCCTACAATACCATTACTCTGTACATACTAGTTGGATGGATATCCATAAATTATGTTTTTCTAACATTTCTTCCACATTTACATATCTCATACATGTTTCAAACCAATTTAAATCAATAGGACAGGCCCTGTTATTGTTTTTTTGTTGTCCAAAATAGTTTGAAGACAGCGTGTCCATGATAACTATACCAACCTTAAAATGAACTCCTCTCTGTCCAATCAATCATCGCTCCACGCTGATCTGACTAGACATCCTTGATATTAAATGCACCGGGTTAATTCACTGTCTCATACACACGGTGAAATGAAGGATAAATACATTCAACACAGTACAGTTAGCATATACCCTCTTATACCACTGTCCTGCCCATGAGTGTTACGTAACATGCCATGCCATGAACATCTCTTCCAAATCCCTTTTTAAATTAGAGGTAAGCTGTAACTATATGCTATATGCCATCGCGTGTGCAGTTGTGCTTAGTAAAAGGTTCAGGAATGTAATCTGTGTTTGATGGGCACATCTGTGATGTGTAGTGTCTTTCTCTGAGATGAATACACACTAACTCAGCAGTAATAGGGAGATCGTGGAGAGTTCATAGACTAGTCGGTTGACTATCCATCACACCCTTACACTGTATATCCACAAAGGGACAGCGCATATAAGTCAATATATGGGGCTGTGGCAGCTCAATAGTTGTCGGGTTGTCTGGCAACTGGAAGGTTGCCGGTTCGATTCCCCTGGCTCCTCCTGGCCAGGTGTTTTGGTGAGCAAGACACCCTAACCCTGACAGCTCCTGACAAGCTTGGCTGTCGCCTTGTCGTTCATACACCGCTGTGAAGAGCTCTTGTTTAAAGTTGTTTAAAGATTCAAGATACAAGATTTGTATTTGCCATATGCAACAAGTACAATGGAATGCCTACTCCCCATTCCCTCCCACAGTATGACTTTTCTGAAACACTACACTATAAAAATACTGTACACAATAAAAATAACAATAAAGTGACTGATGTATGATATATAAATGTGTTGAATTGTGCAAAAAACATTTCAAAGCATTTTAAAGTGCCAGTAGTGCAGCAGCATCATGAATACATTGCAGTACAGTCCAGAACAGTGCAGTGGCTGTAATGAGTCCAGAAAGTCCAGCAAAAGTATGATAGTGTAATGTAATATGGATGACCCTGTTATGATAGACTCAGGGATTCGTCACTCTCTCTCCACTCATCCATACAGGAAATGTCTTCAACACATGAGCCAATCAGGTAGAACATCCAGTGTGACTGTATTTGAACTGTACACCTGGCCTCCCCCCCAGTACCCCTTGGCACCCGACCGTTCTAAATCAATACATTTTTGGAGTGAATTGAGTTGCAGTACCCCACTCAGCCACATGCCTTGCTTTTGTAAAGTTACATAGGTAAAAGCACAGGCAACGGGTATCCACTCATCAAGCTAGCACTTATATGTTAGTTGATGATGTGGCGTCAACATAGCGAACAGAGTGTGATTCAAAAGAAAAACATCATGGAGAGCGACTAAGAGGAAGTGGGAGCGGGCCGAGCAGGAAGCCTCCGGACGGTGGAGGAGCTGCTTGATGGCCGCGTTCATCAGATGTGGCGCATTGCTCCTCTCTCAAACATAGCTGACCTAGTTTCTCATGGCTGAGGCAGAGCCTCATGCATGTGTCACACAACCTGGAATCCGCACCAACGCGATTCAAGCGTCCCGGGCCTGAACACATAAACACTGCGCTAATGAAGTCAGCCTTTTGGTCATGGTCGGCCACGTTACTGTGTAACGGTGCACAGTGAGGGGGGGGGGGGGGGGTTGGGTGTATGTGCGGTTTGTGGTTTTGTGTGAGTACAAGTGTATGAGGCATGGAAACGTAGGCTCTTCCATTGCATTTGCAAGCTCTGCCTATTCCGTTTTCATCCCAGGTTGATGTTTCGTGCTTTTAAACATGAATACCAGTGAGGGGCTAGCAGACACGTGCTTGTGCTTGTATAGCAAAAAAGAGACGTGATATCAAAAAAGGCAGAATGAGAGTTGCTACACCGTAACATAATATCATAGCTTTACTTTATGCCAAATTGGAATGGAATTTAAAGCCTTCTGTACTACATGGAAGGCTGCCTGTCCACCAGGATAACATTTCATCACCATGCATCCATTTGACTTGACACTGAATGTTGAGGCTGCTGGAGTGTTGAAAACAAGTTTCCCTATCAGATTGCTCTATAGGCCTTTTAACATGTGTGTGTGTGTCTGTGTGTGTGTTTTTCAGGGGAGCTTTCTCTGTGGTCAGAAGGTGCGTGAAGATCTCCTCTGGACAGGAGTTTGCTGCCAAAATAATCAACACCAAGAAGCTTTCTGCCAGAGGTAGGTGACACACACGCACGCGCACACACACACACACACACACACACACACACACACACACACACACACACACACACACACACACACACACACACACACACACACACACACACACACACACACACACACACACACACACACACACACACACACACACACACACACACCACACACACACACACACACACACACACACACACACACACACACACACACACACACACACACACACACACACACACACACACACACACACACACACACACGTGCAGGCCTACATGTGCCAAGTGACATTGAGTCACGTGAAGATGAGCTGTGAACATTACTGCCCCCAGGAATATGCTCTGGGGATGAGAGAGTGAGCTAGTGAGACAGTGTGAGAGCATTGAGAGAGAGAGAGAGGGAGAACGAGAGATGGAGAGAGAGAGAGCGAGAGAGAGAGAGAGAGAGAGAGAGAGAGAGAGAGAGAGAGAGAGAGAGAGAGAGAGAGAGAGAGAGAGAGAGAGAGAGAGAGAGAGAGAGAGAGAGAGAGAGAGAGAGAGAGAGAGAGAGAGAGAGATAGAGAGTTAGATGGTGAGCAAGAGCAAGATAGAGAGAGCGAGAGAGAGGGAGAGAGAGAGCTACAGGTCAGATACGTGGCAAACAAGAACAAGTAACAGTGTATGAGATAGAAAAAGAGAGCACCAATAGTTTGACACAAACTGTTTTTAAATTCTTATTTCAGGATGGATTTTGTATGCCAGGCAAACAAGCAAGCTTAACTCGAAGTGTCCGATAATATTGGGAAGCTATGGCTTTTAGGAAAAACTCTAGGTTGGTGTTCATCTTCTTTATATGTGTATATATAGTGCAGGTGTTAGTAGATGTGATGTGTGTGTGTGTGTGTGTGTGTGTGTGTGTGTGTGTGCTTGGCTACATATTCTCGTGTGTGTGTGTGCTTATTTTGGTATTGATTCAGGACACTGGCTGGTCTTGGCGTCCCGTGGGCCGGTCTCTTGCCAAGCCGACCCAGTTCTTTCACATCCGTCACAGAAATTGTAGCCCCTGGCCTGGTTGCCTCAGGCTCTCATGCTCACGCACACACACACACACACACACACACACACACACACACACACACCCCCACACACACACACACACACACACACACACACACACACACACACACACACACACACACACACACACACACACACACACACACACACACACACACACACACACACACACACACACACACACACCACACACACACACACACACACACACACACACACACACACACACACACACACACACACACACACACACACACACGCGCGCGTACAGGCACGCACACACATACACGCACACGCACACGCACACACACACACACACACACACACGCGCACGTGCATGTGTGTGCACATAGGCTACTCCACATTTATACACATGCTCCTTCAAACACAAACCCGTATAGCTACAATTCTCCCCATAAACCACTGAGTCACGGTTCATCACTTCCTTCATTTTATTTCACTGGCTATTGTTTTGTCGATGTAAGCTGTTGTCTCTGATAACTACTTCCTGAGCCGCACAAAGTCCATGACCCTAAATCACTGTGTCTTTCTATTTAGATGCCATCACTGTTTATATCTTGTGGACCACTGATAATGTTCTGGAAAGCGTTTTGACGAGCTGGTGTCAGAACACACACATGCAGTCACACAGTGTCAACAATGCAAAGGTTTCATGCTGTGGTATGAGAAAGCACATAGAAACTAGGAAAAAAAATCCAAGGGGTGGCAGAAAGGGACATGATTGACGTATACAAGCAGGGAAACACAGGCCAGGTGACATGTTTATCATCCTTTGTAGAACAACTCTTTTGAAAACACCATCGTCTCGTCTCATGCCAAATCTGTGCTCAAGCGACCACATTTAGGGAGAGATGGGGAGACAGGGAGGTGCCATAGGGAAGTGGAAACACTGAATTTATGTTGAAAATAATGGAAAGTGCGTCGTTTGCTGTCAGTAAGGCCCCTGTGCGGGTCTATATCGTACCCTGGTAATGTGGTTTATTTGTCTAGCACCTGGATCGATCCTTCGTGGAACAATTCGCCCTAAGCCAGAACAAAAATATTCTCTTTCTCCTGCCCCCCCCCTTTCACATCTTGTTTTTGCCTCCTCTGAATGCTCACACCACAGTCTCTCTCGTTACCTTTACACACCCTCCCCTCTTCTTCCCCTCTCCACAGGGACTCCTTTGTCCCTATTACTTTGCAGGCTGTGAGATCGAATGTCCTTCTCTCAGTACAACCCTCCCCTTTTCTGCATCACACATCCTCCTCACTGTCCTATCCTTGCCCCCCCCCCCCCCCCCTCCCTCCACTTTCCACACCTCAGCCTGTCCCTCTTTCATTTCATCTCAGCTTGTCTTCACTTCACCGAGAGGAACCCACCGCAGGCCTGCAACTGATGGTTTCTTTTTTTTGTATTGATTCTTATTCTTAATCTTCGTCTTTTATTGAACTACTTCATTATAAAATAATATACATACATAATGGCAGACGCCCATGACGTTAACTTGGCAGAGCCCAAAGTGACGTCTTAACATTGCTTTATGTTTCTGATGAGCAGCCGAGAGAGCTAAGGTATTGATTATTAGAATGATCCGAAAACAGAAAAGCAACTATTTGAATTTCAGAATTTCTCTATTTTGACTCAATACATTTCTAGATTGATTATTCAATTGTCAAAATATACGTTATCGATCAATTGACCGAATGAAAGATAATTCTTATTTTTTTTTACCTGTTTCCCTCTATGTTTTCCACTCATCTCGTCTGTGGCCATTCAAGCTGCACATACAGTGAGGTGTTCAAACCTTGTGTCACCCCTCTCTTGGCCCAAATCAATTTAATTTAGACAGAAGTCGGGCGAGTCGATTCTGCATGAAGCTTTCCCCCCCCCTCACTCTCCTGTATTGACCTCTTCCCGTTGCCTCGGTGGATCACTGTGGTTGTAATAGACACCTCAGCGGGAGATCAGTGTCTCACCCATTGCATGCTGGGATAAGTTTTCCCTAAAAATACTGCATGGGGTAATTGTGTTGCGCAAGAGTGCGTGTGCGCACGAGCCTAAACACACACACACACACACACACACACACACACACACACACACACACACACACACACACACACACACACACACACACACACACACACACACACACACACACACACACACACACACACACACACACACACACACACACACACACACACACACACACACACAAACACACATGCACACATGCACACATGCATGTACACACATATACACATAGACACACACACACATGCACACATGCACACATGCACACATGCACACACATGTACACACAAACACACACACACACACACACACACACACACACAAACACACATGCACACATGCACACATGCATGTACACACACATACACATAGACACACACACACACAAACACACATGCACACATGCACACATGCATGTACACACACATACACATAGACACACACACACACAAACACACATGCACACATGCACACATGCATGTACACACACATACACATAGACACACACACACACAAACACACATGCACACATGCACACATGCATGTACACACACATACACATAGACACACACACACAAACACACATGCACACATGCACACATGCATGTACACACACATACACATAGACACACACACTCACAAACACACATGCACACATGCACACATGCATGTACACACACATACACATAGACACACACACACACACACACATGCACACGCATGTACACACACACACACACACACACACACACACACACACACACACACACACACTTTCTCTTTTTCTTCCTCTTTCCCTGCCTCGTTTCTGGCTTCTTTTCATCCCTCCATCTGTTGCTGTTCTCTCTCCCCTCGTGTGTGGGTGGATGCGTGGTGGGGGCAGGGCATGGAGGTCTACCATTCCAGGCATTGCTGCTCTGTCAGATATGGTCTTAGCCTCTTTCCGCGATAAGCCCTGGAATTGCGAAGCTGATTCCCTGCTCTTTGGCGAGATCATGTCCCTCTTCTCCTTCTGCTGCACGGAGAGACACAAACACATACCTACACAGACGGCTACACACACACACACACACACACACACACACACACACACACACACACACACACACACACACACACACACACACACACACACACACACACACACACACACACACACACACACACACACACACACACACACACACACACACACACACACACACACACACACACACACACACACACACACACACACATACACACACACACACACACACACACACACACATACACACACAGCGTGTCACATGGTGTCTATTTTGATGTACGAGTGAATGTTAAGGAATTAACATGTTTGTGGGGGTATTGATGGTCAGAGTGCTGGCAGGTCAACCCTTTGTGAATTTGCACGTGGGGTGGGTGGTGGAGGGGAGGGGGTGTCAGGACATTTCAATCTGAAATCCTGATTATGCAGGATTTCATTAACATCTGTCAGTGATTGAGATGAGCTGAGGGCTAGATAGATAGAAAGATAGAAAACAAGTGTGCGTCCGTGTGTATGTGTGTATGTGTGTGCGTATGTGGGTGTGCGTGCATGTGTGCATGTGTGTGTGTGCGTGTGTGAGTGTGTGTGTGTGTGTGTGTGTGTTTGTGCATGTGTGTGTGTTTTATGTGTGTGTATGTGAGTTAGACCATTAGGGGAGGGGTTCTGGTCAGTATTTCAGTAGCAGTTGAATCTCTGCCCTCTCCCCCCACCTCCCCTTGCATGTGTGTCAGTGTGCTGTCACTGTGAGTCTGCCTGCTAGCCGTCTCTCTGTCACTTTACATTCCTCTGAGCCAGACCCGGCTCGCTTGGCTCTGTGTGTGTGCTTGTGTAAGTGTACATTTTGAGGGCATGTTTTGTTGTGTGGGTGTTTTTGCACATTCATGCTTATCTGTGTGTGTGTGTGTGTGTGTGTGTATTTGTGTGTGTGCTTTGTTTTTGATTCAGTGTCTTACAGCATAAATATATACATATATATATATATATATACATATATATATATATATATATGTATATATATATATATATATGGATATATATGGATATATATGGTATATATATGAATATATATGGATATAATGTAAATGTAAATGTAAATATATATATGGATATATATGGTATATATATATATATTCACACAGTATATATACACAGTATATATATATATACTTTCAGCTCATGTAACGTAGCCCCTTGTCTTATTGTATCACCATGGTTTTTGGCTTGATTACGTTACTATTCATGATTCTGGAAGTAACATAGTGGACAGTTCCTATGGTAACCGGGGCATGCTTTTGTGTTATAAGATACCTTATTCAATGGCATCACAGTAACAAAGACGCTGATCTGCATCTAACCAGAGAGGCTGAACCTGCATTATGTGTGTGTGTGTGTGTGTGTGTGTGTGTGTATGCCGGTGTGTGCATGTGCATGATAAAGATAAACCCAAACACAGTGTGCATTGTTCTGTGTTGACCTTGGCCCTTTATCTCTCACCTTGGCCTTGTCTTATCTCTCTGAAGACCTTCTCTTATCTCTCTGACTGCCTTGTCTTCTCTTTCTCTGAAGGACATGTCTTGTCTCTCTCTGAAGGCCTTGTCTTGTCTATCTCTGAAGGCCTTGTCGTGTCTCTCATCATGGCATTGTCTTGACTCTCCCTCTGAAGGTCTTGTCTCTCTCTGAAGGCCTTGCCCAGTCTCTCTCGGAAGGCCTTATCTCACTCTCTGAATGTCTTGTCTGTCTCTCTACCAAGGCCTTGTCTTGTCTGTCTCTCTGAAGATCTTGTCTGTCTCTCTGAAGGACTTGTCTTGTCTCTCTCTGAAGGCCTTGTCTCTGTCTCTCACCTTGGCCTTGTCTCTCTCTGAAGGCAGAGCAGTGGGAGGGGAGAGAATATAGGATTGCTGAAAAGAGAAAGGGAGCGATGGATAGATGGGAGGAGGGAGGCAAGGGAAAAAAAGAAGTAGGGAGAGATAAATCACATGACACACACTGGGTAGCTCTGGGCTAAAAATAAACGTTGGTCACTCACTTACTCACTCACTCTCCTCGCTTAGACGCACACACACACACGCACACACGCGTGCGTGCACACACACACACACACACACACACACACACACACACACACACACACACACACACACACACACACACACACACACACCACACACACACACACACACACACACACACACACACACACACACACCACACACACACACACACACACACACACACACACACACACACACACACACACACACACACACACACACACACACACACACACACACACACACACACACACACACACAGCTACCCTCCCACACACAAATGCAAAGAAAAAAACTGCTCACCTATCTTGGTCTGCAACCAAAAGGCTTGTTTGTGCACACATGCTTCTCAAATGTCTGTAGGTATGTGTGTGCGCGTGTTCATGCGCATGCACATGTGTGCACATGCTTGAATGCATGCGTATGTGCACGTATACAAGATTAAATAATTTGATTTGCCACAATGAAACAAGTACAATGAAATGCTTACTTCCCATTCCCTTATGTGTGTGTGCGCGTGTGCATGTGTGTGTGTGCATGTATGCGGCCGTACACATGCACGCACGCACACGCATGTGTGTGTGTCTGAGTGCGCACATGTGTTGGGTTTATAAAAAGTAAAGTCTGACTAACTAGGGCATTGTACCTTGCAGAGGAAGCTAGGGCATTCTTAATTAGAGAACATACTCTCATTATTCGCTCCTCTCTCTCTCTCACTCTCTTCTATCCTCCCTATGTGCTCGATCTCTCTTCAGCCTTTTTCTCTCTCTGTTCCTGTCTTCTGCTTGTCCTTCTTCTTGTCAGCTCATCATGTCAATTGATTTGTCTTACCCTTTCACTCCACATCACCCTCTTCCTACTCCCACTGACCCCTACCTCTCTCTCTCTCTCTCGCTCTCTCTCTCTCTCGCTCTCTCTCTCTCTCTCTCTCTCTCTCTCTCTCTCTCTCTCTCTCTCTCTCTCTCTCTCTCTCTCTCTCTCTCTCTCTCTCTCTCTCTCCTTCTGTTGTCTTGTTTTCTTTGCTGTGTATCTTGATGAAGGTCTCCGCTGTCCAGATGCCCATTGCTGTCTAACCCTTATTTATTTATCACATGTCAACATTTCATACGAAAAACAAAAATCACAGTTGTATTCAGTGCAGCGTTTTTCGCCTGGCTGATCTAGCAAGTTCAGACAAACAACTCAATTGCTGAAATGAGAGGGTAATAGAGCGGGAGGAAGAGAGCGAGAGACACAGAGACACAGAGACACAGAGAGGGAGAGATAAGGTGGCGTACAGCTTGTGATAAATGTGAGGTTTTTTTTGTCCTTGAAACCTTTGTGATGCACACAGGGGATTTAAACCTTTTCCTCAGGAAGAGTGAGCGTGAGACCAGAATGAGAATGAGAACAAGGAGAGACGGTAGAACGAGAAGAGATCGACAGAGACTGAGGTGACGATGAAGAGCAAGAGTCGATTGATGATAGAATGAAATCATTGTGTCTGTGTGCAACGTTAGAAAACCTTCTACCTTCTTAAAGGTAGAAATAAAACATTGTGACATGCCGTTTCTTCTGTAATACAGATGATTTGGCAGCTCCTGGGAGTAGTTAGTTAAATGAATATTTACCAAGGTGTGTCATTGTGATTTGGATGCATCAGTGTTAGTCCCAAATGAAACCACTAGGCGAGAATTCTGTCTAAATAATGGCTTTAAATGTTGCAAAAAAGGACATCAAGTTTTAAATAAACAACAACAGCAGAATCGAATGTGTGTGTGTGTGTGTGTGTGTTTACACACGTGTGCATGGATTAGTGTACTTGTTTTTTTGTCTATATTGCTGCTCTGCCCTTCAGACAGATTGACATAAAGTGTGGAAAAAGAGAAAAAACGTGATGGAAACATGACGAGGCGTTCTCCAGACACCTTTGGTGTTTTTCCTGTGGAAATGAGAGCAGTCTGGCCTTAGTCAGCACTCACCACTCTCCTGTTGGAAGTCTACATACAGGGTAGCAGCAGGCTCGTCATTCTTGAATGATGCCATTGGAACCCGGGGTTCTACAGGGTTCCGCAGGGCTCTACAGGGTTCTGTAGGTTTATACAGGGTTCTACAGGCTTCAATGGGGTTCTGTAGGGTTCTGTGTAGTCCTGTAGGATTCTACATGGTTCTGAGGGGTTCTGTAGGATTCTACAGGGTTCTATGGTGTTCTGTAGGGTTATGTGGGGTTCTGTGGGGTTCTGTAGAGTTATGTGGGGTTCTACAGGGTTATGTAGAGTTATGTTGGGTTCTACATCGTTCTACAGGGTTCTGTAGGGTTCTGCAGGGTTATACAGGGTTCTGCGGGGTTAGACAGAGTTGTCAAGGGTTATGCAGGGTTCTACTGGGTTCTGTAGGGTTCTGTGGGGTTCTACATAGTTATACAGGGGGCAAAATCCAGGACAGAACTGTATGGCGGGGAGAATCTCACAGAGGATGTTATATTCACACCGCTACGTCTTTTTAATTCAATTGGAGCGAAACCATTGTGTGTGTGTGTGTGTGTGTGTGTGTGTGTGGCCGTGTGTGTGGCCGTGTGTGTGGCCGTGTTTGAATGGGACTTTTAATGGGGCCATGAAGATTCCACTTAATCATTTATTTACAATTGAAACAAACACAGGCTGTGTTTTTAGGTGCGGTGACATAAATGTCAATGTTACCGATGACAATGTTGTGCCACACACGGAGCGTAGCTGGCGGAGCCCCCTAGGTAGTACAGACAGAGCCCCCTAGGTAGTACAGACAGAACCCCCTAGGTAGTACAGACAGAACCCCCTAGGTAGTACAGACAGAGCCCCCTAGGTAGTACAGACAGAACCCCCTAGGTAGTACAGACAGAACCCCCTAGGTAGTACAGACAGAACCCCCTAGGTAGTACAGACAGAGCCCCCTAGGTAGTACAGACAGAACCCCCTAGGTAGTACAGACAGAGCCCCCTAGGTAGTACAGACAGAACCCCCTAGGTAGTACAGACAGAACCCCCTAGGTAGTACAGACAGAACCCCCTAGGTAGTACAGACAGAACCCCCTAGGTAGTACAGACAGAGCCCCCTAGGTAGTACAGACAGAACCCCCTAGGTAGTACAGACAGAACCCCCTAGGTAGTACAGACAGAACCCCCTAGGTAGTACAGACAGAGTCGGAGGCGAAAAAGGAGGTAAAACCTGTATGCGTCTTTATTGTCTCAGGTAGAAAACGGCATGTATGGTGCACCAGGGAATCATTTGATATGAGGTGTGAGCTATCACCTATGTGTGTGAAAATTACGGAAGTAATAATACCATGTGTAAAGCCACTTACGTGTGTGCGAAATGGAAATCCAACAAGGTTGTGTCGTACTATGTGCTGCGGGTAAAAAGGCTGAAGTCTGAAGAAAAAAAACGAAATAACACCCAGGGCGAAATCGAAAATCGAACAAAAGTAACAAGTAACAAGAAAATGAAAGAGTTCGCGGAGATTGCCAAAAAGTATTCACGGGAGACTGCAAAAGGTGGACTGAGGCGTGATCATGGTGTACTATAACAGCGTGTCCTCCTGGGTGCAGTAACCCCAGGTGTAGGGACCGACATAACGGGGGTTGAGTTTAGGGGAAGAGGTGCGGAGGTGTACGTCCCGAGCCAACAGCCAAACCTGTTGACCCGGATGGTAGGCAGGGGCTGGACTCCATCGCCGGTTGGGTGGCTCTCGGGATAGCACCTCATGCAGACCTCCAAACCCGGCGACAATGGTGGAGGTGAGCGGAGGGGGGGACAGTGGCATCCAACTCTTGCTGGGGAAACATGGGGGGTTGGTAACCGAGGGAACATTCAAACAATGACATACCTGTGGGTCTGTATGGGAGTTGCTGGTGGTTAGCCATCTGAGTGTGGCCTCCAGGGACTGTTTGGCTCTCTCCGCCTGCCCGTTGGTCTGGGGATGGTTTCCGGAAGAGAGGCTGACCGTGACCCCAATTCCCTTACAAAAGGCCGGCCACACCTCGGAAGTGAACTTGGGACCACGGTCCAACACAATGTCCTGAGGGATACCGTGGAGGCGGACAACGTGAGTCACTAGGAGATCTGCGGTCTCAGCAGAGGAGGGGAGCATGGGAAGTGCGACATAGTGGGCCACCTTGGAAAAATGGTCCACTATGGTGAGGATAACAGAATTACCGTAGGACATGGGAAGACCGGTGACCAAGTTGAGGGAGATGTTGGACTCGGGATGACTAGGGAAGGGGAGACGTCGCAGGAGACCCTTGATTGCCTTGATTATTGGACAGTTCCAAGGGATTTAAATGTGCCTGTGGAGAGAGCTGAAGAAGCGATGTTACACAGTACTCCAGTTGCAATGGAGTTTAACCCTCAGCCAAAAAGCTACTACATTCAATCCCCGACAGTATATCTGTAGAGGTCTAATACTTAGGAAGATGTTGGAATCGGGACGACAAGGGAAGGGGAGAGGAGAGCAGCAGGGGGGGCGATGGGAGAACTCATGAGTGTCCGAGGTAGGATAGGTCTGTTAGAGTGGCCCCATTCGAGCACTCGGGTGCGAGCTGACACAGGGACGAACTGCCGAACCAGGGGGACCCCCACCCGGACGGGTTGGGTGCTGGGCTGTCCTCACCACCGTCTCGATCTCCCAGGTGACCATACCAATCACCCGGGCTGGGGGCAGGATGATGTCCTCCGTGGGGAAGAGACGGGACAGGGTGTCAGCCTTGGTATTGTGGGAACCCAGGCGAAAGGTGAGGGAGAAGTCGGGCGCTGATTGTGATAGGGAACAGGTGGGTTGAGGTGTGATCACGGTCTACTGTGACGGCGTGTCCTCCTGGTTGTAGTAACCCCAGGTTAGCACAGTTCAGCACAGTAAATTGGTTTTCCCCAATAAACTATTTTGCACTGCTTGTTCTATTTCCTATTTAGGAGGAGGATATCTCTGTTTTTTTTACAGTATGGTCACACAAATTATGCTACAACCACTTAATATATGTATTCAACATGTAGAAATGAACTTATACTATTTAATTCGACTCATGGTCTGGGTTAGGGTGTATACATGCAGTGGTGAAAGACTCTGTGATATTTTATGTATGTGCCTGTGGAGTTATTTCATTGTCACAGGTGGTCCATAGATAGACAACTACCCTAACACAGATAGTCTCATGGTGCAATGCTTTAATGATACAAGGTATACATTAAACTCATTGCTCTCACACACACACACACACACACACACACACACACACACACACACACACACACACACACACACACACACACACACACACACACACACACACACACACACACACACACACACACACACACACACACACAAATACACATCATCCTCTGCTGCAGTGCGGACCCCATATACCTGATACTGACGGGCAAACAAACTGCAGAGTGAGAGGACATGACGAAGAGAACACAAAGGGGCTGGGTAAGTGAGTGAGTGAGTGAGTGAGTGAGTGAGTGAGTGAGTGAGTGAGTGAGTGACTTAGAGGGTCTTAGAGGGTGTTTCAATGTGACATGTGGTCTTTTGCCTTGATTGTAACCATGGCAGGATTCTGAACCGTCTTATAAGGACCTGTAGAGTGAATTGGACAGTTCCAAGGGATTTAAATGTGCCTGTGGAGAGAGCTGAAGAAGCGATGTTACACAGTACTCCAGTTGCTATGGAGTTGAACCCTCAGCCAAAAAGCTACTACATTCAATCCCCGATGTCCACAGTATATCTGTAGAGGTCTAATACTTACCCGCTCCTGAAACACAGGGGACAACATTACAACACATGGTGGCATAATGCTGGACATTGTGAGACAACAGATAAGACAAACAAATCAAAACATTTGATGTTTTATAGTTTAACATACAGTATACATTTCACACGGCCCCTTTGAGAATAAAAACTATTTGGTTGCCCGAATACTTAAAACCGAAAAAAAAGCCGCCCAGACAGACAAAGGAGGTTCTTCTTTAAATAAATCCTTATAGAAAAGGCTTATAGAAAAAAATTAGATTAGATTATATTAAAATGTATTGTCATTGCACAGCGCAAGTACAGTACAGTGAAAATAATTTGGCATCTTAACAAGAGTGCAAATGTTGCAGTAAAATGCATGGTAATATATAATTGACAGTGGTTAAATGTAAAAATGTAAAGAAAGTCTACTAGGTATAAAATCAGGTATAAAATAACTTATAGAGTATGTATGAGATATGTGCAGAATTATCGGTGTATAAATATACAGGTAAGTATACAAGGTAGTGAGCAAGGGGGTGCAATTATATCAACAGTATAAATAAATATACATTTTTATACAGCCGGAAGTGAGGGAGGGATATGCAGTTGTATCAACAGTTTAATTATATTATATATATATATATATATATATATATGTTAGGTACAGTAAAAAATTTAAAAATGTACATGGCTAACACATTCAGACCAACAGTAAGACAAGTGGGTGCAAGAGGGCCAGGCAGGCCTCACATGCAGTGGGATGACTGGCATAAAGTAAAATTTGTCTGGACAGTGAAGTTGGTTTCTCATTAAGTGAATATGCAGCCCTCGGCCTACTCTGTTTAAACCACGTAAGTGTTAAACTCCCATCTGACATGGTGGGGAGGCTATGGCTTAGACACACACACACACACACACACACACACACACACACACACACACACACACACACACACACACACACACACACACACACACACACACACACACACACACACACACACACACACACAAAAGGTGCATTGTGGCAGTTTGGGAGTTTATTGTCAAAATTATGTTTGTCAATCCATTTCAGGTAAAATACTATTGTTGTGAAATAAATGCATGTGAGTGCATGCGTGTGTGCATATGCGTGCGTGTTTGTGTGCGTGTGCGTGAGTGCGCGATCCGTCAGTGTTGGACATTTGCATGCAAGGCTGGTTCCACTGCAGAGGAGAGGCGAGGCCTAGAACTGTGATTGGTGCAGGAGTTGCTAGACAACAGATGTCCAGTGGGCTGGAAGGTGTGACTACCTGTGGAGAGAGAGAGTGGGCGTAGGAAGGAACATTGTGGACCGAGAGAACTGTGTGAACAACAACTGTGTGTGTGTGTGTGTGTGTGTGTGTGTGTGTGTGTGTGTGTGTGTGTTTGAAGAGTGAGCTTGTGCTACTCACAGGCCTGTGTGCACGGTGTCTAATGACTGGTTCTTCTGTGTTTGATCCTGTGACTGTATGGTGTGTGTGTGTGTGTGTGTGTGTGTGTGTGTGTGTGTGTGTGTGTGTGTGTGTGTGTGTGTATATACATTTTTCGACCACATTGACAAACTGATATTGAAGATAAATATGTATATGAATCAATATGCTTTGAAATTTTTTTAAATCTTTTGCAAAATCATACTAACTGACTGAAAAATACATACGTGTTCATGTATGCAAAAGACTTCTATGCCTATCCGGGGGGTGCTGCTGTGATTGAAACCATAGCAGAGTGTCAGTAATGGCAGAGAGCTTTGACGCAAGCACAGAGAATGAACAGAGGTGATTGGAGGGTTTAAACGTTCAATGTAATTTTCTTCTTGGAAACAAAACAAAGCATGGTAGAAAAACCCTAACAAATACCTGAAAATAAGGATTCTCTCTCATGAACACGATGAAAAAACAACAACAGGAAAAGCACTTGCGCGGATTACACATGACATCAATTGAACACAGAGCACAGAACAAAGGACCTGAGAAAACACAATGGGGTCTAAACAGCTGAGAGACATCACTAATCAACATGGACAAGTTACATCACTAATTACTAGTGCTGGAGACAAGGATGACATCTGGTGGAAACTATGGGTTAGGGAACGGAAACCCATTACAGGACTCTGAAGAACGGCTCCTGACGCTCTACCGGTTTTCCTCAGGGTGCAGACCAAGGTGTCTGGGAGCCCCTGGGGGGGGGGGATCTTGCTGGGGCTGGCTGTGGTAAGGGAGACTTTAACAAAAAGACATGGAAGGTGGGGTGGACCCGAATGGACCGGGGTATTAGAAGGTAAGGCACCATGCTGGTGGTTCTTGGTTGAGTCAGGCTGTTTCTGTGCTTTGTCCATATTATGAAGGGATGGATGGACCCCTCCAGCCTGTGCCTCCGTTCCTCTAGGAGCGAGCTTAACGGCCAGGAGGTCCAGGTTGCCAACAGCATAGTTCTGCTCAGCAGGGGCCTGCCTCCCCATCTGCCTCTTTGTATCTCTGTCTCTAAGCTTTTGCAGTCTGACTAAGCACAATTTTCCATGCATAGTGCATACGCACAATGGAGCACACTTAACGTAACAGACTTACTTATCTTGCATACACACACAGATGGATGCATCCATGCGTTATATATTTTTATAGTACACCACTCAAGTACAAGTACTTGAGTGGTGAAGAAGAGATTTCTCTATTTACAGTTTGTCATAAAAGTTGCATCCAGTAAATAACCACAATGCCTAGAGGCCTGGCTGCTGGTCAGGTCAGAATACTGCCACACTTTCTACAATCTTAAACAAAATACAGCACAGTAGCAAGTGGTAACAAACACCAGCCAGCCAGGCAGTTTATCTGGAAACAGACTCCACCTTCATCTTTCATCTCCCATTGCTCTCCATTTCCTCTCTGTTTTCTCTCAGATGATGGAGGCAATGCTGAAGGGGCTGGTGTGTGTGTGTCTCATTAGAGCCCCTGATTGCTCTCTCTGACTCACTGGTGTCAGACCAAGTGGATATGCTTCCCTTCCCTTCCGTCAAGCAGGCCAGGCAGTCACTTGGAGTTATACCCATATAGAGTCAGGTCCGAAAGGAGGGGGGACGAAGTTGGGGGGGGGGGGGGAATTTACCTCTGTTATCTGAAAAAAGCGTCTCTTTTGGGGATGCGATGCATTTCTCTCATGTTCTCTCTTTCTCTCTCACATTGTCTTTCTCCCATTGGATATTGTGGTGCCCTTAGGTTGGAAAACACAGCTGTTTTCCGCTGTGTATCTGCAAATCCCATATAAACCAAACTTAATTAATGCTAGAACATGGCTGATGGGATGGAATAGGAAGAGCTCAGATTGCATCCCCTGGTACCTCCAGGAAGTCATACTCCTCATAGGATGGAGAAACAAACGTGTGTGTGCATTGCGGGCTTGATTGAGTAAAGGATCAATCTTTATCTTTTTTTATTACCTCCATGAAGCGATCAATCGATCAAGGCGGCAATGCTCAAGTTGACTATTATGTATTGCTATTTGTGTTTCACACCACCGATGGGTTCTGCTGATGCCGGCATGTTTTAAATGTGTTTTTAAATTTGTGGACAGTAGTGAAAGGTTTTAGTCACCAAAAAGGTGAAAGAATGCCATACAGGCACACAGTTACATGTCCTAGTGGCTCTGTGCGCTCTACTCTGTGCAGACAAAATCACAGTGTGCACTGTTGAAAGATGGCCCAACCATGCTGTTTGCACCTGGACCCAGCAGGGTTGTGTTCCGCCTCCAACAAGACAAATGTGACACTGATAACTAGCTGCATATTTAAGAGTCCCTGTTAATATTACCCTGTCAACTGCCGTGCCGTTGGGCAGACAGACAATGCTTTCTTTTGCTGTGGTGGTTGCAACCAAGCAATAATTATAATCTCTCTTTATGAAAGCCTGCATTTCCCACCCGGGGATGATAAGTACATCTCATCTTATCTTAAATGTGTAAAACATATTTTCTAAATTATTTCCTACTTAATATACATGGGTTTAGCATATTCTATCTAGTACACGAGGCACTGAATCAGCCAAACAAAAATGAAACTGAAAAATAATTACACTTGATTGACTATATTTGGAACAATAGCAGTAAAAGCAGTGGATGTCAAAGGGAAGAAAAGTGTGTTTGATGTTTATTCCTCTTTCCTCTTTCATCCATCCTTGCTTATTTGTTGTCATGGTCACCAATTGCATTATTTTTCAGTCTATAATTTGACGTATTCTTTTTATTCAGTTATATTATTATATTATGTTCTTCTTTTCCTATGACCTGTTTCCACATAAGGGTTTTATTCCAGCTAAATCAAGTCTAAAATATCTCGTATCGTGTATCTTCCTCAGCGTTTCCATATACAGTATGTCATCCAGTAACGTCATACAGAATCACATCAAACTGACTCTGTTTAACATTTGGGGAGATTCAAACAGACGTTATTTAATTGTTTTAGGATGTGAAGCACACTATGGGCGTCTATGTGCCTTTACAACTTACAACAGTAACTTCAGTAACTTCTCTTCTCACAGTGCTTTAATTCTTCACCAACCCTGCCTGTATATCTGTAACGTGCATTTGGGCAATTCAGGTCACACACACACACGCACACGCACGCACGCACACACACGCACGCGCGCGCGCACACACACACACACACACACACACACACACACACACACACACACACACACACACACACACCACACACACACACACACACACACACACACACACACACACACACACACACACACACACACACACACACACACACACACACACACACACACACACACACATTAGTTGTACTTCAACTAACCCCTCATTGTTTTACTTTGTGTGTCTCTCCCTCAGATCACCAGAAGTTGGAGAGAGAGGCGAGGATTTGCCGTTTACTGAAGCACCCTAACATCGGTAAGCTCCCTCTCCTACAGAACGTTCATATTGACGATGTCATCACAATACTTGATGGTGATCATGGGGTTGTATTCTGGTTTGGCATTAAGTCTTCACTGTGATTTGTAACAACCGCCTTGAGTCATGTAGATATGATGAACAGGCAGCTAGACACATTTATATTTTGTTTAGTATATTTATTTCCTGGAACAGTAACAGTAAAAGAGATAGAACAACAATAGAACAATCTACAACAATATCAAGTGTCAAATCTGAAAATAGATATCACAGCGATGCAATGAATGTCAGTCTTACCACCTTCCACAGATGCAAAAACACACAGTGAATGTATTAAGCATGGTGTCAGTTATCTTCTCATGATGAGTAATCTTCTAATGATCTAAAAAAAAA